>JAKSZT010053990.1:3701917-3717229 GCA_026826555.1 Tolypeutes matacus | reverse complement strand
CGGCGGGGACGGCGGGGGCGGCGGGGGGCCGGGCCCGGGCTGGCGGGCGGGCGGCTCATGTGACCCAGACTCGCGTTCCCCACCGGGCCGCGGGGCGGGGGCGGGGCGGGGGCTGCGGGGAAGGGGGGGCGAGGCCGCCGCAGGGGCCCGCCCCCTCCACACACCCCCCTCCCGCCGCGGCAGGGGAAAGGGGACGCACCGCCCAGGGGGCCGGGCTCCCGGGTCGCCGGCGCCAGAACCCGAGGGCAGGGCGCTGCCCCCACGGCGAGGCCCGGGCGGGGGGCGCCGGGCCTGCAGGAGGGAGCCAGACACGAGCTCTGAGAATCACTTTATTGCACGCATTTGGGGGCATGGGGGGCCCCGGGAGGGCGGCCAGAAGAGCACACCCAGCGGGCACCATCCAGGCGAGCTCCTCAGGGGCTGTTGCCCGGGGGCACGATCCTGGGGTCTTGAGGAGGCCTGGGCGGCAGAGGTGACTCTTGCAGTCTCTGCTGTCGCTCCTGCTGGAGCCTGGCTCTGTTGGCCCTGGAGGAGAGAGCAGCTGGGTGGTTGGAGCAGGGATCCCACAGGGCGGTGCCAGGGCAGTAAGGAGGGGACAGGACAGAGCAGGGACAGACCTGGCCCGGGCCCGCGAGTCGTTGTAGATGGCTGTGATGATGCGGTCCTTTTCATCCATGAAGCTTCGGTGCATCTGCTCCAGCTTCCTGCAAGGGGATGGCTGTTAACCCTGGTGCCCCCAAGTCCCGCCTTCCTCCACCCCCTGTACAACCCCAGGACTACACAGCTTTCCATCTGTGGGGACTGCAGCCCAATGCCGCCTGTGGTAGGTGGGGAGAGGAGCAGAGCCGGCCAGGGCTTGTCCAGGGTCCAGTGGCTGTGCCTGAAGGTGCTGACAACTCTGGACCTCAGAGTGCTGCTCGCAGGAGACTAGAAAGGGTTGTGTGTCTAACCCCATCACTGAACTGGGCAGGCTGCTAGCAGCACACACCAGCCCTTTGGTATCTTCACTGTAGAAAATCACTGCCCTGGCACTGGTGGAAGGGAGGGGGATGGGGAGACTGCTGCTGGGTGAGTGAGGACAGTTGCTGGTGAGTGAGGACATTTCCTTGGGGAGTGGATGTGGCTCAAGCAGTTGAGCACCTGCTTCCCACATGGGAGGTCCCAGGTTCAATCCCTGGCCCTGCTACCACCAAAAAAAAAAAAAAAAAAAATGCATTTGCTTGTTGTTAATGATTTTGGTTGCATCCAGCGCTCCTTGGCAGCCAGCACCAAAGGTTTACATTCAGATTATGAAAAACTAGAAGTGACAGCATTAGCTGTCAGTGCCCCTGCCAAATGCTCCAGTGGCCAGATTTCATGCAGCTCTCAGTTTGAAGAATACAAGGGTGCCAGCCACGGAGGCTTCCCACACTGGGCTCCCCCCCCCTCCCACCCACTGCCCATCACCCTCAGGGAGCACAAGGATGTACCTGAAGGCGGCATAGTGCAAGCCCATGCCTGCCAGCATGAGCAGGAGGCAGTACCCCAGCACCCGCTGGTTGTGTTTGTGCTGCTTCTGCCTCGACTCAGGCCCCTGCGGCCTCACGCCATGGAACTGGGCCCAGTAGTGTGCATTGGGAGGCTCCCAGGAGCTGCTGGGGAGGAAGCACGAAGGATAATATGGGGATGAGGCTCCCCAGGAGCCCTGGGGGGTACGCTGGGCGCAGGACTGCTGTACCTGTGAGCTTGGCAGGCAGGCCTGGGGTGGGCTGTGGTTCTTGGGGACTTCGGGGAACTCGCCGAGCGGAGCTGGTGGTCATAGCTGTGGCGACTTTGTTCACGACTGAGTACACGGTAGGCCTCACTGAGCTCCACAAAGCGGCTGTGCAGGTCTGGGTTCCTGGGGTCCCGGTCAGGGTGCAGCTGGAGTGGGGCACGACTTCCCTCATTTCCCTTCCCACGTTCCTTCTCCCAGGACCCATTCCCACGATGTCCACCGACAAGGGCTCAAATCACTCCCAGAGGCTGCGCAGTGAACATCACATTCAGTCCAGCTACCCCTCTGGAAGGCCAGAGAATCAGGAAGCACAGACACCCTCCCCCTGCCCTTGTCCAAGCCCTCCTCACCTTCCAGCCCCCTCTCTTGCCATATGTCCTGGTCCAGGCCTTTTGAATCAAGAGCAGGCCAGCAGGTCAAGAGAACCTAGCGCAGCCCTAGCAGGACCCCTGGCTTCTGCCCCAGCCTTTCTTCCTGCCTGGCCCAGGACCCCTGTCCTTCAGGCACCTCCCACTCTGCCTTGCAGGCTGAAGGAATGTGGCATCAATCAGGGACACTCAGCTCTACCCCAGCCCTACTCCTGGGAACTGGAGCGACTGCCATCTGGCTCAGATTCCCCTCCCTCCACATAGGGGAACTGGTACCTCTTTGGACTTGGTGAAGAAAGCTCGTTTAACTTCTTCAGCGCTGGCTCCAGGATGTACCCCCAGCAGTTCATAGTAGTTACTGGGGCCAGACCTGTGGCGAGAGGACCCAACCTGCAGGATAGCCCCTAGTGGCCAGGAGCTGAGGGGGCTGAGGAAGGTGCCAAGGCAGACCTATCTCCAAACCACCCCTCCCATTTTAGTGTTTCAGGCATGGAGCAGATCAAGACTTCTCAAAGTATAGTCTGACCCCTTGCTTCAGAAACACCTGGAGAGCTTGATTCCTGAGCTCTACCTCATTCCTCCAGATCAGAATATCCAGGACAGGGCCCAGAATCCACATTTTTTCAGCCCCCCCTATCCCCCCCAGGTGGGTTATATACAGTAATGCTTGACAACCACTAGAGTTGAAAGCGCGTTGGGTTTGAACGACACCGGGGCTCTCGAAGTCCAGCTCTGCCACTTAACTTGCTGGAAAACCTTGGGGTCGTCCCTTCATCTCTGAAGGGGAGGGTTACCTGAGACAAGCCCGTACGGTACCTGACTCGGAGGAGAGAGACCAGAACCATCTCAGCACCTAGGGCAGGGCCTAGAGCTCGGCAGGTCCTTGCAAAAAGCCCGGGGCCCCCGACTCCCGACTCACCGCTGCCCGGCAGCTGCTCCGAGGAGCCGGGCGGGAGGGCTGTGGGGCCACAGCCGGCACAGGCGCAGGGGCAGCAGGGGCAGCAGGGGCGACAGGGGCGGCATGGAGGCGGGCGGGCCGCTGGGGAGGAGACCACAGAGGGGAGTGCACTGGGGCCGCAGGGGCCACACAGAAGCCCTCCGGGGGCAGAGGGAAGGGATTCGGCCTCGTTTTGTGGCGAAGGAACAGCGAAGGGGGACGCAGGGGCGGGGAGGGCCTCCTTGCTCAGGACCTGTCCGCGTCTCCGACTCGGGCGTCCTGGGTCCCTCCCCTCGCTGGCCTTGGGGTCCCGACCACCAGCCGGGAACGCCGAGACCCCCCACCCACCCCGGGAGCTTGGGGGGCGGGCCAGGGAGGAGCTACAACCAAGCCCCGCCCCCGCTGCCCTCACAGCCTTCGCCGCCGCCGCCATTTCCTGCCCGCATTCAGGCCCCGCCCCTGCATTCTCATTGGCTCAGACACACAGATCGCGCAAATGTGCCCGGAAGTGCGGGGAGCCCCGCCCCTGCACGCCCATTGGCCTTTGCCGCCTCGGGCCCGCCCTCCTGACGCTCGCGGAAGGCGCGCGGGACCGAACCGTGGTCCAGTGTGACCCTCGGGGAGGGTTTCTGACCAGTGAGGCCCCGCGGCGGCCCCACAGTGTCCGGAGCCTGACGAGGTGGGCATGGCCCTCGGCCCCAGCGTGCAGAGGGGCTGGGTTGGTTTCTGTTTTCTTTCATTTGCCCTGTCTGCCCCGCCCTCCCAGGGCTCTGCCAGCGGCCCTCTGGGTCGCAAGGAAATAGCAGACGTCAACGGAATTCAAGAATAAAGTTCTTTATTGTCTTAGAGCGAAGGTGATTGGGCGGGGGACCCTGGGGCGACTGAGGCGGGACATCCCTGGACTCGATTGTAGAGGAGGACAGCGCCTTTGGCTGAGGGGCAGAGCTCAGCCCAGACCTGGGTCTCCTGCAGCCTCCATACGTTCTGGGAAGAGAGTGGTGAAGTCCACTGAGGCAAGGAGACAGGCAGCCGCCTGAGCCAGAGAGCCCTGGGCATTGCATCCTCCCTAGGGAGGCATGTTAGGGGGCACAGCAGGATCCTGGCCCTCTCCCTTGGCTGAGGGCATTCCCACGTGAAGCCTTGTGACTCTGGAGGAAAGCTCTCCCAGCCCCTCAGGTGCACACCAGGCCTCTCTGCAGGTCCCCAGCCTGGGCCTGGCCCAGGAGAAACGCAGCCAACCCGCACCTGTGTTTCCACAAAGATGATGCCTGTGGACTCGTGGGCCTCGGGTCCCTCATTCAGGTAGTGCTTCCTCACCTGCTCAGAAGTTAGACTGCACCTGGAAAAGGATACAGGGATGTCTCAGCCCTGCCCCGCAGCCACACACCTACCCCAGGACCCAGGATCCTGCCCCCCCAGAGCCCACTCACTGGACGAAGAACTCGGCACTGGCGCGACCAGCACTGGTCTCGTTGCAGGCGATGCCCAACAGCAGGGGCTGACTCAGGGTGGGCAGCGGCAGGTTCACCTGGGGCCAGGGGTCCCACTTGTCAGTGTCTCCTGTCCCCCACCCCTCTTGATGGAGGGCAGCCCCTTACCCTTGTGCAGCATTTTACAATTTGTAGACCAAGAGTCAGCACCATGTAGATTTGGGGCCTGTTCATTATACAGACCAGAAAGGCTGAAGAATTTGCCCAGAGTCACCCAAGGGAAGCTGATTTAATAACTGGACTCCTACTTACTCCTCTTTCAACAAGCCTGGAGATTAGGTGAGGTATTTATCATTGTCCCCATTGTATAGAAGATGAAAAGGAGGCACAGAAAAATGAAGGCTAGGGTTCCAACCCAAGTGTGCTCGCTGCAAAGCCAAGCTCCTCCTTCGATATCAGCCAGATGCCTGCAGGCCCTCCTGCTGGACCTGTGGAATTGTGGCATGTCCTACCCCCTCCCTCATGCCCATCACCCTGCCTGGGCTGCCCCTCACTCACCTCATCACAGATCTCCTGCAGGACACTGGAGAAGAGCTCCTGCACCACCAGCTCCCCAGGGAAGTCCTCATGCTGGGGTCTGTCACCAGGGCACAGGGCCTGTGAGAGGTCAGGCTCAGACCCTGCTCCTCACCTCTTACCAATCTGTCCTGCTGTTACTTGCTGGCCCCGAGTGCCTAGTGTGGCACAGTGTAAGAGTCTTGGTCTTCTCCTGCCTCAAGCCCCCTTTTCCAGATGGACAACCAGAGGCTCCGCTAGGAAGAGGCCACACAGGGGGCTGGGGGTGAGATAGTGTGTCTGCATCCTCTGCCCCTCCCCACCCATATTCTTCGGCTCCCACAGGTCTGGGACAGGGGTGAGTGGGGAGGCTGAGGGGCTGTCTCAAGCAGAGCTCTCAGAGAAGTATCAGGCCGGTTCTCCATTTCCTTGCATGTGCCTCCCTCCATTCTGCCAGGACAGGCTTTATGGCCCCGTTATGGGAAGAGGAAACCAAAGCTGGGAGGGCTTGGAGCTCCAGATCTCCAGAGTTGTCTTGGTCTTTGTGCCCAGCTGAGTGCTCACCTGAGGCTCAGGGTGCCCCCCAGGCACGTCCACCAGCCCAGGGGCCTCAGCCACCTGCCCAGACCGGCGCAGGAAGACGAGGAAGTCATCTGCAGTGGCCAATGCAGCGCCCACCCCCAGTGGGTCCGCCAGGTAGGCTTGCCTGTCACCCCAGTCGGTGGCCCCCTGCTGTCGCAACCAGGCAGCTGAACTGGCCCAGTTGGTGCCCAGGAAGTCTCGGTAGGAAGTGAGGCCCAGGCACAGCAGTAGCTGTGGGCTTGGACAGTCAATGGGCGCCAGGGTGGCAGAGTGCAGGCGGAACTTGGGGGCGTCAAAGAGCCAGGGCTGGGCCTGCAGCCGGGTCTCCCAGATGGCAGCGATGTCCTTGTCCCCTCCTGGTAGTGGGTGACGGTCGTAGGCTGGGCTCAGCTCGGCCCTCACCTGCTCTTCGGGCAGCCCACCTCGGGGACACTGCAGCAGCAGGGACACTTCGGGGTCCATGGTCTGAACAGGGCGGCTCTAGGGGAGGGCAGAGCCGGACCTGTCACCCCCAGGGCTGGGCCTGGCAGCAGGCCCCCTCTGCCACAGTCCTCCTGAGGGTACCCCCAACCTCCCGATCACTTGGGCACTAAGGTGTCCTGCCATCCCCGCCAGATCCCAGCTGGTACCCGGGATCCCTGCTGGCAGACGTCCCTGGGACTCCTGGGCACCCCTACAACCCTGAGATCTGGGTCCAGTCTCCCAAATGCGTGTATCCCCCAAACCTAGGGCCCTGCCTCCACGCCCTGACGCGCCGGCAGCCCCTCCCAGGTCCGGAAGGCTCCGTTTCCACCCTGCACGCACGCGCAGGCTCCGCCCCCTTCCCAGAGCGGAAGTGCCCGCCCCCTACCTCTGAGGCCTCTCATTGGCCGGCCCAGGCGCTCGGAGCCCGAGGTCAGAGGACTGGCCTGGGGAGGCGGGTGAGCCTGTGGGTCTGGGGTTTGTCCAGGCCTTTCCGCCCTGGTAGCCCGGACGCCAGCTGCACCTCCCCAGGCCCGCCTGGGCGGCTCTAGGGTGCGGGGCCTTGGCTTCGTGGGCGCCGAGGCTGGCGTGCGGTCAGATCTTAGGCAAGTCTTGCCTAATGGCCCTTGATTCCTTTATCTGCACCGAGGAGTTGGGGAGTTGGGAAATAAGTTTAATGAGCTGAAAGCCCCACTTTCTGATCAGGGTAGGGACGTGAGAGAGTCCTTAAAGCAGCCCCCACATGTCACTGCTCCCCACAGGTCTTGGCATGGACTCCTCTGGAGAGGGGTGGCAGGAAGCAGCAGGACGCAGGGGGAGAAGAGCTCCCAGACCTCAAGAACAGGTGCGCGCCTCCCCCACTCCCAGCCCCAGCCCCATGGTGGGAGGGCAGCTGGGAGGGGACTCTGAGCCCTGGCTCTCTGGGCAATGCCGGTGAGGAGCTATGAGACCATAGGGACTGGGCTCCCTCTGCAGCAGGTCACTCGGGGTTCAGGGTGGGCAGCAGGGCAGGATCACTGCGGGATTGGTGGCCAGCCCCGCGCTCTTTCAGGACCCAGATGTGCGACTGTCCAAGGTTCTGTCCTATGCCCTGCGCCACGGGGCCCTGAAACTGGGGCTTCCCATGAAAGCAGGTAAGTGAGGACCTTGAAGGCCTGGGCAGAAGGCACAGCAGGGTACATCCTGCCCATGTTCCCAGAGCCCCAAATCAAGTCTGGACCAACTGGGAGAGGAGCCCCTGTCTGGGCCAGGCTGGGCGATGCCCCCTTCAGCCATGTGGCCCAATAAGGACTTTTCCCAAGACTGGACAATGAGGAGTGTTGGGACAACCGTTGTTTATTGAGTGTCCACTCTGGACCGGGTACCGGATTAAACATTTTATCTTTGTGACCAGCCTCCATGAGGCAGGTCATGTCCCATGAAAGCTGAAGAAACTGAGGTCCAGAAAGGGGAACCTTTCCCAAGGTCACACAGCTGGGGACAGATGAAGCCCATGGGACCCCTAAGCCCAGGCTCTGTTCCCATTGTCTGTGGCTCCCCCTGTGGCCTGGCAGACCACGGCAAGGTCAGCCCCTGAGCACATGCCTGCCCGCAGATGGCTTTGTGCCCCTGGATGCCCTCTTGCAGCTGCCCCAGTTCCAAGACTTCTCAGCTGAAGATGTGCAGCGTGTGGTGGACACCAATGGGAAGCAGCGGTTCACCCTGCAGCCAGGGGACCTCAGTACTGGCCCTCTCATCCGGGCCAATCAGGGCCACTCCTTGCAGGTGTGGCCTCAGGGGGCAGGTGGGAGAGCCAGGTAAGGCTTCTGCCCAGGGGGGAGGGAGTGTTGCTCCCTGCTGCCCATTCACCCACCCATCCCAGGTACCTGAATTGGAGCTGATGCCCCTGGACATGCCACAGGCCCTGCCCCCGGTGTTGGTCCATGGCACATTCTGGAAGCACTGGCCGTCCATCCTGCTCAAGGGCCTGTCCTGCCAGGGAAGGACACACATCCACCTGGCCCCGGGATTGCCTGGGGACCCTGGCATCACCAGTGGTCAGTGTCCCCCCCTGCCTAGCAGCTCCTACCCACTTTATCCTCCCAGATCTGCCTCCAAGGGTCACAGCCTCCCTTGTTCCAAGCCACCCCCATCCTCCACTCTGTACCCTGCATGCAGCAGCAATCCCCCACCAAGCCTAAGGCACCCAGGCCCCAGCTTCAGTTGTCTGCAGGCATGCGGCCGAACTGCCAGGTGGCTGTGTTCATTGACGGACCCAAGGCCCTGGCAGGTGAGTCTGGACACATAGGGACCACCCTAGGCCTTCAGAGAGGGCCTGAGTCACATCCCTGGTTCTCATTTTCAGATGGAATCCCCTTTTTCTGCTCCGCCAATGGGGTGATCCTGACTCCAGGGAATGCTGATGGTTTCCTGCCTCCCAAGTACTTCAAGAAGGCCCTGCAGCTGCGCCCTACCAGTGAGGACTCCCCCTCCCCCAATTCCTTGTGCCTGGAGCCTGTGCCTTTCTGAAACTCAACTCTTCCCCAGCCCTCAACCTCCTGCCCAGCCCCAGGCTGGCTTCGGGCTCTCCTTCTCTAACCAACTCTTATTTCTATCTCAGGAAAGCCCCTCTCGCTGGCTGGTGATGAAGACACAGAGTGTCAGAGTGGCTCCAAGCACAGCCCCAGAGGAAGAGGGATGGTACAGCAATAAAATATTTATTTATAAAAAAGAAATTTAAAAAATAACAAAAAAGAAACTCCAGTTTGAAACCACGAATCATGATCCTGTAGCTACATCTGATCTTCTTTGTGTGCTCAGAGGCTTCAGATAGGTTGGGGGCATTGCTCTTGGCCACCTGGGTGCTAGGTGATGGCAGTCTGGCCCAGCCAGGCCCCCGGGCTGCGTAAAGCCAGTGACAGCGTGTAAACGTGCCCAGTCTGGAGAGAGCATGGGGTAGTGAGTCCCAGAGGATGTGCCCGTGGCCATGGCCGTCGCAGTGGCAGGTGGTGAGCAGGGCAAGGGCAGGAAGACAGCCCTCAGAAGGCCTCGTGGCCCCCAGTGAGCTGCAGGAAGAGATCCTCGTCTAGCTCCTCCCCGCGGGCCCGCTCCCGCGTCGACAGGAAAATGTAGCCCCCGATGTACTCGTGTACGATGCGGCAGCTGGCAGACACACAGCTGAAGGCCACGTTGATGTGTTCATCAAACTCGATGGCCACCTGCAGGGCGAGCCGCCAGAGGGGCTGGGAAAGGTGGGAAGAGAGGGCAGCCCCACCCTTGGCCCCACCCTGGCTGGGTCTGGCCCCGCCCCCTGGCTCTGCCCTGGCTGGGTCTGGCCCCTCCCTGAGCCCACCTGCCGGATGTCCCAGTTGACATTCCATTGGCGCATGTTGCTGAAGCGCCAGGTCTTGACCACGTCGCCCACAGCCAGGTCGATGCGGATCAGTCGGTTGTTGGCGATGCCCAGGATCTCGTCTTTCCTGCTGCCCTTGAACCTGGTCCCCAGGGGAAGAGGGGTGAGCCAGGGCCCCACCTTGCATGGCTGCGGAGTCCAGGGCAGGGCTCCAGGCCAGCACGGTGGAGTCAGACAGAGCTGCGTTCATTTCCCAATTCTGCCCACCGGTGGTGCGCCCCTGAGAAGTCATTTAGGTTCCCTGGACCTCAAGTTCCTTATCTGGGAAATGGGTCACAGCACCAGGCAAATAGTCCATGCCTTTAAATAATAACTGTTTCCTCTGGGTTGGTGGTATCGGGGGTCGTCATCTGTTGCTTCGCTCGCCTTTTGGGCTTGGAATAATAAAGGGGGCCACGCCCTGTAGTAGCACCCAGCCTCAGCCCTGTTCTGCAAAGAAGCTGTTAGGGATTGAATTGTGTCCCACAAAAGGAAAGGCTGAAGTCGTACTCTCCGGGGCCGTAGCATGGGACCTTATGTGGAAATAGGGTCGCCGCAGATGGAATCAGGCCGATTAAAATGAGGTCACGCTGGAGTCGGGTGGGCCCTTAGTCCAACGTGAGACCCCAGCTTATAGCGTCCTAAGAAGAGAAAGCTAGGAGACAGAGGCAGAGCTCCCCGCATACCCGGCAGGCACCTCCGGAAGCTAGAAGAGGTACGAGATGGATTCTTCCCGGTGAAGTCCCGAGGAAGCACGGCCCTGCTGACACCTCGATTTGGGACTTGCAGCCTCCGGGACCGTGAGACCTAACTCTGGTTTTAACCCACCCGCCTGCTCTGCGGCATCTGGCTGTGGCAGCCCTGGGACACTAAGACACAAGCCCACCGAGGCCCAGGGAGGGCACGGTGCACGGCAGAGGGGGGCAGGAGCTGGGGGCCTGTCTGCTGCAGGGAAGGGGGCGGTGCCCAGAGTGTCGCCCCTCAGTCAGGTCTGCCCACCGAGAGCGGGGAACAGAGGCCTCGGAGCGGGCGGGGCAGGCCTGCCAGGAGCCCCCTGGGATGTGGGCACAAAGCCGGCCCAGGCGGCAGGCGAGGGCGCAGCCGACGCTTGGCAGCGTGGGGCTGGGGCTGGGGTGGGGCCCGCACCTGACCACGAAGTAGGAGATGCCAAAGTCAGGCAGGGACTGCCAGGCCTGGATGAAGCGCAGCTGGGCCTCGGGCAGCGAGAGCGGGGCCACGTTCTGGTGGGCTTCCAGGATGCGCGGGGTGAGCTGCGGGACCACACTGTGAGTGCCTTCCCACCCCCACTCCCTGAGACACCCCACCTGCCCCAAGTCAGGAGCCAGGGGGCTGCCCCCGGGGAAGGGGCGGTGCCCTGCAGGTCCCCCAGCGGGCAGCCTGTCCCCACTGGCCCCCACTCCGCACATGTGGGCCGAGTCAGGCCCGAGGTGGGCATGGCCCTGGGACGGGGGCTCCTCACGGAGGGTGAGGCCAGGCCTCTCAGGGGCTTGAGTGAAGGAGTGAGTGGGTGAGAGAGCGAGAGGCCACGGAGCCTGCCCTGGACCACCGCACGCAGTGTAGGGGCACGGGGGAGAGGAGCTAGTGAGCACCAGACTTGCCCATGGAACGCCCTGTGGTCCCAGGGGTGGCCAGGCAGCACGTGGGTCACTCCCGCCCCCGCCCCCCTGGCACCTGCTTGGCCTTGAACTTGCGCTGGAAGCGGGGGGCCACGAGGCCATAGGGGTTGAGGCCCTCGGTGGAGGCTTCGGGGCCCTGGGGGTGGTTGCCCGAGCCCCCGCCCCCTGCCCGCTGCAGGCTGAGGAAGGCCAGGATGGCCTGCACCTCGCTGGCGTAGCTGCTGTCCGCCATGGTGCGGCCCTTGGAGGCCAGTCGGCAGCCGGCCATCCAGCGGGCATACTGCTGCTCCTGGGGGCAGGGAGGGGGCAGAGCTAGCCAGGCTCCGCTCAGACCCAGCCCCCCGCCCGGCGTGGCCCCCGCCCCTGCCCTGTGTTCACTCACGTCCTGGCAGCGCAGGTAGAGCTCACTCATGCCCTCAGGTGAGGGCACGAGGAGTTTGATGCAGAACTTCTGGCCTGAGACGTTGACGTCAGGGACCACCTCGCAGCCTGGAGGGAGAAATCCGGGTGGGGGGTCGGGGAGGGGCAGCCCTGTCTGAGAAGCCCCTGACACAGAGCATCTACCCTGGTCCCCAGGAGGAAGCCGAGGCTGGGTGAGCGCCTTCACCCTGCCAGCCCCGGCCTGCCCCAGGTCCGGCCAGGCTGCCCTCACTCACCCTTGAGGTTGAGCTGCTGAATGGGGTCCCCGGGGGCCTCGTCCTGGCTTTTGTAGTAGGACAGTGTGGTCTCCTTGAACACGACCCAGTGCTGGCGGTACCCCTTCAGGGTCAGCTTCCGGGGCCTGAGGGCAAAGGGGGAGGTGGGTGGGAGGTGCCTCCTTCTCTCTCTTTCCAGACCGGGGCCCCCAGCAGGGCTACCCACTCCGGGCCCGAACTCACCGGAAGATTCGGAGATGGTCCTTGAGTTCTGGGATGGTGGTGAGGCTGTCCTGTGGCAGGAGGGGTGTCAAAGGGCCCCCCGTGCTGGGCCCTGGCCCCCGCCCCCCTGCCCGACCCCCTTCTCACCAGCACATCCGTGGATGCCGACCCCTCCAGCTTCACCTCCAAGTTGCTCAGTGCTGTCTCCAGGTCATCCAGCCCCGGGTCTGTGCTTGCCAGCTCGCCCATCTCCCCGCTCTGCGTCAGCTTGTTGATGTGGTACTGGGTGGACACATACAGCCAGAGGGGCTGGAGTCAGGCACCCATGCACCCAACGGGGACCGGCCCCTAAGTGGGGCTTCTCCAGAGACGCCACCCCTGCCCAGGGCCCACCCTGCAGCCCACCATCCAGGGCAGGCCAGCCTGGCACCTGCAGGGCCGCGAACACCATCATCTCCTCCTCGGTGCAGTCCATCTCCTCCAGCAGCAGGTCCCATCGACTCTGCTCATACAGCTGTGTCAGCCGCACGGGGTCTGTCTGGAGTGGTAGGAGGGGGAGGCTGGCTCAGTCAACACCCGGGGCAGCTGGCCCTGCGAGCCTCAGCCCTCCTCACTGTCCTCCTGGCTAGCAAGCTCATTCAGCGATGGGGGCAGCAGCCCCCAGCCCCAGCCTTACAGCCTGTCAGCCCCAGCCCCACCCAGGGCCCAGGCAAACAGCCCCTTCACCCCTCCAAACTTTGTCTCAGTTGCTCAATCAACAAATGTTTCCTGTGTGCCTGCTGCACGCCCAGACCTCTGCTGAGGGCGCAAGGGAGACTGAGTAAAACGGGTCATTAAACTAGTAAAGTGGTGCAAGAGAGTGATAAACACACTACAGGAATTAACTTCCACGGTGGCAGCTCACTCGTGCCCTCGGGCAAGGGCACCCTGAGTTTGATGGTGATGAGAGAGAATGAAACTGGAGGGGAGGGGTAGAGAAGCAGTCAAGGAAGGTGGTGACATGTTGACATGAGCTGAGACTGGAAGGATGGTGATGGGCCACTAGTGGGAAGAGTGACAGGGAGAAAATTCCAGAAAGAAGGAACAGGGAAGGCGAAGGCTCTCAGGGGGATCCCAGTTCCCCACAGAAGAGCAACCCCATGCGCTCTGTGAAACCAACCAACATTATAGCCAAGACATAAAAAAAAGGTAAACCCAAAAAGACGAAGAAGAGAGGGGGCTAGAGCGTCTGAGAGATGGCAGCACAATTTTGGAAGATGGAAAGCAAAAACGTGAATGAGAACTGAGTTACAGGGCAGAGAGAGCTGGAGTCGCCTGCCTCTTTCCTCCTCTGCTCTCCGGGAAAGGCACTCATGAGTTCTGAAACTAGGCAGGAAGCAAACAGCAAAAAGAACAAAGCTCCAAACAAAGGTATCCAGGCCCTGGCCGACCCCTGGGCAGGCTCTGGACTTGGCTCCTCTGGATGAGGAAAAAGGGTGAGATGGAATGAGCAGAACTGGGAGGAAGGCTAGAAAAGGAGCAGGTTCCTCCCTCAAGCCCCTGCCGCCAAGGGGCAGCCAGCTGGCATCTGGCAGAAGCCCAGAGCTGGATCCCTGGAGATCCTGAGGCAGAGGGAGTTGCACGTGGTACCCCAGGAACGTAATCATAAAGCTCTAGTGATTAAGACTGTGTGTCATTGGCAAGGTGGGATAAACTGACCAGTGGGACCAAAGAAAGTCAGGGAGAGACCCCCTGCATATATGCTCATTGGGGAGCTGGGTCAATTGGATACCCATATGTAAAAAAAAAAAAAAAAAAAACAGTATTCCGACCTTATCTCACACTACATACAAATATCAATTCCAGATGGACTGCAGATCTAAATATGAAAGGTCAAACAATGAGGCCTTTGGTGAAAAACGTAGGACTACATCTTTGTGATCGTGGAGTAGAAAAAGTTCTTAAACAGGACACAAAAACTGTTACTCATAAAAGAAACAATTATAGATTGCATTATATTAAAATTAGGAATCTTTGTTCATCAAAAGAAACCATTAAGAGAATGAAAAGATAAAGCACGTGGTGGGAAAAATATCTTCACAATATTTTTTTTTTTCTGACAAGGTACTCATATCCAGAATATATAAAGAATTCCTACAAATTAATAAGAAAAAGATAACTCCACATAAAAGTTGGCAAAAGACTTGAACAGAAACTTCACAAAAGAGGATATCCAAATGGCTAATAACCACACACACACAAAAGGGCTCAACTTCATTAGTCATCAGGGAAATGTAAATGAAAAACCACAGAAATAGCAGCTCAGTGGTTGTGTGGGGTTGGGTGTGGGAGGGGAAGTGAGTGCAAATGGGTATCAGATAACTTTCTGGACAATGGAAATGTTCTAGAACTGGATTGTGGTGAGGGCTGCACAACTCTATAACTTTACTAAAAATCATCAAACTGAACACTTACAATAGGTAAGTTTAATGATATGCATATTTCATTTGAGTAGCACTGTTGGGGGAAAACACATGAGATACCATTACACACCTCCAGCACAGCCACAGTGGAGAACACAGGTGACACGAAGTGCTGGTGAAGTTGTGGAACAACTGAAACGCTCCTGCGCTGCCGAAGGGAGTGTGAATTGGTCAAGCACTTTGGAAGGCTGTTTGGCAGTTATCTATGCAGCTAAGCCGATGCCCAGCAACTCCACTTCTGGGCATATGCTCTACAGAGACATGCATGGATGTTCACCAAAAGTCATAGACTAGGACGTTTCGGCATCTTTCGCCACAGTAGCCCCAGTGTGGAAACTGTGCCATGCTCATTAACAGGAGACTGGATCAAGTAATTGCGGCATGTTGATATAATGAAATGCTACACAGCAATGAGAAAGAATAACTACAACTACCTGCAGCAACGTGGGTGAACCTTACAAACAGTGTTGAGCGGAAGAAGCCAGACACAAAGGAGCACAGACGGCATGATTCCATTTACGTAAATTTTAAACACAGGTAACATTAATCTACGCTATTAGACGTACGGGAAGTGGTCACCCCTGTTGGAGGTATTGCTTGGAAGGGGTATGGGGGTGCTTCCTGGGGTTAGTTCAAATCTGTTGCTTGAAGTATTGGTTACATTTGTGCATTTTAAAAAAAATCTTACACTAATATAAGAAATATAAAAAATATACTAATATAAGAAATATAGGGGAAGCGGCTGTGGCTCAATCAGTGGGGCTCCCATTTGCCATGTGGGGGGCCCCGGGTTCGGTTCCCGGGGCCTCCTGGTGGGGGCGGGCCCACCCGCGCGGCGTGGTTGGCTGGCCCGGCGAGCGCAGGCAGCGGGGGGGGGGGGGGGGGGGGGGGGGGGG
>JAKSZT010053990.1:3672200-3693225 GCA_026826555.1 Tolypeutes matacus | reverse complement strand
GCGCAGGTGGTAGAACGCCTCTCTCCCACATTGGATGTTCTCAGGATTGAATCCCAGTGCAGACAGGAGGAGAAGGATGAGAAGAGAGGGCAGGAAATAGACATGAGAATTGCCCAATGAATGGACACAAAAACAGCAAAAACCGGGCGGGGGGTGTGTTAAAATGGATAATAGTAAAATCACAAAAAGTTTAATTAAATGTAACGTTGGCTTGGATGGGATCTAAGAATGGAGAGGAAAAAGGCTCAAAAGGACACTACTGGAACACAGGAAAAAATGGGAATATAGAATGTCAGCTTTATGTCAATGTGAAATTTTTTGAATTTGAAAACTGCTCTTATGGTGATTACATAAGTGAAAATCCTTGTTTGTAGGACATGTCTATGGAAGTATTATGTGTTCAAGGAGTATGATATGTGCAACCTGCTCTCAAATGTTCAGAGAATAGATGTAAGATAATAGAATGATATGGCAAAGGCAGCAGAATGTTAAAATTGGTGTATCTGGGTGTCTGGGGGGTGGGGATATGCTAGAGTTCTCTATATGGGGTTTACATGATTTTTGCAACTTTCCTGTAAGTTTGAAGTTATTTCAAAATAAAAAGTTGGCTGGTTAAAGTATCTCCCCAAGAGAAATGCAGGGAAGCGGATGTGGCTCAATCAGTAGGGCTCCCGTTTACCATATGGGAGGCCCCGGGTTCGGTTCCCGGGGCCTCCTGGTGAAGGCAAGCCCGCCTGCACGGCGTGGTTAGCTGACCCAGCGAGCACAAGCAGCAAGGGGGGGATAAATGAATAAATAAATAAAAAATCTTAAAAAAAAAAAAAAAAAGAGAAATGCAAACATATATCCACACAAAAACTTGGGCAGAAATGTTCATGACCGCATTATTTCTAACAGCCAAAAAGTGAAGAAAAAAGAGCAAAAACAAATGTCCATGGACTGATGAATGGATAAATAAAATGTGCCGTATTCATACAATGGAGTATTCTTTAGCAATAGAAAGAAATGAAGTGCTGATACCAGCTACGACACTGATGAGCCTCAAAGACATTTGCTAAGTGAAAGAAGCCAGTCGCAAAAGTCCACATATTCTAAGACTCTATTTACACGAAATGTCTGGGACAGACAAATCCAGAGAGACAGAAGGTAGATTCGTGGTTGCCTGGGTTGGGACGTTTGGTGGGGAGTGGAGAGTGACTCCTAAAGATTTCTTTTCAAGGTGATGAAAATGTTCTAAAATTGAGAGTGGTGATGGTTGTACAACTCTATGAATATACTAAAAACCAAAGAATTGTATCCTTTCGGTGGAGGAATTGTATGGTATGTGAATTATACATACAAATAATAATAATCATGTATCATGGGGTTTAGGACATGTGTAGAAGTCAAGTGTATGGTAACAAAAGCAGAGGCTAGGGAGAGGAAATGAAAGTTTGCCATTATAAGGTCCTTACACTAGATGTGAAATGGCACCGCATTACACGATGGTAATAATACATGTGCACTATAAACCCGAAAGCAACCCCTAACCAAAAAAGCATAGCTAATTAGATACTATCAAGGAGATAAAATGGAATCATAAAATTAATCCAAAACAGGCAGGAAGAGAGGACAAAGGGAACAATGAGGTGCCAAGGAAGGACAGGGGACTAGAAAGGCAGCCAGTGCGGAGGGAAGAGAGTGAGGCAGGGGTGGGGGTGGGGACGCACAGGGCCCAATCAGGCCAGGCCTTGTGGGCCATGGAAGGGGAGGCAACGGGCAGCCACAGGAGACACTTAAACAGGGAGTGATGTGACCGAATTTAAACTTTTGCATGTTCATTCCAGATGCTGTGAAGAGCCAAAGAGAGGAGGGAGGTCCAGTAGGAGACTGCAGTAAGCGAGGTGCAGGCCTTGGACCAGGGCACACGCTCTGGAGGCAGAGAAGACGCATGATCCGGGATTAACATTCCAGGAATGATCAGCAGGCCGCAATGAGGAGGAGGTGAGAGGGAAGGGAAGGGTGAAGAATGAAGGAGGTGTGGGGCTTTAGCAATGAATCGATCGATGACTGGCACGAGGATGACCTGGGCAGGTTTGGGAGCTGGGGAACTGAGAGCTCCGTTTCAGCCCCGAGAAGTTTTTGGGGGTGGCCAGTGGGACACGTGAGCCTACAGCTTAGGGGAGAGGTGTCTGGGCTGGAGATGGAAAATGTGGGAGAGAAATAGCAGGGAGATGACCTTCAAATCCATGAAACTGGAGAGTACTGGGAGAAAGGGTAGGGAGAAGAGACAGCCTGGGACAGAGTCCCGAGCGCGTGACCACTGGAGCTGTGAGAGGAGAATATTTCCAGAAGGAGGGTGATTGATTGTGCTATGTCACCAAGTGGCCACTGGACAGAGGGCACGGAGAAGCCAGCTATCTTAGCAGGTGCACTTCCAGTGTGCAGATGGGGACAGAGGAGAGAGAGAGGAGCTGGCCGGGGCCCAGTGCACCAGAGGAAATACCTGGAAACAGGAAGCAGGATTTGGGGGGAGCAAGGACACAGGACAGCAAGTGTTCTATAGACAATGATGGTTAAGGAGACTTGCAGTGAAGGAGAGCAGAGAAATGGGGTCCCAGGTGGGGAAAGCAGCCTGTGGGGTCCCAGGAGGGCTTGTGTTGGCGGCAGACAGGGACAAGGAGCCGTGTGGAGGGATGGACAATGCACAGTGAAACCTGCCTGCCAAGCCCCCTCCTTCACCGGCCTGCTGTCCTGCAGCTCCAAGTGCTGCTCTGCCTCCAGGAAAGCTTCCCTGAGCCCCCAGGGTGGGGCCTCTTCCACCAGCGCCTCAGACTTCCCAGGGGTACCACCACTGTTCACAGAGATCTGTGGTCATTTATCTCCCTGATGCCTCCTGAAGAACAGGGACAGAGCCTTGTCTCTCTCTGCCTTGGCATCAGCCCAGGGCCCAGCACCACGCGCGAGAATTAATAAACAGACGCATGGACTGACAGAGAGACAGATGGACAGACCCCTACAATTCTCTACAACTGCCAGACCCTGGCCCCCTGACCCTAGGCTCCTATGCCGCATTGACCTCAGACCCCCATTTCGTCCTGACCCTTGAACCAGGCACACCTTGGGATCCAGGTCGAAAAAGCTGTAGTACTTAAAGCGCAGCCAGAGCACGTCCCCGGCCTTGATGCCCTGCTGCATGAGGCACCGCGACGAGTCCAGCCACCTGGGTCGCAGCAGAGGCAGGAGTTAGGGCTGCGCCAGGAACGGGGCGGGGGCGGGCAGCACTAGCACACACATAGGAAAGGCCTGGAAACAGGCCTGGATTTGGGGTGAATGAGCACTCGGCGCAGGTATGACCCTGGATGGGGGGCACACACACGGGGTGTCCACCCGGCCGGCCGTGCACCTGCTGTGGAGCTGGGTCTTGTCCAGCAGGGAGCCGGGCCTGGGCAGGCGCTGGAGCAGGAGGGGGTCTGGCGGCGGCTGGGGACGGATCAGCATGTGGTAGCAGGCCTCGGTCTGCGCGCTGTCCGAGAAGTGGGCTGGCATCCCCCGGAACAACGCAGGCGCCACGCCTGGGGCGCAGGCCGGGGGTCAGCGGGCACTGTCCCCCAGCCCGGGACCTCTTGTCCGTGACCCCGCCCCTGGGCCTAGTCCCGCCCCAGCACCTGTCCCCTCCCAGGCCCCGCCCAGCCCCACCGCCCCGCCCTCTGCCCAACCTGGCCCCGCCCAGCCCCACGGCCCCTCCTTCTTCCCGCCACTAACCCCGCCCCACGCCCCGCCCTCTGCCCGCCCTGGCCCCGCCCGGCCCCATGGCCCCGCCCTCTGCCGCCCCACGGCCCCTCCTTCTCCCCGCCCTTGCCCCGCCCAGCCCCATGCCCCGCCCCTGGCCCCGCCCAGCCCCATGGCCCCTCCCCCTGCCGCTCCACGGCCCCTCCTTCTCCCCGCCCCTAGCCCCGCCCGGCCCCATGCCCCGCCCCTGCCCGCCCTGGCCCCGCCCAGCCCCTGGCCCCTCCTCCCGCCCGCGCCAGCCCGTGCTCACCCCCGGCCAGCACGACGCTGGTCAGGTCATACACCTCTTCCTCCGGCTCCTTCTCCTTCTTCTTCTTCTCCTTCTTCTCAGGAGCCCGGAGCAGAGACAGCTCCTCAGGGTGCCGGATGCCTGAGGGGTGCTGGGGCCTCAGCGGGGTCCGCAGTCCTGCCCGGCCCCTCCCCGCCCCACCCACGGGCCGGTCGCCACCCCGGAGGCAGGACGGGGGACAGCGCAGTCAGGACAACGTGATGCCAGCTGGGCCTGGAGGGGGCCGGCCCTGCCCCCGGGTCGCAGCGACTCACTGAGGAGGCGGCAGATGGCCGCCACGGCCTGGAACAGGGGCTGGGAGAAGCTGGCGCGGAGGCGCAGGGCGCGGCGATTGGGCAGCCGCAGGATGACCGGCCGGTGCTGGGGCCCGAAGAAGAGGCGCGCGTCGGCCAGGATGCCGTACTTGTCCAGCGTCCAGTGAGTCTGCAGCAGCCACTGTCTCTTCTGCTCCCACCAAATGGCGTGGTCTGACCAGTCCTGCTTGCGCTCTGTGGGGGCCGTGGGAGCGGATGGGTGGGCCTGGGCTTGGAGGACCCTGCCGGCCTCCTTGTCGCCTCTCTCCCCAGCGCTGAACACAGACCCAGAAGTCAGGCCTGTGGTGGCCGCCCCTCCCCCACCCAAGCAAGGACAGGGTCAGGCTGAGTTGACCTGGGGGGGGGTGTCTAAGACCCAGGTCATGGCCGAGTGGCTCCCTGCTGGACTTCGTGGGCTCAGCAGCTATATCACTTCCCAGGGGAGCGCCCTTCTGGAAATCTGGGTGCCCCAATCTTTTTTATTTTTTCAACTTTAATAATATACTTTTATTTAACATAATATTATCTAAAATGCTATCATTTCCCCACATAGTCAAAGTAAATTACCAATGACTCTTTGACATTCTTTTTCCATACTAGGTCTTTGGAATCTGATGTATATTTTAAACTTACAACATGTTAATTCTCAAGCTAAATTTTCGTTGGAAATACCTCGTCTGTATTTATATTTAATAAAATTTATGGTTGAAAAAGTATGTTCGCATGCCCGAGTTGTTCCAAACAAACTTAAAGGTTTCCCAGTAACTGAATGGAGTAAGTATTGGTTTTAAAAATGAAATTTAGGGAAGCGGCTGTGGCTCAATTGGTTGGGCTCCCGTTTACCACATGTTAGGCCCCGGGTTCGATTCCCGGGCCTCTTGGTGAAGGCAAGCCGGTCCGCGCAGCGCAAGGTGACTCAACAAAAGGGAGACAAGCAGACACAGAAAAACGCAAAGCAAAGGACACAGCACAAGCAGCAAGGGGGCGGGGATAAACAAATAAATAAATACAAATAAATCTTAAAAAAAAAAAAAAGAAATTTAAACTAATTCAAATAAAATAAAAAACTCAGTTGCATTAGCCACTTTTCAAAAGCTCAATAGCTCTGTGAGGCTGTGTGGCAGTGCAGTTCCAGAACCTGCAAGACCGGCCTGGATCTCCCACTTCCTAGCTATGTGGACATGTTACTTAACCTTATTTGTAAAATGGCGCTAATAACAGTACCCAGTTCAAAGGATCATTGTAGGCATTAAATCAGATAATCCATGCCAAGCGCCTAGGGCAGAGCCCAGCACATTGCCTGTGCTCATTGTGGATTATGACTCTCTTATGCTCCCGTCAATGCACTCCAGCCTCCTGGGCTCGCCCTAGTACTGCTGCCATGTCCCCTCCGAGATTCCTGGTTCAGTGGCCTTTCTTGCACTCCCTGCAGCTCCCCTAGGGCAGACACTGTGTCTGTCTTGCTCCCGCCACATCTTCAGGGCCTGGGATTGTGCCTGGCCCATAGCAGGCACTCTAAATATTTCTCTTTTACCAGCTCTGTGACCTTGGACAAGGCTCTTAACCTCTCTGTGCCTCCGTTTTCTCATTTGTAAAATGTAGGTGAAAATTGGCCCCATAGTTGGATGTGGAGGTTAAATGAGTTTGTATTTACTGAGGAAGCTGAACAATGCCTTTAGATAAGAAAGTGCAGGGCGTTTGTAATGCCCGGGCCAAAACATCACTCCTTCATTCGTCATCCAGCTAGGAACTGGGGACACAGAACAGATGACACATGGTCATCCCTCTGTCCTCTCTCCAGGAGCATGAACTGGGAGGAGGTGATCACAAAGACAAATGAGGAATAACTGCTACGCCCAGGTGCACAGCCCTCGAGAGTTTGCAAAGGCCTTCCTCGCACAGTTTCTTCCCAGGCCCTCAATGAGTTGTCTAATTCCCGGCCTCCACCTCCCAGTCATGCTGCACCTCTCCTGCCTGGTTTCTGCACCCCAGCCACTCCCCTCTCCAGTGTCACTGAGGGAACCTCTGTTTTTGTCTCATCTAACTCCTCCAGGATTTTGGGCTCTGGTGACCTGTCCTTCCTGTGCACCTCACTCTGTCCTTGGCTTTGTGATGCCCACTTCCCCTTCTCTTGACTCTTTGCTCTTTTTTTTCTGTTTTTGGTCCTCTTTGTCCCCTCTCCTGGCTTGTCCCTTACCTGTCCTTTCCCTTGGTTCAGTTAGGGACCCTCTTCTCCCTCTGCAGCAACACCTTCTTCCTGGTGTGTGTGTGTGTGTGTATGTGTTTCATCCATTCTAGGGCTTCAGTTGCCACCTTCCTGCTAGGAGCCCAGACCCTGTCCTGAGCCCCAGGCCAGAAACTCACACCACTGGCTATGGGGCATGCCCGCTTGCTCGCTTGCTCGCTTGATCCATTCTGGGAACCTTTGTTTGCAAGCCAAGCACCAGGTGCTGGGAACACTAAGGCAGCTCCTCTCCCCAGCCCTCAAAGCACTCAGCTTCAACTCCCCAGCCTGAGACTGGACTGAAGCTCCCCTCTGTGCTAGTCTCAGGGCCAGAGACAACGGTGACAATGGTGAGACTCTCCTGCCAGAGGCCCAAGCACCATGCCTTTCGCTTCGAGTCACCACACTTAATCCATGTCAAGTCCACCTTCAAAACTCACTGTCCTTTCCAGCCTCACTACCTGATTCAGGAGGCCTTGCCGCCTCTCCCCAGGGCAACCGCGGCAGCCTTCTCCCTGCCCTCTCTGCCTCCAGTCCACCTCCCACCACTGCCAAAGGGGCATGTCCAGGCGGGCTCCTGCTGAAAACCCTCCAGGGCTACTCTTCCTTTTCAGGAGAAAGTGCTCGAGCCCTCGGCCAGCTGGCCAGAGTACCAGCAGCCTGCATTTTTGTCTTGCTCCAGGCGTCCTCACCAGCCTGGAGGTCCATATTAAGGAGCTAATATTCAGAACTGCTTCTCCCGGGAAGCCTCTCTTCTCTGGCCTCAGGCTCCCTGACGGCTTTCCCTTCTACCGCACCCAGCGCCAAGCTGTGGGCCGGCAGCAGAGAGTCCGTCTCACCCACCCTGCTGTGCTCCAGGAGGCTAGGGACGCATCGGGTTTGGCTGGCTTCAGAAGGCACCTGACATCCTCAGGACTGGCTGGGAGGGCAGATGGGTGAGGGCGTCAGCCCCCTGGCTGGGGACTGAAGGGACTTGGCCTGGAGGGCCCAGGCATGGATGGAGAAGTGGGGTCTGACTCCATGCTAAGGCCTTTTGCATTGCCTGGGTGCCATGCCTGGGTGCCAGCCAGGCCTCCCACTGGTCTTCACCCCCCTCTGCCCTGGCCCCTGACACTTGGCTGGACGCACAGCCTCCTGAGGGACGCTCTGTTCCCCACTTCTGCTTTCACAGCCTCTGAGGGCCCTGCCTTCTGGAAGCTCCCTTTGCCACCTCAGCCTTGTGGCCAGGCTGTCCTGGCAACTTAACTGTCCACAAGCAGCCCCCGCCCCCTGCCCAGGCCGCACGTGGTGGGTGGGTTGGGTCTGAGGCACCTTCCCTAACCCCCACCGAGAGGTGGCCCAGGACCTGGCTCCTGGCTGGACTGGCATCAGCCTGCCTTCCGGCTCTGGTTATCAGGGTGGGCCTGCTGCCCTCCCAGGAAGGGGCAACCCCCAGCCTCAGCAGGGAAGGGTGAGAAGAAGCCTCCTGTCTCGGGGCCTGTGCTTCTCCATGGCTGATACCACAGGCTGCTCTGCTGTAACTTCCTGTGGGGGCAGGGCCTTCCCACCCAGGCTGGGCCTGTCACCAGCCTGCCAAGGCTTTCTGCCCAGGGGAGGGAGGGAACAGGCCCCCAGGAGGCCAGGAGGCCAGGAGGCCCTCCGGCCTTGCCTCAGACCCCTGGCTCTGCCCAGGCAAAGCCTCAGCTTCTCCCCATGGAAGTGGGCAAGCAGAGGACCGCGGTTGGGTCTGCTCTTTGGGGGCTTAGCAGAACCAGCCAGGGTGGGAAGAAGGGAGGGAAGACAGTGGGAGGGAGGGGAAGTTGGGGAAATGTCTCTTTTGGAACCAAATGATTAAGCTGGTGCCTGAGTCACTGTAACACGGTTATCGTGAGCTGCCCAGCAGGGGTGGCCCGGAAGTTGTCGGGGCACCCTGGCAGCCACCCCACAGTGCTGAGCTCGGGAGGCAGGGGCAGCGGGGCACTCACTGATCTCCTCCACAATCTTCAGGAGCACCCCACCGATGTGCGACTCCCCAGTGACCCGGAGGGTGACGGACTCTGCCTCAGGGTTTTCCTCTCCCACAAACACCTGCAGCTCCCAGGATGAGTCAATATAGTCCCCAGAGGCTGTCTTCATGCCCGCCATGGCTGCGGCAGCTTCTGCAGAGGAAAGGGTAGGAAGGGCGCTAGGGTCTGGCAGGCTGCCTGTGTCTAAGCAGAAGGAACCCCAGGGTTCCTGGGACAGGCGGGGGACGAGGAGCAAACCCACAGGCCAGCACACCTGTGCTGAGTAGTTCCAGGCAAACCTCAGACCCTTTCCCCATCATGGATGGTTTAGCTGAAAGGCCCCTTAGAGACTGTGTTGTCCCACCCCATCCATCTTAGAGATGGGAGGACCAAGGCCCAGCGAGAGGAGGCTCACTCAAGGTCACCCGGCTCAGTGCCCGAGCTGGGCACAATCCCAGTCTGCTTTCTCAGGCCAGGGCTTCACCCCCAGAGCCACACTGGCAGCTGCCCACGCGGGACAGGGTTGTGAGCTCAGGTTGGAAAGTAGTTCCATTTCCAGCCCACCACTTAGAGCCAAACATCCCAAACCAGCAGAAGTGTCTCTCGGGCAGTGGAAAGTTCAGGTTGCCTGTGTGGAGAGAGGCATGTGGGGTAGAGGGCTGCAGGAGTGAGGAAGAGGAGGGTCCTGGGCCTTGGGTAGCTGGCCCAAGCTTACCTTGCCTGCAAAGGGTTGGGGGGCTGCAGGTGGGGTGACAGGGGTATCAGGCCACAGAGTGTTTCCTTCCCTCTGCTTTCTCTGTGGAGCTTCCTTCAAAGTGCAGCCCTTGACTTCACCCTATCGCAGGCAGGGCGGGCCTGGCCCAGCCCCTCCCTCCCCAGGGCGGGCAGGCGTGGGGTGCAGGAAACCATGGGGTGGGCTCATTGGGAGTGTGCCGAGGACTCCGGTGGGGCCCCTGGCTGCTGCTCCGCAGCGAACACCGGAAGCCAGGGAGGCGCCAGCTCGTTTGGAAGGGCTTGTTGGCCTCCACCAAGGGTCACCCCTCAAACTAGAGAAGCCTCCATTCACGTTTGGTGCTAGGTTCTCCTCTGTAGGACGCAGCTCCCATTTCCGACCTGTCTTGAGTATGGTTTTTGGGCTATGAAAACTCACTGGGCTGCAGGATGGAAGAGCCCGGAGTCGAAGGGACTGGATCAAGGGTTACTTAGGAAGCTGGCAGGTAAAACCCACTCAGGTCCAGACTGTCCCTCAACACTACAAAGGAGCCCTTGGAAGTCCTGTGGGAACCAAGTTCTTTCACAGAGGTTTTCCTACCCCAAACAAGGGTCTCTATTTCCAAACTTGTCAGCCTTAGAGCAGCCCAGGTGACCAACTGAATACAAAGTGATCCCTGATCATTCTTCCTCTCCCACTCCCACGTCTCTTTAAACACACACCACCCGTCCTGACCCCCCTGCAATGTGCTCCTGTTACCCCTGAAGCTCACTGCTGTCAAGTCCTTGCTCAAGGGTCACTTTGGAGGGTCTCTGACCTACCATGTGGCTTAACACCTCCATTGTGCTGGTCCCCTGCTCTTAGAAATCTGCCCCAGCAGGGCAGGCAGGAAGTCAGCTTTTCCAGAATGCAGTTTGGGGGCTTAATGTTAGAGAACCCAAAGGGACAGGAGCACCAAGGGCAGAGGCAGGACCCGGGGCAGCAGAGCCCCACAGATGCCAGGCTTCCTGGACTTCACGCCACCCGGGTGGGGGGTGGGGACCTGCTGGGGGTTTCCCAAGGGAGAACACTGCTTATGCAAACTGGTGGGCGGCAGGAAGTGCAGCCAGCTGCTGGTCTCAGCATCTTCCTAGCCCAGAAAGCACTACTCTTGGAGTAAACAAGGAAGTTTTATTCCCGTCCCAGAAGTCTCCTCAGTCCACGAAGAGGGCTTGAAAAGATGCGGTTTGTTGCAATCATGGAGAACTGTAATTAAAGCCTGTTATTTTAAGCCGACTAGAAAAGTGAGTTTTTTAATAAAAATGCACTCCAACTCTTAAACTGCAACTGAACAGCAGACACAAGTTGCTCGCTCTAAATGGGAGGCACAAGCATCATTTCTAGGAAGGCACATCTTTGTTGGTTCTTGGTGGGCTTCTGATTCTGAGAGGAGAGTGCACAGAATCCACAGCATGGAGCCACAGGCAGGTTTGGCTGAACCTCTCTGGGGCAAGTGCTGCTCTGGGCAGGGGCAGCCACTAGGGCCCCTTTCCGCTGTTGAACAACAGCACCACCTAGTGACCACTCGGGCAAAGCTGCGGAGCCAAGCCCGGTTCACACTAAGCCCACAGAGGAAGAAAAAAAATTCCTATCTCAGGTTCCCAGTCTAGTCAGTTCACACACACTCCCCTTCCAATCCAGGGCACAACCTCACAGGCCAGCACTTTCAAATATTCTTGGCAAAAAATAACTCCAGGCCATAGCAACACATAACCACGCCTGACTGGCTTGTTTTATTGGAGAAGGGGACGTGGAGTTAACAATATGAAGACAGTTGGGACCCTCCCCTTTCCACACATGCCCACTGCCCCAAATAAAAAATAACCAACTATAGGGAGCAGCCGAGACAGCAATTGAGGGGGAAGGAGACATGGGACTCGAGGGCAGCAGTGAAGAGACCATGCGTGTGCGGGGAGGGCCCAGAGGCAGCGGCTGTACAAGCAACATGAATACAAGTCTCTGTATCTTCCACGTAAGTCTGTATAAATATATAGAGATAAGTTGTTCTTTTTTAACCCCTTCTCTCCCTTCTGCTCTGTGCCGCTTGCCACGGTCCCCAGCTCCTCTGTCCGCATGAGGGTGAAGGGAGGGGAAGGAACAAGTCATCACCGGATTGCGATCAGACCCACATCCATCAGCTTCTGGATCTTCTGAGCTATTACAGGATTCTTTAAGTGTCTAATGAAAAGAAGGAAAAGTTATTCAAAATGAAACCCAACCTTCAATAGTCTTTCTTGCTCTTAAGAGAGAGCCCCGATACATCCCTCTGGAAAGCACCAACCAGGGGGTTAGAAGTCCCTGTGAAAACTGCCAGGCAGAGGAACTGCAAAGGCCTTCTCTACCTGCAGCTGCATCTCACAGAAGCCCATGGACACAGCATTAAATCAAGACCATTCCCCTGGAAAAACAGGCATTTTTCAGGGACAGCTCAAACTATTGTGACTAACAAACAAACAAGGCCCTTCCAGCTCTTCCTAAATCCCCCTTTAGGTAGAAATTATTGTATACATTTGTCCGAGACTGGTCATATCCCCAACACATCTCATCTAACTTCTCTTGACCCCTCTTTCCTTAGAAGACTATCTCCTCCAACTATACTTACTCGCTGAGTGCCTGGGGGTCCTTCTGCATCTGCTCCAGGATAAGCCGCATGGCTGGGTCACTCATTATCTGCTGCACCTCAGGGTCAGCCATGGCCCGTCGCTTCACGTCCTCGGGGCTGTCATGTCGGTTATACTGGGCCATTACGCAGCGTTGGTAGCCGTCTGCTGCTTCCTGCATCCCAGCAAAGACAAGAGGAGGAAGGTATTAGCACCACTGGCTCTCTGCTTTAGAATGTCTGTGATAATAAAGGTGATTGAGAAGAAAAAGAGAGAGAAAATCTAGATACAAAAACTGAGGCAAGTGGAAAGAACCAATGAATGACTACTGTAAAACCGCAAAGGAGAGATGGAAAGAAGGGAGAGTCCACCAAGTGCCAGAGGCAGCCCCACCTTACAGTTGGAGTCCAGTTCTAGAGCCTTCTGGTAGACATCCACAGCTTTTGTGTAGTCTTTCATTGCTTCCAGGGCAGCTGCTTTCCGTGTATAGCCCTTGACTACAGACAGAAATGGGAAAGATGAAGGATCCAAAATGCTTCCTCCCCCTCCTACCCTGAACACCAACATCCTTCACAACTACCGCAGCTCAGGACTGAATTCTACAGGCCCTAAGCACACACGGTAGACAAAGATGCAGCAGAAAGCACTTACTGAAGGTTGGCTCTAGCTGGATACACTCCTCACAGTCCTAGAAGAGAAGGCAAAAGGGAATTCAGCTTGGAGAATGGATGTAGCTCAAGCAGTAGAATACCTGCTTCCCACATGAGGTCCTGAGTTTGGTTCCCTATGCTTGCTAAAACAAGCAAGCAAGCAAGCAAAACAAATGGAAACAAAACAAAACCAACTTGGGGAACCAATATGGCTCAGTGGTTGAGCACTGGCTTCCCACATACGAAGTACTGGGTTCAATACTCAGCCCCCAGTACCCCCACCCCCCCACACACACAAAATCCCCCACCAAATTCTCCATACAGAGCAAGTGATGCCCAGGAGCTCCCCATTTGGTGGGGGACTCAGTCAATGTTTGTTGAATCTAGTCTTTCTTTTGTTCAAGGAACCCAATGAAAGATAAGTTTTTCCAGGGCAGGTGCAGCCCCAGGAACTGGAGCTGGAGACAGCTGCTGGTGACTTCTGTGGCCTTCTGCTCAAGTGCAGTAATGCCCACATGGAGACTGAAGGCATGAGAACATCCCCTCCTGGCTCTCTGTTCACTGTGTACATCTGCAGTGAACTGAAATGCCTAAAATAACTGGGATGATTAAAAAGTCAATTAACTAAATCCCCACCATTCCCCCCCCAGAATTAGGCTCATTTCTTTAGATGAGCAGATAGATGATTTACAATTATGATTCTTTCACCCAGAGCCATTATAAAGCACTCATTTTTGTCTCTAGTTGGGTTACTTAACAGTAGGTTCAGCTAAAGGAGAGAGAAGCAAATCAAATGGCATCACAAGGAAAGACAAACTCAGACTATAGACCACCTCATACAAGACAGGTGGCTTGGACTCTTTTCAAAAAGTTGATGATGTGGCGTGGGTGTAGCTCAGTGGTTTAGCACCTGCTTCACATATAAGAGGTTCTGAGTTCAATCCCCGGTACCTCCTTAAAAAAAGAAACAAACAAAAAAACACAAGGGGCTGGTGGAGAAAAAACTAGAGAGAGATTAAGACAACTAAATATATTTTTTGGGACAAGTGGGGAAATCTGAACATGGCCATTATACATATGGCTCAAGTTTTTTTTTATTTTTTTTTTTAAAGATTTATTTACTTAATACATTTTAAGCCCCCCCTTCCCCATTTGCTGTTTTGTATCCATTCGCTGGGCAATTCTCTGTGTCTGTTTCCTGCCATCTCTTCTCATCCTCCTCCTCCAGTCTTCACCAGGATTGGATCCTGGAGACCTCCAATGTAGGAGAGAGGTGTTCTGCCACATGTGCCACCTCGGTTCCTGGTTTTCGGAGCTTTCGGAGCATCTCATCTTGTCTCTCCCCTGTTAAATCATCATCTTGCTGCATGGCTCCTGGGGCCTGGCAGCTCACCAGCACAGAGGTTGGCAGCCCATGCACCTTCTATATATGTATTTTTTATTTTTACCCAGAGGTCCTGGGGATTGAACCCAGGTCCCTCCATATGGCAGACGGACGCCCAACCATTTGAGCCACAGCCACCCCCTATGGCTCAAGTTTTGACATTATTGTGTCTGCTAATAGTATTGGCAGAACAGGGATCATCTTAGGAGATGCATGCTCAAGAATTGAAAGATCAGGTGCCACTATGTATGCAATTTCCTTTCACAAAAGGTTCAGCAAAAATATGCCAATGTGTAAATTTGAGGTGAAGAACACACAGCACATATTTGTAAATATGCCAATGTGTAAGATTTGAGGTGAAGAACACACAGCTATCCATTCATTCTTTTATCCTATTTACATGATTGGGAAAATACCTCTGTCACCTCATAGGTGTCTGATAATTTGCTATTTTTTGTCTCACAAACCAATGTGCTTTTAACATTGCCCTTGTACAGTTAGTCCATATCAGCTCACAAGACCCAGAAGGTAGTGGCACTGAAAACAAAAAACCAAAACCAACATGGACTTGGGTACTGGTGGGCTCTAGATAAATCTCATAATGTCACCTTCCCACAAGATGGTCCAGGTTTGTCTGCTAGACAACAAAAAACCTCTGACAGAAGCACAGAGCAGATCATGTTCAGGACTATCATGGGAAGCAACTCCACAGGGCCAAGCAATCATATTTGACCATACTTCATGTATAATGGGAAAAGCAGACCTATCTAGCTGAGCTAAATATCCAAAGTGAAGAAAGCAACTGGGGGGTGGGGGGCGGTTGTCAGGGTCCTCAGGGAAAGTAGAAAAGGATGACTTTTCCAAGTACTCTCAAACCACCGATAACTCCATGGGCCAGAACTGGGCAGATGGAGGTCCCTTATTTTACAAACCACACACACACCCCACCATGAATCTATAATCAACACAAGAACAAAAACTTGATGTTGATGAAGAGAGAGAAAACAACATATTCCTCATATATGAGTTTCAGTCATGGTTTGATTCCTATGTCCTAGATCTCCTCACCTTGAGTGCCAGCTGAAACTCAAGGAGTTTGGTGTAGCAGGCAGCTCGATTACTATATAATTTGGCATCTCGTGGATTCCGTTTGATGGCTTCTGTATAATGCTTCATGGCCTGGGGATAATCACCTGGGTAGGGAAAAGAAAAAACAAAAAACCACCATTTCTCACCAAGGCCTTATTTACTCTGTAGTTATGAGTATGGCAAGGAATGTCCAAACCACTCTTATCCAAATAGCCCTAACCTAAGCTGTAGGTACCTTTCTGAAAACATTCATTGCCTTTGTTCTTCTCCTCCAAAGCCAGGTCAGGGTTTATGTAGGCCAACCGCTCCTGCTCCTTCAGAATTTTCTCTGCCTAAGGAAAAATGATTCTTGAAATAGTAAACCCCCATAAATTTTCAAATATAGGGATAAAACGTCGAATTAGTTTTTCAATTTTTAAGGAGAGCTGGTAAGACTTGAGATTAGCACAATGACCCTCAAATGTCAACACATTTAAGATTCAAACCTTGGCCAATAAATAAAGGACTGCAAAAAAAGAATACTTCCAACTTGCCATCATGAAGAACCATGGGAAGAAGTATATGAGATGACCAAAGCCAGAGTTTAAAAAATTTAAGGTTAAGTAACAATAAGAAAATGAAAAAGAAAAAAGAAAAAAAAAGAAGAAAAAAAAAAAAAAAAAGCTATTGATAAATAACACTCTCCTTTTCCCACTACCCACCTGCTGGCATTTCTTGAGTACATCTGGAGTTCGGTGCTCTGCCAAAGACTTGTTGTAGAAATGGATAGCATCTTTGTATTTTTCTTCTTTGAAGTAAGAATTGCCAATTCGGGCATAAGCTCTGAGAAAGGAAAGAGTTTTAGTATTTGCTAAGGGCAAGGCCAGACAGTCCTTGTAGAGAAAACACAACTACAACTAAAAACAAGGTCTGCATTAGCCTTAGGCACTACAGCCTTTTCAACACGTCTTGAGGCCCGTGACCTCCTTTCTAGCCCATTCTTCACATAGCAGGCTCTGCAACCAGCAGCCTCCCTCCCCACGCAGAGCAATTTAAGTCTTTGACATGGAACTCTCCACACTACTCAAGGTATCCCAGAAGATCGTGCATACTTGGCAATCTGTCGATAGTCTTCTCGGTTTTCTCTCCCCACTTCAATGGCCTTCTCACACAGCTCCCGGCATTTATTGTAGTCCCCCTTTTCAAAGTACACGGCTGCCAGGCAGGATAGTCAAGAAGGGAACAGTCAGTCCTTACTTCTCCCCTCCAGAATGCTGAATAGCTTGCTTGCCCCTCGTTTTTCGGGTCTTACCTGCTTGATTGGTAATGTAAGTCATGTTGGTGGGGTCCAGGTCCTTGGCTCTGTCATAATGTTCCAAGGCTTTGTCAAAATCTTTCTTCTTGTAGGCATCATTCCCTAACTCTTTTTCTTTCAGTGCCTAGATGAGGTTTGGAAGAAGTGAAGGCTAAGTAAATCTAACCCAGAGGGCAAAAAAAAAAAAAAAAAAAAGTCTTTGACCTATTACAGGTACAACTAATATGTATGGAAACAATTGCTCCACATCCAAGGCCTCTTCATGCATCAACCAGCAAAGTATTAAAATAATCAAATGGCAGCAGTGGAAAATTAAAGCTCTTAACTCACCCCCTCCCTTCCACCCACTCTCCTTTCTTTGTCAGAAAGCAGACAGCTTTTTCAGGAGGAGAGGAAATCCCTTCAACTAGAAGCAACTGGTGAGGACAGGAGAGTTTTGTACCAGGTTTGATCCTGAGAGGCAGCAGCAAGTCCGGTATCTGTCATGTGGCTGCCTCAGGGTCTTAATTGTCAGGGAACAAGAGCAGGGTGGGATTAGGGAAGGGGCCATACCCACAGCAGGAATCTAGCACAGCTCACTACCACCCACACTGTAGGGCCTTTTTACAGCTTTGAGACACCCTGAACAACCAACGCTCAGCCTTTTTACAGGTGCTAAATTTGGCAACAATCTGCAGTCCCGTTTACAAGAAGGGAAACAAAAGCCTTTAGGCACATGCCTCCTGCTCTGGAAGACACTGCTACTAAGTGGACGACTTTCAACTATATACCACATCCAATCAGGAAACAAGCTCACAGATGGATGCAGACAACAGTCTTCCGGATCATGGCAGGGACACAGACCACTCACAGTTTTATTGTCTTGCCTTAACTAGTTAAACATGCTGGCCAAACCACAGTGCCTGCTAAAGTCATTGAAATACTTGACTTCTAGGAAATTACTTATAAAGCTCTTTTAATATACTGACCCTTTTAAATTATAACAAGAGAACAGAAAGAGAACTTCCATCCTACAGGCCATTTATCCCAATTGGTTCTTTTTAACCAATAAGTCCCTTCAAGTGACTGTCACTGAACTCCTCCCATCCCCTCAGTAGCTCCAACATCCCTGTGAAGAGGTCTGGAGACTGCAAGAGTTTTGTTTAAAAACCAAGGCCTAGATGAACTCAGTGCTCAATACCTAAAATCAGCCCCTCCACAGACAAAAGCTCATGTATTTCCCAAGCGCAGAGTTAGATCTGGTTCAAATCACTTAATTCAACACACTGGTTGTATGACCTTGGACAAGATAACGAGTCTCTCTGAGCCTCAGTTCTCCCCTGTGTAAACAGTATTAATAAAAGTAAACAAAAAATCACTCAAAACCTTTAGTACTGTGCCTAACACATACTAAACCCTCAAAAAATAATTATGGCCATCCAAGATCTATAGATAGCCCCATTCAACATATGTATTTCTAGTTGACTAAACTGTTCATGAATGTTATGACAGTGAAGAGGAAACAAAATGAGACCTGCTTCTTATTCTCTGGAAGGTCTTCTTCCATTGGCTCTGGTTTGGTTTCCTTTTTGGGAGGAGGTGGCGGTGGAGGTGTGGCAACCTCTTCTTCCTCATCCACCCCGCCCAGATCAACTCCAAGGAGAACGCTGAGAGTGGTCATGATCCGGGGATCTTGTAGTTTCCTAAAATATCGATGAGAAAGAAATATCACAAACATTCTTATCCACAACAGCTTAAACCCCAATGACTGCTAAAACTAAGGTTCCTACAGATATAGAAGCTTCTCACCCATCAAAACATCGCTAGATTCTGTACTACTTATGAATTACCACTGAGGAACACTCAACCCTTCAAAAATCCCCCTAAAACAAGGTGACAGAAGTCAGACATATTTCTTGAAGCCACAAGATAGAGGAATGAACTACTGTAGGTATCCCTGACCATCTGATCTCAGGAGCGAAGGAGATTCAGATAGTGATGGCTACCTGTATGAGACTGGAGACATCATTACACCTGAGGTTCTTTGTACCCATTTCCCTACTTCAATATACAGAGACAGTGGGGCCTGCATGTGTGGGAAGAATGGTACTGGTGCTGGATCAGAATCACAGGGAGGGGAAGCGGATGTGGCTCAATTGATAGGGCTCCTGTTTACCAAATGGGAGGCCCCGGGTTCGATTCCCGGGGCCTCCTGGTGAAGGCAAGCCAGCCCATGCAGCGCAGTGAGCTGATGCAACAGGACGACCCAACAAAGCAAAGGGAGACAAGCAGACACAGAAAAACACACAGCAAAATGAACACAGCAAGCACAAGCAAGCAGCAAGGGGGGTGATAAATAAATAAAATCTTAAAAAGAATCACAGGGAGCAGGGAAAAAGCATGTTCTAGAAAGAACATTCCAGATCTTCCTGATATATGCCCCCCCCGTAGATACGAATAAAAACCAAACCCCCAATGCTCTGTGGAGATAAAGTACAGACAGGAACCCTGCAATCGAAATCAGGGAACCCTTTGTTACATGGTCCCAAGAACAGCACAATGCTCATAGCCAGTTCCCAAGACTCCACGAGGTGCCTCTACTTACGTGGCCAGGTCCGTCGGCTTGTTCCGTAGCTGCTCTATCAGGTCACGGTAAGTAGGATCACCGAGGAGCGTCCTTGTCCTGGGATCACTTTCCAACTTCTGATACAGATTAGGCACGTTGAAAGGATTCATTAATTTCCTTTCTGTCCAAACAAAGCAAAGTGCATCACTGTGAAAATAGTTCACTCCAGTTACTGTTCCCCAAAGCCTAACCAGAGCAATATTTCAGGGAAAAACAAAGTCTCAAAATTAAAATGCAATAAAAAAGGTAATTACTAAGAAAGGAAAAAAAAGTGTACATAGTGCCTACCTGCCAATCGGGCCTCCATATTCTGTAAACCCTCTTTGAGCTGAGGGTTATTTGCTTCATGTTTTAAACCCTCCTCATAGGTTCGTTTGGCTTCTTCAAACCGGTTTAAGAACTCAAGAGCTGCTGCTTTTCTCGAATAGCCCTTAAACCAGTAAAGAAAGACACAAAACAAAAATAAAGGACACCTAGAGGTAAATCCAGAAGATGAACCCAAAAGAATCTACTTTATACTTCATGGAACAAAATGGGTATTCACGTGAAAGCCAAAGAGAAAACAGGGAGAGGAGTAGGATGCCAAGACTGATACTGTAAGAATCCAGCCAAACATCAAAGATGCACACCCCACCCCCATTCATCTGCGATCAACAGTATTTGTCAGTTTCTTTGGCAGCATTTCCTTCCTTAGTAGTACATAAAATAAGGCATGTCTTACAACAGATAGTATCTTAGATTTGACGAAATATGCTATCACCCCGAAGAAAATACTCCAACAGGGAAGAGAGTGGGTGGGTAACAATGAACTATCGTTCTACTGGGATATACAGCCAGGCAAGTCAGGAGGGCCTGAATTTAAGAACTGCATGCCTGAGAAAACGAAAAGCATTTCTGTGGAAGAGGCCCAGCTCACCCACAGCTTACCTTGCCCCAGTCAGGCTTTAAGTCAACGGTTTTACAGCCATCCTCATAAGCCTTCTGGTAGTCTCCTTTCTTGGCATAGGCTGCCGACCTATTGCTGTAGAGCACATGGTTCTGGGGATCTAACTTGATCGCTTCAGAGTAGCACTGCAGCGCATCGTCAATGTTACCCGCACTTAGGGCCTTATTGCCCTTCTCTTTGAGCTCATTTACCTGAAATGGTAAAAAGATATTTTAAAACATGTGGAAAAGAAACCACAAGGAAAGGAGCCAATAGTCTCTCTCCACAAGATGCTTCTTTGGTCCAAGTTTTTAGGTGACAGTCTTTTCTGTAGTTATCAACAAATAGATTACTTTACAGATCAGAGAAGAGGGAAATCATAGGTCATTTTCACACCTTTGGGAGCTAGCAGGGGAAAAAAAAACAGAAGCAAGAAGCCCAAGTCTTCTCTGCTTTCCACTGGCTCACGTGTGGAATAGTAAGAACTCAAGCCCATCTTCCAAGTCTCCATTTTGAGCAGATGAAACCACTTTAGGACATACCCGTTGAGTTTCTTTCATGGAAAAGTAGATTCACTTGCCATAGATTTCCAGAGAGTCCAAAAAATAAAACTAAGCACAGGACTAATTACTCCTGAGAGGAGAGGTGGGCAGGGTGCAAGCTGACACATGGTCTAATGACTTAGTGGGCTTATCAAACTGGCAAGGGAAGGTTTCCCTTCTCCTGGAGCAAAGATGTTCACTGCATGTCACGGCTGCCATGTTTCTTCCTACCAGAAAAGAACTTTCTCCCATTTACTGGTGTGGTAGTAAGTCACCACATGGTAAATTAATGCTGTTTCTTTTTTTTTTCCTTTTTAAAAATCTATTTTATCGATACATATTAATAAAGCATACAATTAATCCAAATTATACAATCAATGGTATTTGGTATAATCGAATAGTTGTGCATTCATCAATACTTTTTCTTAATGGATAAAAGAAAGCTAGAATCCCCAAAATGATTTGGTTCTAGCCATGCTTAAAAATCAGTATTATTAAAGTTGGGAGTGGATGTGGCTCAAGCAGTTGGTTGAGTGCCCGCCTCCCACATGGGAGGTCCCCAGTTCAGTTCCAGGTGCCTCCTGGAAAAAAAAAAAAAAAAAAAAAAAACCAAAAAAAAAAAA
>JAKSZT010053990.1:3636657-3664777 GCA_026826555.1 Tolypeutes matacus | reverse complement strand
GCCTCAGCCCGCCCCTCCCCCTTCACCTGCTCCATAGCCCGGCCCGGACCCCCGTTGAATCGACTCCGTCCGCTCCGCGTTCCCAACCGCACGCGCCGCCTTCTGGAACCTACTAGAAGCTGCCGGGACCCCCGGCTCCCGCCCCTTCCTCGCCTGCTCACTGGTCGAGCTCCTCCGGGAGGGGAAATCTCCCTGCGCTTCTTCACTATTGGCTTGAAGCCCAGCCCGTCTTCTTCGCTTCCCTCTCATTGGGCAAGGTCGAGTAATCCCCTCAGCCAGCCTCCTCCGCGCCTCGGGATTGGCCTCTCCCTGAAAGCCCCGCCCAATCTTGGCTTCGTGATTGGAAGGAGGGGCGGGACCCCTCCGCAGCGATTGGTAGCCTGGTTCGCCAATCGTGGCCGCGCAAGCCGCGCCCATTGGTTCTGTTCTTTCTGGAATTTTCCACCTTTCCCATTGGGTCGACCGAGCCGGTGACGCGACCCCTTTCAGAAAAAGACATTTCAATTGGGCGGAGGGTTGCCAGCGCCTGGCGCTGGTAGGTTTAAGTTGCTGCCCATCACGAGGCTGTACTCTGCTCTTATCCCTCCTATGGCTTCGCGGAGCCCGAGACCATAGTTGCCCTCTGTCGCTGGGGGGGGGACGGCGGCCTAGGGTGCGGGGCGGCCGAGCCTCCCGGCCCCTCCCGCCCGGCTCTCCCGCTGGTGCCGACCGAGACGATTCCTCGTCCTGCGGCCGAGGGCCTTTTGCCCATGCGTGGAGCTTGGGGCTCCCGGCCTCGGGTGAGGGGCCCGCGCCCCTCCTTGGCTGTCCTGCGCCCCATCCCCGGGCGCTGGCCCTCCCGGGTATCCCAGGCGGTGGGGTTTTGAATGCTCCAGAAGCCCAGGCTGGCGGTGAGGAGCGCTGGGGCCGTCCGGCGCGCTGGCTAACCTTGGTGGAACCGCACACCCTCTCTGAGCCTCCCGGGTGTTTTAAAGGGTTTGGTAATTAATCTAGGGCCGTGGGAGGAGTCCTGCCCGCAAGAAGTGCTTAGTGAAAGGGTGCTGCCTCCAGTCTGATGTAAAGGGGTGAAGGGACACAAAGACAAGAATGAGCCCCTCAACTGGCAAGCGGTGGCCGGTTACGACCTTTAATCCCAGTCCCGAAAGGGAGAGGAAGGGTGGGCACCCAGAGAGGCGAAAGGACTTACTGGACCGTAGGGATGAAAGTGCTGCTTTTGCCTCCCCGCTTAGCACGTGGTTCGTTGAACAAAGGAGCAGCCTGACTGAGGGACAAGGGAGGCTCTGGGGTCCTGCCCTAGCCTCAGTCTCCCCCTTGCCTGGGTTTTAAGTGCCCCCTATGCTAGTAGTCTGACTCCACAGCCTGTTCCATCCCAGCCCGTCTCTGATCTGCTTCCCATTCTTCAACCAAAGCGACTGTACCTCCTTGGAGGCTTTAGGATGGGATCTAGGGTTTACCCAAACTGGGAGGCCTCTTATTTTCCCTTATTTTTCTTGGCCCTGTACTCCTTCAGTATCAAACCCCAGTCACACTCATGTCTCTGTTCCTTGAATTAGGCTGGCTCTTTCTCTCCAGGCCTTCTTACAAGCTGTTCTCTCTGCTAAGATTTTTTTTAATTTTATTTTTCTTGTGGTAACATACACAACTTTTCCCATTTTAACCACTTTCAATTATGCAATTCAGTGGGGTTAATTACATTCACGTAGTTATGCTACCATCACCACCATCCATCACTAAAATTTTCCATCACCCCAAACAGAAACTGTACCCATTAAGCATTAACTCCCCAGCCCCATTCCTGGTACCCTGTAATTTACTTTCTGTCTCTGAATTTGCATATTCCAGTTATTTCACATAAGTAAGACCATACATCATTTGTCTTCTAGGGACTGGCTTACTTCACTCGACGCGAAGTCTTCAAGATTCGTCTATGTTGTGCTAAGTATCAGAACTTTATTCCTTTTTAAGGCTGAATACTATTCCACTGTGTGTACATTACCACATTTTGTTTATTCATCCATTGATGGACAGTTGGGTTGCTTTCACCTGTTGGCTGTTGTGAATGTTGGTGTACAGGAACAGAGTCCCTGTTTTCAGTTCTTTAGGGTATATACCTAGAGGTGAGATTGCCAGGTCATGTGGTAATTCTATACTGTCTGAGGAACTGCCAAACTTCCACAGTGGCTGTACCATTTTACATTCCCATCAATGATGCATTAGGGTTCTCTGCATCCCCACAAATATTTGTTATTTTCTGCTTTTTATTTACTTTTTAAAATAGCTACTCCTGTGGGTATGCAATGGTATCTCATTGCGTGTGTTGTTTTTTTCAAAGGAGGTACCAGGGATTTAACCCAGGACCTCGTACATAGGAAGCAGGCGCTTAACCACTGAGCTACATCCGCTCCCCTTGTTGTGGTTTTGATTTGCATTCCCCTCATGGCTAATGATGTCAAGCATCTTTTCATGTGCTTATTGGCTGTGGTGGCTTGGGGATGTGTATCCCAGGAAAGGATGTTCTTAATTTTATTCCATTCCTGTGGGTCTGAACCCATTGTAAATAGTCTTTTGGATTGTTCATTGATAGTGTATAGAAATACCACTGATTTTTGTGTATTGATTATCGACTTTGCTAAATTCACTTATTAGCTCTAGTAGCTTTCTTGTAGATTTTTGGTAACTTAAATTAAGGCGTGGTTCAACTGAATCAGGATGGGTCTTTATAGAGAAGGCCACAGACAGAGAAGCCTTGGGGAGCAGCCAGAAGCTGGAAGTCAATGGAACCCAGAAGAGAAAGGAGAAGCTGTTGCCATATGATGGAAAAGCCAAGGCATCCCAAAGATTGCCAGCCATCCAGAAGGTACTGACACCAAGAGGAAGCAAGCCTTCTAGCTTCTGAAATTGAGCCAATAAATTCCTGTTAAGCCAACCCATTGTGTAATATTTGTTTTAGCAATTAGGAAACTAAAGCATTGGCCATTTGTCTATCTTTTTTGGAGAAATATCTGTTCAAGTTCTTGGCCCCATTTCCCTGCCCCATTTTTAATTGGGTTGTCTTTTGTTGTTGTTGAATTGTAAGCATTATTTGTATATTCTACATGGTAAACCTTTATCAGATATATGGTTTCCAAATATTTTCTTCCATTCTGTAGGTTGTGCTTTCACTTTCTTTTCCTTTTTTTTTTTTTTTTCAGATTTATTTTTCTTTATTTATTTACCCACCCCCCACCCCCGCTGCTTGTGCTCACTGTGTCCATTTGCTTTTGCGTTTTTTTTGTGTCTGCTTGTCTCCCTTTGTTGCATCATCTTGCTGCGCCAGCTCACCACGCCGTGCAGGCCGGTTTTGCCTTCGGAATCAAACCCGGGGCCTCCCATATGGTAAACGGGAGCCCAACCAATTGAGCCACAGCCGCTTCCCTCACTTTCTTGATAATGCCCTTTGAAGCACAAAAGTTTTTGATGAAGCCTAATTTACCAATATTTTTCTTTTGTTGTTCATGCTTTCAGTGTAAAGTCTAGGAACCCATTGCGTGCTTAATACAAGATCCTGAAGCTGTCTCCTATGCTTTCTTCTAGGAGTTTTGTAGTTTTAGTTCTTATATTTAGGTCTTTGATCCATTTTGAGTTAGTTTTTGTATACAGTGTGAGGTAGGGGTCCACTTAGATTCTTTTGCATGTAGATATCCAATTTTCTCGGCACCATTTGTGAAAGAGACTGTTCTTTCCCCATTAAGTAGACTTGGCACCTTTATAAAAAATCCAGGGGAGGGGAGCAAGTGTAGCTTAGTAGTTTGAGCGTCTCTTCCCCATGTATGAGGTCCTGGGTTCAGTCCCGAGTATCTCATGCATATGCTTGTGTGTGTGAATAAATGCCATTTGGGAGCGGGTGTAGCTCGGTGGAGCACCTGCTTCCCATGTATGAGGTCCTGGGTTCAATACCCAGTACCTCCGAAAAACAAAACAAAACAAAACAACTCTCACTGGGGAGTGGATGTAGCTCAGTGGTTGAGTGCCAGCTTCCTATATACAAGATCCTGGGTTCAATCCCCAGTACCTCCTTAAAAAAACAAAGCAAAAACCCAATTGGCCAAAGATGTAAGGGTTTATTTCTGAACTCTCAATTTTATTCCATTGGTCTATGAATCTGTCCTTGTGTCAGTTTCATACTGTTTTGATTACTGTAGCTTTGCAATAAGTTTTGAAATCAGGAAGTATGAGTCCTCCAATGTCATTCTTTGTTTTCAAGGTGGATTTGGCTATTTGGGGCCCTTTGCCCTTCCATACGATTTGATGATTGGCTTTTCCGTTTCTTCAAAGAAGGCTGTTGGAATTTTGCTTGGTATTGCATTGAATCTGTAAATTGTTTTGGGTAATATTGACATCTTAACAATATTTAGCCTTCCAATTCATGAAAACAGAATGTCTTACCATTAATTTAGGTCTTCCTGAATTTCTTTCAGCAATGGTTTATAATTTTCCAAGTACAAAGCCTTTACATCCTTGGCTAAATTTATTCTTAGATATTTGATTTTTTATTCGCTATTGTAACTGGAATTGTTTGTTTGGTTTCCTTTTTGGATTGTTCATTGCTAGTGTATAGAAACACCCCTGTTTTTTGTGTATTGATTTACTACTTTGCTAAATTCATTTATTAGCTCTGGTAGCTTTCTTGTAGATTTTTTGGGATTTTATATATATATATATATATATAGGTTCATGTTGTCTGCAAATAAAGAGAGTTTTACTACTTCCTTTTTAATATCAATGCCTTTTATTTATTTTTCTTGCCTAATTGCTCTGGCTAGAACTTCCAGTTCAATTGCTGAATTCCAGTTGAATAGCAGTGCTGTAAATGGTCATCCTTATCTTGTCCCTGATCTTAAGGGGAAAGCTTTCAGTCTTTATTGTTGAGTATGATGTTAAACTATGGATTTTTATATATGCCCTTTATCATATTGAGAAAGTTTCCTTCTATTCCCATCTGAGTATTTTTATCAAGAGCTGTTGGATTTTGTTAAAGCCTCTTCTATGTCAATTTTTTTTTTTTTTTTTTTAAGATTTTATTTATTTATTCATTTATCCCCCCCTTGCTGCTTGTGCTCGCTGGGTCAGCTAACCACGCCGTGCGGGCGGGCTTGCCTTCACCAGGAGGCCCCGGGAACCGAACCCGGGGCCTCCCATATGGTAAACGGGAGCCCTACTGATTGAGCCACAGCCGCTTCCCTCTATGTCAATTAAAATGATTTTTTTTCCCTCCCTCATTCTATTACTGTGGTATTTTACATAATTGATTTTCTTATGTTGAACTATCTTTGCATTCCTGGGATAAACCCCACTTGGTTGTGGAGCATGCTGGGATCTTCGACCAATTGCTAGATTGACGTCCCATCTTTCAGGCTGAGATGAGCTGTCAAGTGTCCTTGACAACCTGTTCCCAGCAAGCACACTGAATTCCATCTACCTGTTACTTGCTGTGGTAGGTTGAATTATGTACCCAGAAAAAAAGCATATTCTTAATCTTAATCCATTCCTGCTGGTGTGAACCCATTGTATATAGGACCTTTCGTAGATGTTATTTTCAGTTAAGGTCTGGCCAAATGAATCAGTAAGGTCTTAATCCTATTATTGGAAGTTTTATGAAGGGAAAGCCACATGGAGGAGTGGAAAGCTGGAAGCCAGCAGAACCCAAAAGAGAAAGGAGAGGACATTACTATGTGGGAGGAAATGAGCCTTCTCATTTCTGTGAAACAATAAATTCCCATTTTTAAGCCAAACCACTGTGTGGTATTTGTCATCGCAGCTGAGAAACTAAGACACTTGCTTTCATAGCTCTCTGGGCCATGCACGTTACCAATCACAAAGTAAACAAGTGGCTCTGCCGTCTACACCACATTCTCCTGTACGGCCTGAGAAGGCAGAGGGTGTCAGTTTTTCTTTACCACTGTGCTCCTGGTGCACAGAATCTGGCACATAGGAGGCATTCAGTAAATCATCAAATATTACTGAACCCCCTCTTATTTGCAATTCTGAGCATTGGGTGAAAGCAACTAACAGAACACACACAAAAAATGGTTCTTGTGGTAAACATTCTAGTGTAGAAGACACACTAGAAGAAAAAAATTCAATGCCTAGGACATCTCCTTAAGTGCTATGGAGAAAAATAAAGCAGAGAAGATGTTGAAGGCACACGGACTTCCTTGTTTCTGGGTGGTGGGGCTGGGGAGAGGACCAGGGTGAGAAGCTTATATTTGAGGAAAGGCCTGAAAGAAGTGAGGGACTGAGATTGGAGGCAAATCAGAGGAAGAACCTTGAGGGCAGAGGTAACAGCAGGTGCACAGGAGGCCCTGAGGTGGGAGCATCCCTGGTGTGGTCTGAATGGCAGGAGCCTGGAGGGAGAGCAGGGCAGAGGGGAAGTGGGTACAGATGTGCAGGCACAGGGCCCTTGTGTTCACTTTGGTTTTTACTCTGAGGTGGGGACATGCTGGCAAGTTTGAGTGAAGAGTGACATGACCTGACTTTTATCCGGATTCCCCGCTGCTGTGTGGAGAATGGATGAGGAGGTCAAGGGCAAATGCAGACCCTTTAAGAGGCTTTTGCAACAATCCAGGAGAGCCGAGATGGTGGCTTAGGCCAGGTGGGAGCAGGGGAGGGGTGAGAAGTGGATTCCGGGTGCATTGTGGAGGAGAGGCCGGCAGAATTTGGTGCAGAACGTGAAAGAAGGCAAGGGTGATGCTGAGGCTTTTGGCTTCTTATTCGTGTGCTAAGTTAAATCTGCCATTAAGACCTTTCATTTCTTCTTTTGAAGCCTTCCATCATCTCCCTTATAGCCTCTCTCCCGGCTTTTTTCCCGTTCCTCCCTTGGAGTGGCCTGGCCTTGTCTCCCACACATCTTTTATGATCCTACCCTGCGCGGCCTGTGGCTCTGATCGCGGGGGCTCTAGCAACGAACAAGACAGTCCACAGACGGAGCTTGTCTTCTGGTACAGGAGACAGATGATATTCAGACTCATCAACTGTGTGACTTCAGATATCCTGCTTACCCTCTCTGTGCCTCAGGTGCCTCCATTTTAAAAAGGGGATTAAAAGGTTTTGATGTCATAGGGCGGTTGGGAGCATTAAATGAGCTGATATACATAAAGCACTTAGAACAGTGCCTGGTTGCAGAGCAAGCACCATCTGCATTTGCAAAATGAAACTCAATGTGCTCTAGAGCAGGGGTTCTTAACAAGGGGTCTGTGAGCTTGAATTGAAAAAAAAAACAAAACAACATTATTCCCTTGTGGGGACGTATTGGTGCAGGTGTGATATATTTATTAAATTATACACAGTAGGGAAGCTACTGTGGCTAAACCAGTTGGGCATCTACCTACCACACACGAGGTCTTGGGTTTGGTCCCAGTGCCTCCTAAAAGAAGACAAGCAGATGCCATCCCTGCCACAGTGAGTTAGACACTATCCCTGTCACAAAGAGCTAGGTGGGTTTACCATATGGGAGGCCTCGGGTTCGGTTCCCGGGGCCTCCTGGTGAAGGCAAGACCGCCCGCACGGCGTGGTTAGCTGACCCAGCGAGCACAAGCAGCAAGGGGGGCATAAATGAATAAATAAATTTTAAAAATCTTAAAACAAAAAAAAAAAACAAAAAAAACACACAAAGAGCTAGGTGCTGCAGCCTGCAGGGAGTGGATATGGCTTAGGCCATTGGGTGCTCGCCTCTCATGTGGAAAGTCCTTAGTTTGGTTCCCAGTGCCTCCTGGAGAAGGTGATCAAACAATGAGCAGACAGATGAGAGAACCATCTGGGGGAGGGGAGGGATAAATAAAGAAAAATAAATAAATCTTTTAAAAAATAATACACAGTATAATGTGAACTTAGTAAGGGTTCCATAGTTTTCACCTGACTGGCAATGGGGTCCGTGGAACAAAAAAGGTTAAGAACACCTGCTGTAGAGAGTGGTGAGTGCTACAAAGAAAATGAAGGCTGGGAAAGACTTGAATAGACATTTCTCCTAAGAAGAAATACAAATGGCAAAAAAGCACGTGAAGAAATGCTCAACATCACTCATGATTAGGGAAATGCAAATCAAAACTACAATGAGATATCATTTCACACCTATCAGAATGGCCACTATGAAAAAGACAGAGAACTACAAGTGTTGGAGAGGATGTGGAGAGATAGGAACACTTCTTCACTGTTGGTGGGAATGCAGGATGGTACAGCCACTATGGAGGACTGTTTGGCAGTTCCTAAAGAAGTTGAATATAGACTTGCCACGTGACCCTGCAATACCACTACTGGGTATATACCCAGAAGAACTAAGAGCAGTGACATGAACAGACATCTCCACACCAATGTTCATAGCCACATTATTCACCATTGCCAAAAGTTGGAAACAACCCAGGTGTCCATCAACAGATGAATGGATAAACAAACTGTGGTCTATTCACACGATGGAATATTATGCAGCTGTAAGAAGAAATGAAGTCGTAAAGCATATGGCAACATGGATGAACCTGGAGGACATTATGTTGAGTGAAGCAAGCCAGACACAAAAGGACAAATTACGAATGCATTACTATGAACCAAATATATTGTGTAATATATTGTTTGATTCACACACACACAAAAAAACAATAACAACAAAATTTACATGTATCCATTACATTTAATTGAGAAATGTATATATTTATTCATCTGTGTTTACTTTTTAGTTTTTAATTGCTTATGTTTTCAATTATTAAATGTACAAAATAAAGTTAAAAAAAAATGGTCATTGGGTTTAAAGTTTTCAGTAATCCCTTTGTTTAGGGAAAAATACTAAATTTTTGTATCTACTAGAGTGCTCTGCTCTGTCAATTATATGTCAAATGTTTTTAACAGACAATTCTATTATAAAATTATCTGTTAATAATAGAAAAAGAACATGATATACACTCAAATAAATTATATTATACATTTATACATTAGGGCTAAAAAAAAAAAAAAATGAAGGCTGGGCATCCCGGGAAGGAAGGAGCTCCTTGAAATGGGGTGAGTGATTAAAGAAGGCCCTTAGAGCTGAAGAGAGGAGAAGCTGGCAGGGACAAGGCTCCAGACAGCAACAGAACGTACAAAGGCCCTGAGGCTGGAGAGTTGGGAATTTTCAAGGAACCCAAAGAAGTCTTGTCTGTGCTATCATGTCCTCATCTGTAATTTAGGAATGATGAAGAAATAAGTGGCTTCCCAGGGTTACTGTGAGAATTAAATAACATAATCCATATGGGTGGACTGAAGTCTTGTTGGACTCAAAGCATAGAAAAATTTGAGAGCTCTCTTTGAGAAAAAGGAAGATACAAATAAAAAATGAGGTATGGGGTTTTAGAAGGGGGCACAAATGGGGGATCCAGAAACTTAAGTTGCTTTAGTACCACGGTCAAGACACTTCTGAATGCTCAGGAATGTTAGCTTTAATACTAATTTCCACCAACTCAGGTGAGCTCAGAGCCCTCCTGAGGAGTGCGGGAGGCAGCGACGCACTGGCCAGGGCCCCGCTCCCCCGTCCCAATCCCTGGAACAGACGCAGAAGCTCCGCCGCAGGAGCCACCTGCTCGTGCATCGCATAGCAGTTCAAGGTTGGTGTTGCTGTTCCCAGGGGTGGGGAGAGAAGCCCTGAGGGCTTTTCTGAACCCACTGAGGCCGCAGCTCCTGCAGCAGGCGAGAGGGGATCTAGGCATGCAGCTTAGTTCTCTGCGGGCAAACTCTCCATTTTATTTTTTTTATTTTTATTTTTATTTTTTTTTACCAGGAAGTCCAGGGGATCGAACCCCGGTCTCCCTCCATATGGTAGACGGACGCCGAACCTCTTGAGCCACATCTGTTTCCCAAACTCCCCATTTTAAAGTTCTCCCAATATCAGACAAAATAAAGTAGCTGGGGCTCGAGTAGCTCAGTATTTGGTGGTGGTGTGGGGGGGCAGATAGAAGCAATTTCACCTATTGGGGTGGGAATTTAAAACAACCTGAGTTACCTTCTAGTGAGAGCAGAGCTCCACACTCAGGGTTCCACTCCTAAAGAATATTTTAATTTCCCATTTAAGAGCTGAGTGATCCTAACTTCCAGCTATCTTGCTAAGACAGACTCTGAATCTTGATTCCGGGGGGAAATGAGTGGAAGTAGAGAGAAATGATGTAAAGTATTATAGTGTGCTCTTCAATTCAGTGAACTTATACGGAAAGCCAGGTACTATGCCAGGTGCTTCAAAGATGAAAAATATGGTCATTATTATTTAATAATTATTAACCAGAGACCCAGAGCTCAGTCCCGGACCTTGCTATCCACACTGCCTCCCTAGGTGATCTCACCAGTCCTGTAGCTATAAATTCCATCTCGGGTGATGCCCACATTTCTATCTTTGGCTCAGATGACACTCCCAAATTCCAGACTCATCTAGGGCCAACTGTCTCCTTGACATCTCCACTTGGATGGACGTTTCAACATGTTCAAAACGCAGCTCCTGATGGTCTCCTCCCAACCCATTCCTCCCCATTGGTCAGGGCCATCCTTATCCTTCCAGTGGTTCAGGGAAAGAACTGTGGAGATGTCCTTGACTCCTCTCCTGCACACTCACGTCAGCAAATTCTGTCAGCTGGCTACAGGCCCCTCTATGCCCTCTGCCAGCACCCTCCCTCTGATTAGAGGCTCCTTGAGCTGGTAGGTGGTCCGAGTCAGATGGAACAGCTTTGATGACAGCTTGCAAGGGGAACCCAGCCTGGGGCTCCCCAGCTATGACCTGTGTGAGGTGCTGGGATGGGTGGGGGAGGGGAGGAGCACCACTGGACCTCAGGGGACCACCAAGAGGCCAATGTGGACATCACTGTGACAGCTGTGCTCAGCAGGAGATTAGACCTCTTGCCAAGGTCTGTGTACCCCACACGCTCCTCCATTATGGGACCACCTGGAGGGAGATGGGGTTCCAGGAATAACCAGGATAGAATCTGGGTAGGGCAGGGACTTGGAGTCAGATGAACTCGATCCAAAGTGATGGTTCTCAACCAGGGGTGGTTTTTGCCTCCAGGGGGGATTTGGTGCGTGTGACAGCATATAGTGAGTAGAGGCCAGGGATGCTGCTAAGTATCCTACCGGCCATAGGACAGGTCCTCACAACTACGAATTATGTGGCCCCAAATGTCAATGGAGCCAAGGCTGAGAAAGCCTTATCAAAGGGAAATGCAAAAAGTGGTATTTCTTGTGCACCTGAGCTTGGGGCTTGGGAGGTAAGACTTGCTACACAGCCAGCAGATTTAAACGGACCATGGTGCATCATATGAGCCCAGTGCCAAGAGAAGGATGTAAAGGGCACCATGGGAGCTGAGAGATGGCTGAAAATTTATTTTTTAAATATTTATTTTATTTATTCATTTCTCCCCCCTCCCCTTGTTGTTGGTGCTCACTGTCTGCTCTCTCTGTCTGCTCGTCTTCTTTTTAGGAGTCACCAGGAACCGAACCCGGGATCTCCCATGTGGGAGGCAGGCATCCGATAGCTTGAGCCCCCTCTACTCCCTGCTTCTTGTGTCTCCCATTGTGTCTCCTCATTGCATCATCTCATTGAGTCATCTTGTTGCATCAGCTTGCCGTGCCAGCCCATTGCGCCAACTCGCTGTCTTGCTTGTCTTTTTTAGAGTGTACCAGGAACTGAACCCGGGACCTCCCATGTGGTAGGCGGGTACCCAACTACTTGAGCCACATCTGCTTCCTGAATATTTATTGACCACTCACCCCATTGAGAGGTGGGGTTCTATGTCCCATCCCCTTGGCCCTGGTGGGCTCTGGGATTACTCCAAAGAGTAGAATGCAGTGGTAGTCGCACTGTGCCAGTGTCCAGGTCTTATAACACTAGCAACTTCCACTTGCTGTCTTTTGAAACCCTGCTCTTGGAGCAGTGTGCTACCTTGTAAGAGATCTGCCCCCTGCCCCCTGAGGCCGCCATAGTGTGAGGAAGCCTAAGCTAGCCACATGGAGGGGCCACGTGGAGAGACAAACAGCCAGCCCCAATTGTTCCAGCCAGCCCAGCCTGGCTCCGGGTGTGTAAGGGAGCCTGCCTTGGATCCTCCTGCCCCATCTCCAGCTGAATAACCACTGAGTGGCTCTGGTCAAAGCCACGTGGAACAGAAGAATCTCTTAGCTAACCAAATTCTGACCCGCAGAATCACAGGATATACTTAAATGGCTGTTGTTTTCAGCCATTCAGACAAGATAGCTCAAGAGGTTTGTTACACACCAGCACAGCAGCCCCCAAAGGCTTGTTCCTGTGCTGCCTCCTCTGCTGATGATAGAAACCCTGGTTTTGCAGTGATGTACCTGTTCTATCTGCTTCTCTCCAGCTCTGCCCCGAATGCTGCCCAAGCACTATTGTCTCGAGGGGGGCTTCCAGCTGCCAGTCTTGCCCTCCCAGTCCATCCCCCACCCAGCAGCCAAAGGCACCTTTTAAAGATCAGATCATGGGAGGCGGCTGTGGCTCAATCAGTGGGGCTCCCGTTTACCATATGGGAGGCCCCGGGTTCGGTTCCCGGGGCCTCCTGGTGAGGGCAAGGCCCGCCTGCACAGCGTGGTTGGCTGGCCCAGCGAGCACAAGCAGCAAGGGGGGGATAAATGAATAAATAAATACAATCTTTAAAAAATAAAAAAATAAAAAAAATAAAAAAATAAAGATCAGATCATCCACTCCCTCACTTCAGACTTCCAGAGACACCCTGTAGTCCTTAGACTCAAATCCAACCCCAACGAGGGATGGCGGTCCTGCCTCCCTCTCCAAGGCTTCTCTTTCTGTCGTGGGTTGAATAGTGTCCCCTCCCCCACTCACGTCCCCCCACAACCTCAGAATGTGGCCTTAATTAGAAACAGAGCCTTTCCAGATGTAACTAGTTAAGATGAGGTCAGCCTGGATTAGGGTGAAACCCCAAAGCCAGGGACTGGTGTCCTTATAAGCAGAGGAAAAGGCGCAGAGACCCACAGGGAGGCAGAGATTGGAGTGATGCGGCCACGTGTCCAGGAGCACCCAGTGTTGCTGGGGCTGGGAGCCGCTGGAAACGAGCAAGAGGCACAGAAGGACCCCTCCCTAGGGCCCTCAAAGGCAGCATGGTCCCCCCACCCCGTTTTGCACTTCTAGCCTCCAGAACTGTAGAGAATAAATTTGTTATGGCAAACCCAGGAAACTAATACACCCCCTTTCCCTCTGCCTCCATAGGCTTCAGCCACCTAACCTCTTTTGGCCCTTTGAACTTATGCCTTTTTCTGGAATGTTCTCACCTCAGCTCTTCACAAGAAGATGCCTTGCTGTCAGGCAGGCTTAGCCTGACTACATCAGAGAGGCCTTTCCTGACTTCTCAAATCAAAGTAGCCCCTACCCCTGGCCGGCACCACCCTGGACTCCCCTCATGGCTCTTAGCACCGTCTGACATGACTTGTGTTTGTCGACTTGTTACCATGACTCTCCTACCCTAGGTGCTGGCTTCCACAGCGCAGGCACCAGGCTTCGCTGACTGCCTTGCGTTGGGCCCCAGAGCAGGGCCTGGGACACAGGCAGTGCTTGAGAAGGCTCTGCTGGACGAGTGAACGACACTGAGCACCCTTGCCCACCCCCTGTGGGCCCCTCAGCCGCCCCCAGGGCAACCTCCAGCCCTCTTCCCTCCAGACTTCCTCATTCTCTAGTCCTTATTCTTCTCTGGCCCAAATGGTGGATCCCCTCAGATCCAAATGTCCCAACCCCACTGTGACCTTTTCAGCATCTATTTCCTGAGAAATACCAAGTAGGGGGGGAGGGAGAAAATGTGTGTGTGTGTGTGTATGTGTGTGGAAACAGACCCTCTCATGCTGTTGGTGGGAACACACACTTAACAATATCTATTTAAAATACAAAGAGTAATTCTTTTTTTTTTTTTTTTTTTTTTTAAAGATTTATTTACTTTATCCATTTTAAACCCCCCCTTCCCCATTTTGCTGTTTTTTTTGTGTGTGTGTATGTCCATTCACTGGGCAATTCTCTGTGTCTGTTTCCTGCCATCTCTTCTCATCCTCCTCCTCCAGTCTTCACCAGGATTCGGTCCTGGAGACCTCTGATGTAGGAGAGAGGTATTCTGCCCCCTGCGCCACCTCAGCTCCTGGCTTCTGGAGCTTTCAGAGCATCTCGTCTTGTCTCTCTCCTGTTACGTCATCATCCTGCTGCATGGCTCCCGGGGCCCGACAGCTCAGGGGCATACAGAGCCTGGCAGCCCATGAGCCTTCGGGAGGTCCCGGGGATCGAACCCAGGTCCCTCCATATGGCAGACGGACGCCCAACCATTTGAGCCACATCCGCCCCCAAGAGTAATTCTTACTCCACCGGTAACCCCACTCTTGTGGCAAAGACAGACCGATGCACAAGTGTGTACACAGCAGCACTGTGACAGCAGAAAGAATGGAAGCCCTCTACACATCCAACCAAGGAGGACACTGGAAAACATCATGGCGCCTCCGTAGCATGGAATATCAGTGACCTTCTAACAAGGAGAGCTATTGACCTGGAAACAGGCCCATGATATACTGTGAAATGAAGAAAGTTAGTTGTGGAGCAGTTGTGTATGGCTGATCCTGTGTTTGTAAAACAAACTGTGTGTTCATCTTCATAGATGATTGTATATGGATCAGGATTCCTGTGGATCAGGAATGGGGAGAGGGGCTTTCGTGTTTTGCAAATTTGTTACAATAAACCTAACTTTAAAAAATTTTGGACGCTTCAGTCGGAATGTTCCCTGAGCGCCTACCTTGTTTCCAGGTCTTCTCTGGGATGCCCTCTCCAGCCAGTTCTAGGGACGACCCAACCCCTGCCCTGGCAAGGTCTTCCTCATGGGAAGGCAGCATGGGGACAGAACTTCCAGAATCTGCTAGGCCCTCTCCAGACCACTAAGGGCTTTCAGACACTGTCTGACGTGGTCCTCAGTTCACCTGTGAGGCCTCAGATGGAGAGGCGTTCTCTGCCACCCACGCTCAGAGTTCATAGCTACATGTTCTGGACATTTAACAGCTTATAATCCATCCTTCCCTTACACATCTCTCAATGTAACGACTGTACAATACTGGGCAATTAAACAGAAAATAAAGTGAAATATAGGCAGGTAATAAAGTAAAATATGAAGAGAACATTAAAACCCAGATGGGGATGGGGTGCAAAATTGTAATCATGGAGTGAAAACCTTAGGGGGCTCTGGCAGGGAGAGGGGCAGAAGTGCATATTCTCGAAAGATACAGTAAAAAGTAGAAAGATGGCAGGGTACAAAACGGGTAGAGCTGAAACTTGAAAGGCTCTCAGGTAACAGTGATGCATTGGGCTTTAAAATTAACCCCCCAGCTTATATATGTTACTAGCATAAAAAACAAAAAAGCAAACAAACAAAGAAACACAAAAAACCCACAGAGGACTATGCAACACAAACAGTGAACCCTAATGTAAACCATGGACTATAGTTAATGGTATGATTATAAAATGTTCATTTACCACTTGTAATACATGTACCATGCTAATGCAAGGTGTTAATAATATAGCAATGGGGTAGTTTATGGGAACTCTATTTTACACACAGTTTTTCTGTAAACCTACAACTTTTCTAATAAAAAAAATTAAACCCCCAGCAAGAGGAGTGGGCTTGGGGGGTCCCGCTCTAGTCTTCAATCTCAGACTGACAGCGGGACACCATAACTGCACTGTGGTCCCGAATCTCTCCCCTGCTGAGATGGTGAATCTGCTTCTCTGGGTGACTTTGCAACCCTTGAAAGGAGTGGAAGCCTGTAAATCAAACCCAGCGTCTTGGTACAAGTTTAGGAATCAGTTGTGTTGTCATCATGCATTGATCCGAGTGTTTAGGGTTCTGAAACATTTAGGACAATCTGACCTTGTGACTTGTGGTCTGAACTAGAAAAGCCTAAGTGGTAGACTGCCTGCAAAGATGGCTGCACTAATTCCTCCCTAGGTGCTTGCTCCTTTGCAATGGGACTTTGCTGCTCCTCCTGTTTCTCCACCCCTTTGAATCTGGGCTGGGTTGGGAAGAGACCATCAGGAGGTGTGTGTTGAACATGTTGAACATGTTGAAACGTCCATCCAAGTGGAGAGGGCCATCAGCATGTCCTGCAGTGCAGACGCCCGGTCTAGCCTGTTGGAAGATGAGATCCCACGTGGAGCAGACCCAAGGGGCCCCAGCCAACCAGCCAGCACCAAGTGCCAGCTATGCAAGTGAGGCTGCTGGCAGTTCAGCTCCAGCTTGGTTGTCAGGTGACTGCAGCTGCAGAGCGACCCAGGCGAGACCAGCAGTGAGTGTCCTTGTTTATCAGAGCCCAAACTAGCTCAGAATTGTGGTTGAGTTTAAGCCACTACGTTTTCAGTGGTGTATTACACAGCAGTAGATGACTGAGACGGAATAAGAGGATCAAAGTTCGTAAACAGTATTTGAGTATTTAAGAGACTCGACTTACCACTTTTATAAATTTGACCTACTGGTGTAAAAGAGTTGCTTATGTGATTAGAAAAAAAATATGCTTGTTAGGTGTATAAATCTCTTCTGTTAGGACTTTAGGTTTAGAGGGGACCAGCTATTTCAAACCTGTAAAATGTAGTTTAAAATGTATCTGGAATTTAATTACCTAAGTTTCTAATTGGCATTCATTTCAGAAGAATTTAATATGTTGAACTTATGAGTTAATGAAATATTAATCAAAGAATAAGTGAAAGTAATTGTTCCTATTTTTAGACAAAAACGCAAGATTTATAAACAGAAAACCCGATTTGCAAGTTGCACTTAGATGTTTAAGAAAAACTAGTTTTTTTTTAAAAAAATGGATGTTTAATACAGTGCTAAGTACAAGCAGCAATAGGTAGCTTTTCTGTGCGAAAGCCCCTCTCAACATTAGAAAACCTCAGATGACAACGCCCTATGCTATAGCCCCACTGCAGAATTTGGCTTTCCACAGACTTCCAAGTCCTTGCTTCTGGGGTCCCTCAGCCTGGAATACCCTCCCCCACCTTTCAGACCTGGCAAATTCCTACCTTTTCCAAAAGGTGCAGCTCAAACTCCGTGAAGATGTCCTGAATCCTCCCAGTCATGTGTCCCTGCCCAGGGCCACCTCCATTACAGCAGACCACAGAGGGGCCTCTGAGGTTGGGACCATCTCTATCCCAGTGGCCACGTGAGAACAGAGCTGTATCCCAGCAAGAAGAAACAGAAGGACTGTTCTGCAGTGGGTGTCCTGGATGGAGGGAATGCCCAGGACACCCAGGTGGCTTTGGACTCTGTGGGAAAGGTCCCCTGGTTGGGGACCTAGCCTTAGGCTGTGCTAGGCAGTGACAGCTCCCTAAAGATTTCCACTCCCCATCCCTGGAGCACATGCATATGTTACCTTATGTGGCAAAGAAGAATTAAAATAAAATAGGGAGGGGGTCAGATGTGGCTCAACTGGTTGGGCATCCGTCTCCCATATGGAGGGACCCGGGTTCGATCCCTGGGACCTCCCGGTAAAAAAATAAAAATAAAAATAAAAAATAAATAAATAAAATAAAATAAAATAGGGAGGTCATCATGAATTATCGGTGTGGACCCAAGGGTTCTTAAAAGTGGAAGAGGAGGGCAGAAGAGAGCCAGAGGGAAATGCCAATAGGGAAGAATGGCCAGAGAGATACCACACTGCTGACTTTGAAAATGGAGCAAGGGGGGCCACAAGCCAAGGAATGTGGGGTGCTCTCCAGAGCCTGGAAAAGGCAAGGAAACAGATTTTCCCCTAGACAGGAAGGCAGCACCTTGATCTCAGCCCAGTGAGTCTCGGACTTCCATCCTACAGAGCTTTACAATAACGTGTGTTGTTTAAGCCACTAAGTTTGTGGTCATTTGCTGTAGTAGCAATAGGGAATTTAGACGGGGGCCACCCACACACTTCATTTCTTGGATCAGTGACATCTGCATAACCACTTTTCAGACCACAGAGGGGAGCCCCAACAGCCCTGGACACAAGGCTGGGCTCTGACCCTCACGGGCTGGGATGCCTCTGGTCAGTCTAGGCTGCTCATCTGCAGGATGGGGTAGGGCCCCTTCCCGAGTTTCTTGGGAGCACGTAACCAGCGAATGGACATGGAGCACTCAGGTCAGGGCCCGGTTCACACCTAGTGCCCTGAACATGTTCGTGGTCCCAGCTGCAGGTAGCAAGGCCCTTTGTGCCCTGCTGGATGGAGAAGAGGCAAGTGGTGAGGTGAGAGTGTGGCTGAGACAGGAAGCCAAGCCTGGGGCTTGACTTCTGTACCCTGAACTACAGTCTGCTGCCCTTTGGGGAGAAGGTGCAGGCCTTGCTGATGGTCCTGGCATGGCAGGGGCCACTGGCCCTTGGCTCTCTGATCCCCTCTTTGTCCTCACTCGGGGGGCTGGTCACTGCTCACCTCCCGGCTGAGTCGTGTTAATCTCTTTCTCATGCTGACTCCATGTTTGAAGAGGGCAGCTGATCCCATGCCGGGATCTTGAGGTCCCCAGGCACCCACACAGCAGATTCGGTGATCCTCACCACAGTCCTGTGGGAGGGTTACTGCCACACTTGGCAGCAGAGTGGACTGAGCTCGTCTTGTTTGCAATTTACAGCTCAAGAAGGGGAGTCTCAGGGGGCCACTGTCCCCGGCGTCGCAAAGCTAGTGCTGGGGCAGGCCCCTTGTATTCCAAAAATACTCTTTGTTATATTTATCAAATAATATTAAGTAGCATAGACAAATTAAAAAGTACTTACAGTGTATAAAAATTCTGTCCTCAGTCTTAGTAGAAAATTAGGAAAAATGAAAAACATCAAACCCACATAACGAAATCACCCAAATTCTTCCACCTGAGAAAGTCACACTTGAAAACCGAGTTTTCTGCCTCCTAATTCCACAACTCGCAACCTTGACTTCCTGGCTGCTCTAGATTCGGTTCCAGCGGCGCCCCGGGGCTAAGAGGCGGCGGCTCCGCAGCCGCGGACAGGTCGCCGAACCCGACGTACCAGCTCGTGCCGTCTGTCACCTCCCAAGCCCCCCACCGGCCACGACCCGCGGCTCCTGGGCATTGGGGGCTGGGATGCGGGACGGGGTCGGCGCCGGGCTGACAGGCGGGGCCGCTGGCGGCAAACGCTGGATACCGCCGGGAGCCGCGCCCAGCTCCCCGCCTTCGGGTCCCGAGCGCCGGGGCGCGCCAGCTTCGGAGAGGGCCCGAGGGGCAGAGCCCGAGCCGCGCCGAGGGGCCGGGGACCCCCAGCGCCACAAACCCGGAAGGCGGCGGCTGCGACCGCACAGCGTGGGCAGCGCACCACCGCCGCCGAGCGACCCGCCCGGGTGCTGAGTGGGCCGGGAGCGGGGCTGGGCCGGGCGCGCACGTGTGTAGACGAGTGTGGGGGTGCCCAGCCGGCGGCCCGGACTACAAGTTCCAGGGTGCCCAGCGGCGCGCCCGGGCTTTCTGGCCGCGCGGCCCGCCGACTCCGAGCAGGTCGCCGCGAGCTGGCACACGCCACCCGGTCCCCGAGTAAATAAGGGCGAGACTGTCCTGAGCACCGTAAATAGAGTTCAAGTGGGCGGGGAGCCGCCCCGCGCCGCCTGCTCATGTCTCTGCAGAGCCGAGTGTCCGGCCGCCTGGCACAGCTGCGCGCGGCGGGGCAGCTGCTTGTCGCCCCGCGCCCCTGGCCCGGCCCCTCGGCGGGTGCCACGCGGACCCGCAGCAGTGCGTGCGGCCCCCCGGCGTCCCTGGGCGCGTACGGTCCCCGCGCGCGGACCCCAGCGGGAGTTGGGACTTGGGGGGCGGCGGCGGCGGGGCAGAGAGCCGGGGTGCGCACTTGGGCCCCCCTGGCCATGGCTGCGAAGGTGGACCTGAGCACCTCCACCGACTGGAAGGAGGCGAAATGTAAGTGGAAGCTGGAGGGGTGCGAGGGGCGAAGGCGGCCCTGCCAGGGGCTTCCCTGGCTGGACGGCGCCTCCTGGGCAGCCTTTTCCACCCGGGAGGCCTGCGAAAGTTGAAGCCCGGCATGGTAGGGAGCCCCCCCATTCACAGCCACTCCCCTCGAGTGCCCAGCCCCACAAATCAATTCACCCCTGGCCAGTTCCAGGCCTGGAGTCAGGGGTCAGTGTGAGGGGGCGGCCTTCACCCCCCGGGAAAGGGTTCTGGGGCACCCCTAGAGCTCATCCAGAGAAACCGACTTCCCGGTTGTGTAGGAGGGGAACCCAAGCCCAGGGCGGGACCAACTGGCCCAAAGTCGCACAGGGAGTTTGTAGAAGAGCGGAGATTAGGGTCCTGAACTGATGCTTTGCAGCATGATTTCTCAAACGGTGGCATTGTAGGCAGAGCGGCAGGGAAGGAGCTGAGGGGCAGCTCTGGGACCTGGGCCCCACCTGCTGGGGTCAAGTAGCCTCCCCTGGGCAGGCCTGCCCTGCCCCCACCCCACCCTGTAGGCTGTCTCCCTGGGCTCCGGGCCTGGCACCCTCTTGCCCTCGATGCTGGCTGGCTTCCCTCAGTGGGAATACAGTGCTGCCCCGTGTCCTTTCATTACTGGGGGACACAATGCAGAGGAGGCGGAAGCTGGGTCTCTTGCCCCTGTGACAACCGATGATTCCCCTGAGGAGGCTTCCGAATCAAAACTGCTTCCTCCCACTCCTGGACGGGACATGCGTCCAGAGCCCCGTCTGCATGGAGCAGGGAGGAGAGGGAACCCGGCCGGCAGAGCCACAGATAACCCTGCTGGCCGCCCAGCTGCCCCTGCCCTTCAGGGCTTGTTCCCTGGCCTCTTGGTGGGACTTTTCCCAGCTGGATCCCCTTTCAAAAGTGCAGGGAAGGTAGCTTATTGGCCTGGCCATGTGGTGGAGTGGGAGAGCCTATGGGGCTGGGAAGGCCGGGCTGGCCCTAAAGTTGCAGATGATTTATTGTTGTCATGAATTGCCTTGCCTGTGCCGGGATGGCCCGAGTGAGGGCAGAAAGCACTTGACTTTACTCTGTGGGCACAGGGAGTGCCGGTCACGTCCTCAGCCCTGGCTCCAGAACACCAGGCAGGGCAAGAAGTGTTGGCAGAGACCCTTGACCGGGGGAGGGGGGGAGTGCCTGTCCCCACAGGGAGGCCTGCTTTCACTCTCTCTGCTCAAACAGCAACCCAGGGTGGTAGAAAAGAGAGCTGGGGAGGACAGGAGCCCAGGCACCTGTTCACGGATCTGCTGCTATTTCTAGACTCCAACTCCCCTTCCTTCCTTTACCCTGTTCCTTGGTGCCGTGGAGAGCGGCCAGACCTCACAGATTAACTGCTGGGCATTGTCAGGCTACCGTGGCATCATGGGATATCTCCTCTGCTTGGAGGTGGGATTTCCATTCAGCAAATTTTTACTAAGCGCCTTCTATGTGGCCAGCCCTGTTCTAATGCTGGGGGCTTGGGCATGAGCCAGAAAGGCAGGGACCCTGCCTTTATGGAGAGACTAGTCTTGTGGAGAAACAGAAGAAAAATATGATCCAGTAAATGAGACATTGCCAAGTAAAAGTCAGTGCTATGCAGAAATGAACACAAAATAATGGCACAGAGAATGGCAGGTAGAGGCCTCAGCTGGCGAGGTCAGGGGAGGCTTCCTGGGGCAGGCGACCCTGAACTGAGATCATGAGAAGGAGCTGACTTTCCCAGGGCTGTGGGAGAGGGCATTCCGGGCCCGTTATTGAATGACCGCTGGCCAGCATGGTCTGGCGGCTACCAACTCCAGGCCCCTTGCCCCAGGAACCAACTGTGATTCTTATGATTATAACTAATGCCAGCACTAGATGTGACGTTCCCCAGCAGGAGGCAGACAGCAACTTGTGGGACTGAGGCACAGACAGATCTAGGTGTGTTTCAGTTAGCTCTTGGTGTGTAACAAATTACTCCAAAACTTGAAACAGCGAACATTCATTATCTCAAAGTTTCTGAGCCTCGGGAATCCTGGAGTAGCTTAGTTGAGTGGTTTAGGCTCAGGGTCTCATTTAGGTCTGCTGGAGCTTGATTAGGGCTGGGGAATTTGCTTCCAGGACGGCTCATTCACTTGTTGATTGGAGGCCTCTGTTCTTCATCCTGAGAGCCTCTCCAGAGGGCTGCTGGAGTCTCCCCATGGCCTGGTGGCTGGCTGCCCCCCCAGGCATGGGATCCAAGAGGGAGGGTGAGGAGACCAACACGGAAGCCTTTTCATGACCTAGGCTTCAAAGTCACACACTAGGACTTAGAATTGAGTCCTGGAGTCTAGCCCACTCTCAAGGGAAGGGGGATTAGGGTCCACCTTTTGAAGGAAGAAATATTAAAGAATTCATGGGCACATTTTTAAAAAATAATTTATTTATTTCTCCCCACTCACTCATTGTTTGCACTTGCTGTGTCTGTTCGTCTTGTTTCTTTGGGAGGCACCGGGAATTGAACCCAGGACCTCCGATGTGGGAGGAAGGCACCTAATTGCTCGAACCACCTCCGTTCCCTGCTTTGTTGTGTCTCTCATTATGTTTTTCTTCTTGTGTCTCTTGTTGCATCATCTTATTGTGTCAGCTTGCTATGCCTGCCCGTCGCGCCAGCTCGCTGTCTTCTTTGGGAGGCACTGGAAACTTAACCAGGGACCTCTCGTGTGGTAGGTGGGAGCTCAATTGCTTAAGCCACATCCGCTTCCCTCATGAGCACATTTTTAAAACCTCCACCCTGTGGGAAGTCTGGGGGTCTGCCTCAGCCAAACTCTGCCCTTCACTGGAGTCTAAGCCTCAGTCCTTGTAGGTCCACATTTTTTAAAAATTAAATTTGCATTTGAACTGAGTATACAGTGAAGTATATTATGTGCATGAACCCCAAGTACCCAATTAATAAACTTTTACATAAGTATCCAGCTGTGTGGCCACTGCCCTGATTAAGCTATAGAGCATTTCCGTCACCCCAGAAGTTTCCTTTGAACCACTTTCCAGTCAGTTCCCCCTAGATGTAATCACTGTTGTCACTTTTGTCTCTTCTTGAACTTCCCGTCATTGGAAGCACAGCAGTGTGTGCTGTTGGGCCTGTCATTCCAGGCCCATTGTGGCATTATTATCTCACTCAACCTCGTACCCATGGGATTCGTCTGTTTATTGGGTATACCAGCAGTCCACTCTCTTTTTTAAAATTGCTGTGTAGTGTTCCCTTGCACGGCTGTACCGCCGTGTGTTTACCCTTCCTCCTGTTGAAGGGCGTTGGGTTCCCGGTTTGGAGTTTCGTGAAGAGCGGTACTGAGCGCTCTGCACGGGCCTTTGGTGGACATGTGTGCTCATTCGTCCTGGGTGCTCCCCCAAGTGCCCGCCTAAGCCTGAGACCATCAGCTTTCAAAGACCGGCACAGCAGCTGCTTAGTTTCCTTGGATGCTCAAGCAGATACCATGCCATACATTGGCTTAAACCATGGGAATTTATTTGCTCACAGATTTGAGGCTAAAAGAAAGCCCAAATCAAGGCATCATCAAGGCAGTGCTTACTTCCTGAAGACTGGCGCTCTGGAGCTGGCTGCTGGCGATCCTTGGTTTGGCTTCTCTGTCATGTGGCAAGACACAGGCCTCTCCTGGCCTCTCCAGGTCCCACTGAATTTCAGCATCTTGCTTCCTGCTGCCTTCTCTCTCCTGCCTGAATTTCATTCTGCTTATAAAGGGCTCCAGTAAGAGGACTCAGACCCACCCCGACTGAGGTGGGCCACACCTTACCTTTTCAGTAGCTTCATCCAGAGGTCCTACTTACAATGGGGTCCCACCCACAGGAGTGGATTCAGTTTAAGGGCATGTTCTGGGTACATACAGCTCCAGACCACCTCGGTAACCAAACTCACGAAGGACTGATGGATAGGCCGGGAGGCTGATATGGCATTTCATGGTGGGGCGATCGGACAGCAGTGGAAACTCACACGTGATTGGGCAAGGCATCCTTTTCCTGTGGGAGAGCTGTGTGGAAACCGACTTGTAGTCTCAGTGTTGCTCAGCAATGTGTGTTCTCAACCAGGGGGCTTGCTGAATACATCTGGAAGCTAAATCCCCTGCCCAGGGGTCGACCTCCCCACCGAGTATCCCTTTACCTGGGCAATTGCTCCGTATTTCAGTTTCCACACAGCGTTTCTTGCTCTCAGCCCAGGTGTAGGGTGCCCCAGCCCACAGCCCAGAGACTCCTCTGGATGGATGGCCAAATTCTAAGCTGGCCACGCCTTTTCTCTGCCTCTAAGCTGACTGCCCCATGTCTATGGACCCATTCTCCCTCTGGGTAAGTAAATACCATCAGGCTGGATCTTCCTGGCTAGGAGAAGTTCAGCCTTTTGGGGAGAGTTCTGCAGTATCTGATTTCACTGGCCAGGGGCTCATTTCTCTGATTTCATTCCTTCGGTCTGGGGTGCCTCGTTAACCCCTCCCCCCCCCTCCCCCACTGTAGTGCTTCCTCATCAGAAGATCGGGGAAACAGTTGTGCTGTAAAGGCAGTTGGGTGTGAGTTGGGGTCCTTGGGGTGTCTGGGGGCTGTCTACAGGAAGGGCAGGCCTCCAGGAGAAGGGCAGTTCTGCCCAGACCGGGGGCAGAGTGTGTGCTGGACAGAGAACAGGCACTGGCGTCATCAGACATGGGCAAGCCCCAGCATGACGGCGCCCAGAGCCTCAGTTTCCTCATCTGTAAAATGGGACCCACAGTGCCTGATTTGTAAGTTGTCCTGGGCTCACGTTAGAAGCCATTTTGTTCCTTGGCACGTCCCAGCGCAGGTGGAGGCGAGGAAGCGCGTGGGGAGGTCGGACATGCTCCGAGCTGCCTCCTGCTCCGTCTCCAGGTTGCTCGTGCACGGCTCTGACGAGGCCCTGTGGTCTGGGACCGTGAGCACGGGTGATTAATGTCCCTGCCTCTGAGTTTCCTGGAGCCTAGCTGTTCTCAGCCCTGCCCACCCGGCATCCTCCAGAAGAGGCACCCCTCCCTCTGTGCCCCAGCCTGCCCTCATCTCCCTGAACGCCGTCCTGCAAAGTGCCATAAAAACACTTCTTAAAACACACCATTGAATTCCCGTTCGCCCACTGCACTTTATGGTTCTGGCGGAGTCTTCTTCCTCCCGCTTGGCTTTCCTGCCCAGGAGCCGCTGGAAGCTTTGCCCAGGGTCAGACCTCCCCATCAAAATTTACTGCGAACATCTTTTTATAACACCTGTCTCACTGAGCTGTGAAATACTCTCTCTCTCCAAAAAAGAAGGAAAATTAAAATGTATGTTTTACATCTTTTATATGTATAAAAAAAAATAAAACTCACTTGTGCTTTAAGTCTGCATCTGTCCTTCTAGTGGAAGGAGCTGGAAAATGTTATAAATGCAAGTAGTGTGTGCCCAGCTTCAGGTTCCTGCTTCTCTCCCTTCTAGAAGGAACAAGGAAGGGCCTGGGAATGAGGAGCTCCTGCTGACAGATGAAGCTGAGGCAATGCCATGGCACCTGGTGTTTATCCGAGCCCCAGAGAATCATAGTTAGCTCTTTTTTCCCTCTATAAACCAGGGACTATAGCTGTTTGTAGCCCCTCAGGGATCAGGTGGGCCACGGCCTCAACCTGGAGATGAGGAGATGGTAACTGTCACTGCCCCTGCAAGGTGTGTGCTTGGGGACCGTGGGCTGGAAGGGACTGATGGACCCAAGGTGGGTGCACAGCCAGCTGGGGCAGAGCTGGGAGCTCCAGCCAGCCTCTTGTGCTGTCTCCCGGAAGTGGAGCATCTTCTGGACTTTGCTGGAGAGAGGGGGCCTCAGCTACCAGCGAGCCCAGTGGTGGAGAGAGCCCGGGCTGGGCCCTGTTCAGGCTCCTTTCGCTTGTGTGTGTGGTCCGGGGCAGCCTCTCTGCCTCTCTGGTGGCCTTGCCAGATTGGCTGCCAGGGGACCTGAGCTGTCTCCAGGCACCCCTTGGGGCTGCGTGGCCAGTGGGACTCAGTACATGCGAGGCTGTGTGGCCGGTGGTCTCCACCGACCAGTCCCTCCAGGGTCACAGCAAGTGCTCCCACTGCCAAGACCCGAGGCAGGGAGGGCGCCTGCGGTCACAGCTGAGCAAGATGACAGATGGGGACCCGAATAATTCAGAAATTTCCTCTGCCCCCCCGCCCCAAGTGTGGCCAGGAGCTGTGTAAGGCCGACAGCTTCCCGCCAAGCTGCGGTGCATACGTCAGAGCAAAGAAAGCCGCAGACAGGTCCATCTTGACGAGCTTTTGTTTAGGGGGCTTATGCGGGGTCCTCGTCCTTGGTGGCAGGGGTTGGGGTGTCTAACTGCAGCTGGGACTAGGGGGTGGGAGCTGCTTTCCAAGGGATGCCGTGACTTGCTCACGAACCAAAAGGATAATAATTACAGGAAACAGATCCTAAAGGAACAGATGTTTTCAGCAAGGCAGGAATGGTTTGCTGATAGAGGGGTGATTAGGCAGTTTGGGGAAAACAGATGCCGTGGCAGGCTCCTGGAAAAACAGGCTAAACTAGTACAAGATCTGTTGGTCAGTCACCAGTTCACAGCTAGTTCCCGAGGCTTGCCTTTTTAGCTACTCATGAACGCTGCTGCGATTTAGGGAGGAAAGAACTGGAAGGGTGTGTGTGTTTTGGGGGGGGGGAATGCAAAGTCATACGTGCTATACCCTTCATGTCCCCAAGTTGGAAAAAAAGCTGTTTCTCTTACCAGATTTTGTTTCACTTTGCTTTGTTCTCTTCGGGGCTTGTGAGCAGGGCTGGTTCATGGGAAAGAATGAGCCTATCTGATACATGTATTACACTTTACAGCTTACAAAATATTTTCATAGCCATCTTCTCATTTGATTCTCACGGTGAGCCTGGGCTCCAGGGAAGGCCTGCCTTGGCCCTATTTTAGGGACAAGAAAACTGAGGCTCAGCGAGGGAGGGCCTTGTCCATGAGCAGGATGTCAGGAGGCTGTGAGCCTAGACATAATGGGACCAGGAGCAAAAGGGGTGTAGAAATCCTAGCAGCTGCCTGGGGCTCGGCCATACAGCAGTCCCCATTCAAGGATGGGGAGACAAACCCAGGTAGGCTTTTGCTCTCTACTCCAGTTGTTCTAGATTTTTCCCAATCTCTCCACTCAGGTTCACTCTAGCCTACCTCAGGGCTTTTGCACACACTGTTCCTTCTGCCTGGGACACTCTTTCCTCTTAGCAAACCCACTCTCAGCCTCCAGACCTCAGCTCATTCATCCGCTGACCCATCCCACAGATCCCATGGCCGCTCACTCACGCCGCGTGCCAGATGATAGGAATCCAACAGTAAACACGACAGATCCCTGCATTGGATTTCCAGGCAAGATGTCCGATGTAAAGTAAGAAATAAATTAACAAAGGCAAACTATCACATGTCCTGCAGGAAGCAGAGAAGCTAGGGGAGAGGGCTACTCTGGCTAGGGGGAGGGCAGTGAGGAGGGGACTTTCAGGAGGAAGTAGCATTCCAAAGAGGAGGTGCAGCAGGTACAAAGGCCCTGAGGCAGGAGCCAGCTTGGTGCCTTTGAGAAACTGAGCTGAGTGGCCAGGAAGCATAATGGGGGCGGGGGTTGTCAAGCTAGTGGGGAGGGTAGCATTGGAGGGGGTTGGGGAAAGAGGTGGGGGCTGTCCTGTGGGCCAGATCTACGGGCTGCAGTAAGGATTGAGGGTTTAAACAGTTTTTAACAGAGACAGTGTCTGCTGGTTCATATTCCTGGGCCGCTGTGCAAAGACCAGAGGATAGGGGGCAAGAGTGAATACAGGGAGTCAGCTGGGAATTGGGAATTTACAGAAGGGTCTGGGGGTGTGGCTTGGACCTGGGTGTGGGGAGCTGAGGGCTGTGTTTCTGGGGAATTGTGAGGATCAAACTAACAGGACCTGCAAATGGATGGGATGTGGGCAAGTGAGAGAGAAGGAGGGATTGGGAGACCCTTGGGTTTGGGAGCCCGAGTAAAGACCGGTCACTCCCTGAGAAGGGGCAGGCTGGAGGGGTGAAGGAAGCATATCTTTGGCAAAAAAGACAAGGGTTCCGTTTTGCACCCATGGGGTTTGAGGGATGATGGGGCAGTGGGCTGTGGGGATTGACTGGATGCTCAGAGAAATGAGGCTGGAAGTGTGGGCTTGGGAGTCAGGAGCACAAAGAGGGCTGTCAAAGCCAGGGAGT
>JAKSZT010053990.1:3561458-3636557 GCA_026826555.1 Tolypeutes matacus | reverse complement strand
GGGGGGGGGGGGACACTGCATAGGGCCACGTGGCCGGTTCAGTGACCTTGACCAGAGCCCCTTGGTGGAGAGGGGGGGGCAGGGGCCAGGCTGGTGTAGGCTACAGGAGCATGGGAGCGGGGAAGGGTAGACAGGGAGTAGAGGCAGGGTAGGGGGGCAATATGGGGCTGAGGGAGGGTCTTATATAAAAGAAAAGGGGCATGAGAAGGTGCTTGAGGGCAGACAGGACAGTTGAGTGGAGTGGGGGGAGCTGCAGGAGCGAGTGTCTGGAAGCCAGTGGGGCGGCTAGGAAGGACCTTCACGGCCACTGACCCGAAGGAAGGAGGAGGAGGGCTTTCCGCGTGGCTGGGGAGGGGGGCTTGGCAGAGGAGGGAGGGTGAGCAGCAGAGTGGCTGGGCACGGGGGCCGCCAGGGGGAGGTGGAGACCTCAGGGCAGCCTTCTGCTTGGTGCCGGGATTCTTTTTTTTTTTTTTTTTTTTTTTAAAGATTTTATTTATTCATTCATTTATCCCCCCCTTGCTGCTTGCGCTCACTGGGTCGGCTAACCACGCCGTGCGGGCGGGCTTGCCTTCACCAGGAGGCCCCGGGAACCGAACCCGGGCCTCCCATATGGTAAACGGGAGCCCTACTGATTGAGCCACAGCCGCTTCCCCCGGGATTCTTTTACTCCAGAGATTTGCTGCTTCAGGGGTAGAGCAGAGAAATTTGGGGTTCCCTCCTCCAGTCCCCTGGGAAAGGTTGAGAGTGGCAGCCCTCCGGGGGGAAGCTCTCAGTGCATTTTAAATCTGATTAGGGTGCCCCTGGGATGAAGTTCTGTCCTTCATGGGCTGTGGAGACTCCACAGCTGGCCCTCCTCTGGGTGTCACCCCCCCACGCCTCCCCCAGGGCCGCACACATGCTGTTCCTGCTGGCAGAACACCCCTCCCCGCCCTGGCTTCCTCCCACTCTTGCGGGCCTTCCCTCCACCTTCCCCTTGGCTTAGGGTCCCGGCTACCTTCCCTCCCAGCCCCCTGCATGTCTCTTGGGCACTTAGCAGAGTCGGAGTCACTTGCTTGATGGGTGACAGCCTCGTCTCCCCGCTGGGTTGTAGGCTCACCAGGGCGAGAACCACGTCTGCCTTGTTCCCTGATGTACCCCAGCAGCACAGGTAGGATCTGCACCTCGTGAGTGCTCAATAAATGCTTGTGGAAGGGGCTGGGGAGCCGTGGACAGAAAGTGTGGTTCCGGCTTGAGGGTTAGTTGAGCCGATTTGGGGCATTACTAGTCTTTTCTGAACTGAGGCCTTTCCACGAATTATGCCATCTGGTGCTCTCAGCGGCCTTCCCAGGGGGTGTTCTCACCACCGCCGCCACTGGACAGATGAGGAGACTGAGGCCTGGATGGGCTAAGCGTCTTGGCAGAGAAGAGGGCACGCGTGGGGGCCTTCTGGTCAGCCATTTCCATAGAAGGTTCTGGGAGGCAAACCCTTCCCCCACCACTCCTCTAATTGCGCTCCCACTCCTACGCATTTTCTGATGCTGTCTGAGTTCCTTGATGGTGACCTTTGGCGCTTGTTGGCCCCAGATGGTTGGTGGTGGGGGGGGTGCCCCATCGGGGGAGGGGTGGGCCGAGCACAGTGGTGCGCAGGCGGCCTCGGGCCACCAGGGGGAACCCGTGAGCCGTGAGCCTGGACCGGTCGCCCTGGCAGAGGCCAGAAACCTCGGAGGGGGGCTCAGCGTTTCTCCGCCTGGTGCTGTCCCCAGCGGGCAGGGCCGGCGCAGGTGTACCGGCCTATGCGGCCCCGGGGGGGCCTGGCTTCCGCTCCTAACCTCCTACCCCACCCCGAGCCCCTGTTTCCTCGATCTGTAAAACGGGGGCAATTCCCGCCCGCCCCCAGGGGACACCCTCAGTCAAGGCTGGGGGGATGCTCTGTCGCTCTTGGAGGAGGACAGTTGACCTGCCTCCCTGTGCCCTGGCCCTATGAGTAAAGACCATGACGCGGCCGAGTGCCACCTGCCTGGCCTTTTGCACGCACGAGTAAGCTTGAAAACAGTCTGCAAGGGACGTCTTAGTCCACCGTCTATACACAGAGAAATGTGGACGTAGCAGGAAAGTGGCAGAGGCGAGTTCTGCACGCAGGTCTGTGGAGCCTGAGTGGTCCCTCAGCCTCCCTGTGCCTCAGTTTCCCCTCCTGAACAAAGAGGGCTGGTGAGCTGTTTTCGGCGCCTTGCAGGCTCTGACACCCTGGCTCCTCCCCGGCCGGATGGACGCAGGGGGCTGGTTTGTGTGCAGGTCTCCCCGACCCTCATGGTGGCCCGGGGTGGGGGATGAGCAGCCCTGGCTGCCCTCTCCCTTCCTCCCTGACTCTCCTTCCTGCCCACCCTGCCTCCCCTCTGCAGCCTTTCTGAAGGGCCTGAGTGACAAGCAGCGGGAGGAGCACTATTTCTGCCGGGACTTTGTCAGGCTGAAGAAGGTCCCCACATGGAAGGAGACAGCAAAAGGTAGGCCCGGGTCTCGGGGGTTCACCTGGTTATTTGGTGGGTGGCTTCAGACCCATGGCTTGGGAGAGTTGTATAGACGACAAGAAGAATAACCACACAGCACTTGTTGCGTGCTTAGTGTGTACAGGGCACTTTGTCCCCTCATTTTATTATTATTATTATTACTTTTAGGAGGTACTGGGGATTGAACCCAGGACCTCGTGCACGGGAAGCAGGAGCTCAACCACCGAGCTATATCCACTCCCCAATGAGAGTTATTTTTTGTTTGTTTTGTTTTTGCTTTTAGGAGGTACTGGAGATCGAACCCAGGACCTTGTACATGGGAAGCAGATGCTCAACCACTTGAGCTAATTCTGCTCCCCTCATTTAATTATTAAAATATCCTGGGGCAGGTTCAATTTTTATCTCCACTCTATGATTGGGAAATGGAGCCCTAAATTGGTTAAGCCACTTGCCTGGGATTACAGGGTTGTTGTGAGCTGGGATTTGAAGCCGGGGTGTAGTCAGATTGCAGCAGGGTGTGCTGGTGAGCGTCCAGGCCCTGCAAATTGCAGGCCTGGTAACCCCGGGCACGCCTTGGTTTGCACATCTGTAAAATAGGGGTGGATGATATGAATACTGGACCTGTGAAGAGTCAGCAAGATTTGTGCTATAGTGCCAGCACACAGTAGGTGCTTAATCAGTGTGGGCTGCCACCCTGCAGCAGGCTGCCTCTGCAGGTGGAGGAGGTTCTTGGGGAGGGCCTGGCTCCTGGGCACTGGCTGACTCACTCTGCCATGTGTGAGGGGCTTCTCTGTGACGCCCCCCGACTCCCACTGGCTCCAGGGTTGGCTGTGAAGGTGGAGGAGCCCAAGTACAAGAAGGACAAGCAGCTCAATGAGAAGCTGTCCCTGTTCCGTGGCGATATCACCAGGCTGGAAGTGGACGCCATCATCAACGCTGGTGAGTGGGGCCGCCTGGCTGGCCGGGTCCCGAGCCCCGGGTGGCCACCTCGTGGCCTTCTCTTTGGTCTGCTGAGCCAGGCCCAGTGGGCGCCACCTGGCTCCAGCCGGGCCTCAGTAGCGGGGTGAGGATGGCTGCCGGCGCCACCGGAATCGGAAGGATCAGCTCCGTGGCTCCTCTTCCCTTGAAGCCCTGACCCGCTTTGTCAGGGGTGTCGCGGCTGAGCTCCTCGCAGCGTCTGAGCCCATTAGTGGCCGGGGAAGGGGGAGCACTGGGCTGGAATTGCGCCTGGCTACCCTGCCAGGGCCACAGAGGCCAGCGCGGGTGGTCCAGCCTCGGGGACTGCGGGTGGCCCTGCTCCCTTCCTTCCTGCCCATGCTGCCCCTTGCCGACCTGGGGCGGGTGAGGGAGCTTGTCGAGGCAGAGGAGGGGAAGCAGACCTCCTGCGGCCCCCTGGCAGCCCTCCAGCGCCTGCATGTGGGGGCTGCTTGGCTTCCTGTGCCTGGCTCTTGCTGGATGGACAGTTTATTGTGATGAGTAGGGGAGTCGGCTGCTTCTTCCCCTCTTGGGGGAGTGAGAAAGGTGCCTGCTCCTCCTCCCAGGCGGCGGTTGTCTGATCAAGGTTGAAAGGCTCCCGGAAAAGGCTTTGGAGAGCTCAGGAGTTGTAGATGGAGAGGAGGTGGGCGGTGGCGGCCATGTCCAGCCTGTCTGCAGGTGGTTCATGAAAATGGGCAAGTGGGGGTAGAGTCCCAGCCCCCACTCGCTTCCTCACTCACCGAGCATCTGTTCTTAGCCCCCATGAAGGCTGGTGGTACCCTAGCCCGAGGGGAGCCTCTTGTCCTGGGCTTGTGCAGGCCCCCTCCCCACCCGCGCAGGCTGGGGTCTCCCAGGGCCTCTCCAGTCTCCATGCTTCACCCTTGGGCTTGTGGCACTGGATCCCTTTGATGGCAAGGGAGCCGGTGAGGTCTGTGTCTCCACAGCCCACGCTAAGTGGCCGGGCTCGCAGGACCTAGGGGAAGTGTCCGCTTGGCCTCCTGGGGGCTGGCTTGTTTGAGATGAGCATCGGGATTCCCACAGTGGCATCGCTCTGCGGCTGGCCCCGTGGAGGTTTGCAGGATGGCTGGTGACAGGGGTGTTTCCTTTTACCCCACACTGCTGTCTTGGACACAGAGGTGACAAGGCCAGTGGAGGCAGGTGCTCCGACTTGGAATGGCTGGCTGAGGGGAGCAGAGGGAGCTCGGGGTCACTTTTGCGTGTCCACTGGTGTACGGGGTGGGAGCAAGGTCTGCGAGTCCACCTGGAGAGACGTGGAGCTAAGACAAACCATTTCTCGGTTGGCAGATGTCACGGCAGCCCAGGAGGGGGCTGGCCTGGAGTGGGAGGACCCAGGAGGCTTCGGGGTCGGTCGGGACAGAGCTGGGCCCCGCCTATCACCCCTGCCTGCGGCTGGGGCTGAGGGGTGTCCCCACCCTGTCGGACACTGGCCAGGGTGTGGGAGGTGTGGTGCTGGCACTTTTCTTGCTGACTGTGGGTGAGGGGGAGGGTGCGGGACCAACGCAGGGTGTCGGCAGGATGCAGATGGAGCAGATGGGGGTGCGGTGGCTGCACTTGGGCTGAGGAGTGATTAATGGCTCTTCCTAAGTGCCCTTGTGACTCACCCAAGAGCCGGTTTGTCAGCTCCTCACACTCTGAAAAGCGCTTTCGTCCTGGCCTCATTTGGCTGCAGCTGGGCTGGGGGTGGGGGGGCTGAGCCCCCTTGCTGCGTTTCCCTGGGGGCTCCCCCTTCTCCAAGTACTTGCCTGGGCCTGCATCTCCCCTTCTCTGCAGTGGGGAGGAGAGGAAGCCCACCCGTCAGGTTGTTGGGGCGTTAAGGAGACGATGCCCTCAGAGCGTGACGCTCGTTGAACAGCGGGCACGAGCCAGAGCTCAATCCCTGCCGCTGTCGGCGCCGGCACTGATGCCATCGCACTACGAACGTCTACCCTTACCGAGGATGCTGAGGGACCCTGGGCGCCTCCACAGCTAAGCAGCTTCCCCTTCTTCTGCTTGCCTCAGTTTACCTGACACTTCTTGGTGCGTGTTCCTGGGATCTCCTTTTCTTCTAGAAAGAGCCTCTCAGCTGGGACCTGCAGGACTCAGAATCCACTTGGAGCCCCAGGGAATGGCTGAGGCAGGCCCTGGACAGGGTCTCCCAGGCAGAGCCTGTGTCCCCGCCAAGCTTTGCCTGGCTCTGGTGTTTGGGGTGGTCTTGGCACTGGCGAGACCTCTGGGGTCCCTGGTGGCCTTGGCTCTGGCCCCACACCCGGGGGTCCCTGACGGCCTTGGCTCTGGCCCCACACCGGGGGTCCCTGGCGGCCTTGGCTCTGGCCGCGCACCTGGGGGGTCCCTGGCGGCCTTGGCTCTGGCCGCACACCTGGGGGTCCCTGGAGGCCTTGGCGCTGCTCCCGGGATGTGTGTGTGGTCTTTGGCAGCCTTGGCCCTGGCCCCACACCCGGGGGTCCTGATGGCTTCGGCTGCCCACCAGGAGGCAGCAGAGATCGCGTTTCCTGGCGCCTGGCAGAGCCCGTAAATCAGCCTGTTTATTAGCGGCATAAAAGTCGTGGGTAACGCCGGGCTTTTCGGGGCTGCATAAATCCGCGTCTGTGCCTCGTGAAACCCATATGTGCTTAATTCATATGTAAAGTTTCAAGCAGGAAGAGAACACGTGTCCATTAAATTCTATTTGACTTGATTATGATCATTAGCCGTGAATAATTGCTTCTCAGTGCCGACCGCAGAGCCACCACAATAGGCAAAGGGAGAGAGCAATTATCTTGGGGTGGGAATTTTTAAATTTTATTTTTGAAGCCAAGGACAGTGCTGGCCCCGCGGGTGCCAGTGGCCTGTGGGGACAGCGCGGCCCAGATTGGGTCTGAGGGCTTGAGGTCCGGCTGCCGGAGCTTCTGGTTTTTTTTTTTTTTTTTTTTCGGGGGGGTCTCTGTCAGTCCCTGCTACCAGATGGGGAGGGTGCTGGGAAGGTGCCAACACTGCCTCGGTTTCTTCCAGCTGCAGGGTCCATGGAGGGGAAGGGATGCGGGGGTAGCTGGGAGGGGCCTGCAAGAAAAAACAGGCTGGGACCCCCAGATTATCCAGCTGGGCCGAGGCGCCTCCACCCCCGCCCCTCAGGGGGACCCTGGGGACACTTGGAGGGCAGGGACTTGGGGGTGCTCCCTGCCTTTCAGCCTCACCCCTTCCCTTCCCCACAGCCTCTCTCAGAACTTTGGGAAATCAGGCTGTTTCCCAGCATTTGAAGTCCAGGATGGGCTTTGACCCCACTTTGCTGGTATCTGAATGTGACTGGGGTGTGTGTGCTGTGTGTGTAATGTTGGTTCGTGCTCTCTGTCGTGTGTGGTGTGAGGTGGGAGTATATATGTGTGGATATATGCGGATGTAAATGTGTGCTTGATGTGTGTGTAGGCTGTTTGTGTGTTGTGTGTTCACGATGCTGTATGTGTGCAGTGTGTATGTGAGATGTCAGGTGCGAGTATGTGATACGTGTGCGTGGCGTGGGTGTATGTGTTGTGTGGTGTGTGTGATGTTTGGGTGTATACATGTGTTTGTGTGATGTGTGTGATTATGTGTGATGATGTGTAATGTGTGTGGGGTGTATGTGATATGGGGTGTATGCGTGTGATGTGTGTGTTTGTGAGATATGTGGGGTGTGATATGTGTTGTGTGTGGCATGTGGGGGGCTGAGGCAGAGGGTGGAAGGGGTTGCCCGGCCAGCGGGTGGTGGGGCTTGGAGTTGCAGGGGACAGGATAACCCCCAAGACTCCGGGCACAGTGCAGCACCCCCCCCGGCCCTCCTCAGGGCCCCCCTTCACGGGCTGCTGGCCAAGGCCACTTGCTCTGGCAGCACCCAGGGAGGCTCAGGCTCCCGCCATCTGTGCCAGCCATGGCTCCTGCCCACAGGGGCATGCTGCATCCATCTTAATTAAATTGGGCTGCCATGCTGGCGAGATAAGCCAGGAAGCCCCCGCCGGCCCCTTGTGCTGGAGTAGAAAGTCTTGGGGACCATGCCTGCCTCTCCTGCATGACGACCACCTCAGGGCCGTGTCGGGAGAGAGCTGTGCCAGCATCGCTTCCGGAGAGAGAGCTCGGGCCAGGGTCTCCCTGGGGGTGGGGGCGGGGGGCTGCTGTGGCTTCTGCAGCTTTAGCATCTTCTCTACCACGGGGAGCGTGACCTTGACTTGATGACTTCCTCCCTTATGCTTGGGCTTTCTGCTCTCAGGCCTGGGCCTGTGCGGCTCCTTGTTCCTGACGGACAGCTGAGTCCCCGGCAGGAAATATCCCGGGCACAAAGAAAGACCCCCCAAAAAATTTTTTTTGGAAAAAAGAAAAAGAAAGACCCCCATTCTTGGCCAGCCCCTCGGTCCGGCTGCCCCCTTTGGCCTTTAGGGCATAGGGCACAGCTCAGGGATGAATGGAACGCTTTGTGCGAAGACAGAAGGACTCTTTCACTTCATGCGGCCCAGGCCAGCGTGAGAGGCCAGGGCGGCGGTGGTGAGAATCCCGGCCCTCCTGCTGACCGCCGTGGCCTCCGGCCTGTGGTCTCCCAGCCTCCACTTCCTCACCTGAAAAATGGCAGCCCCAGGATGGGCTGCGGGTGAGAGTTTGGAGCTGGCACGTGGAGAGCCCCCAGCTAATTATTATTGGGAAGTCAGGAGTGAGAGCAGCTGTCTGGACAAAGTGCCTCACGATGCTGCGGGTGTCAGGGGTGGCGGGAAGGGAGGCCCTTGAGGGCCCTCACAGAACGAGCGGGAAGCCATGTTTCACAGCGGCCAGCTCGCCTCTGAGCGAGTTTTCTAAGCGGCTCATTTATTTAAAGTAAGGTGTTCTGTTGCCCTAAGTCATGGGGCTCTGATTTGTGGAAACGTGCCGGCTGCTTAGGGCCCTCCCCGCTCCCAGGCCCCGAAGCCTCGGCTTCGTCTCCTCAGGCCACCGGAGGGGCCCCGTGGATCGCGGCGTGCGGAGCGCGGGCCACCCGCCCTGCGCCCAGCTGTCCCCGGGCCGCCGGCGGGCAGGCCTGGGATGGTGATTTAGAGACCGCCTTGATGGACTAGCAGGCAGGGGGGCCAGAGGGATGCGGACTGCCTTGTGGGAAGTGAGCTGACGCTAAACTGTCGCCGTAAATCGCTTTATCTGTCACTTCGGATTTAAATGTGTTTGCTGAGGCTTGCCGGCCACCACAGACAGCAGAAACTGCTCTGCGGGCGGGGAGGGCGGGCGCGGCCCGGGCAGCAGGACCCGTTGCGGGGCTTGTTAGCAGCCGGAGATGCTCCCCCGGCGGGGCCCGGGGCCCGCCATCCTGAGGGGACAGGCCACTCCGCTCCAGGAGGGTGATGCGCTCAGAGCCCCCAAGAGGCGGCCTCATGACTCTTCTCCCCCCTCCAGGGAGCAAACGGAGGCCAGAGAGGGAGGCCCCGGCTTGGGGCCTTTCATTCATTCAACAAACACACATGCGGGCCTACTGTGCACCAGGCCTGGACTAAGAAACGTGACCTCTCACCTCAGATATGGGGTTTGGGTGGTGAGACAAGTGACTGCAAAGGGACATGATGGGAATCCTGCCCTCAGGGGTGGGAGGCCATAGGAAGGCTGCCTGGAAGAGGGGCACCAAGGGGTCTGCAGGGGAGAGAGGGAGAGAGCTGGCGGGGAGGGGGATGTGGGTGGGGCACGGGGTCCTGAGCTGGGGGCGGGGTCTTGATCAGACTTAGGAGTAGACAGATTGCTTGGGCTGCTGTGTGGAGAATGGGTGAGGGTGGGCGGGGCCTGGAGACCCTGCAGAAGGAGGGACCACTGCTGTGACTGCCAAGGCCCACCCAGGGCAGTGGTGGCAGGAGCACAAGATGGAGAGACCTGGGGGTCTCACCGCCAGTCTAGGCTGTGTTCACATCCCCTGTCACCTCTCCGGGCCTCCTGGTGTTATCAAATCAGCCAGTGGGGAAACAGGCTCAGAGATGTGAGGCTGCTTGCTTAAGGTCACACAGCTGTCACAGAACCCAGGGTATGCCAGACCAGAGCACTCAGAAAAATCGCTTTTTGGAGAGTGGGTGAGAATACTCTCTTTTTTCTTTTCTGGTTGAAATCTGTGGGTCTCCAAGGGAGGTCACTTCCTGGCTGCAGGGAAGCCGAGAAATTGGCAGGTGAGTGGGCAGAAGGTCAGTGCAGACAAGATAGGGCGTCTTTGGGTGACGTCTGAGCCGACATCGGGGCCCGGGTTCGTCGGCTCTGGGGGCTCCGGCTCCTGTGGCCTGCCCTGTCCTCCTGCTCTGGGCTAGGGACTGCCCATCGCCTGCAGCTTGTTCCCAAGCATCTCCTCTGTGCCAGGGCGTCCCCCGCACTGCACACACTGACTAATTTCCGAGGCAATAGTATTCCCCCTCTCCCCATTTTACAGACGAGGAGACTGAGGCATGGACAGGGTCTGGGTGCTGGTACAGGGCACAACCGGGAATTGGAAACTTGTCTTGCAGACTCAGGGTTTAAGAGCGATGTGATCAAATTTGCTTTTCCAGAAGCTTCCTCTGGGATCCATCTAGAGGGGTGCAGAGTAAATTAGGGAGGCCAGTTGGGAGGCCTGGGGTCTGGCGACCCTCTCTCCCCATCAGAAAGCCCAGTACCACGAGGCAGTGCCAGGGCATAATTTCCACCACCAGAAGAGGAGGGTGGTTCACTTCCAGAAGGTCGAGAAGTGGTTACATAAATTCATAAATGATGGATCCCTCCTGAATTATTGAGATTTCCTCGCAGGCTTCCAGGGCCTGGCCCAGCGAGCACAGCTAAGCCGGTGGGTGGGACTTGGAGGACCCTGGAAGGTCCTTCCACCTCAAGGTCTTATGGCAAGCTTGTGTTTATTAACCGGATCCTTCCTGTCGTTTGCAAAGGGGACGTGAGGTGGACTGTGGACTCTGAGCCCCGTGGCCCTTAGTCCTGCGCCTCAGTGAGTGTTTGTTGAATGAATGAGTGAATGATCAAATGCCCTTGAGGGTGGGTCAGACAGTGGGAGGGATTTGATGAACCAGGGACAATCTCTGGGCCTCTCCTGTTGCCCCAGCCCCCCACCCTGCCCCTCTGTGGCTAGTCATAGAAGTCAGGGTCAGAAGCCTTACAGATGCGGGCACCCAGTCCCAGGGGTAGACATTTAGCTCTGGGGGTCCAAGGCTCCATATGCCCTGGTGCTTGCCCTCAAGGCATTTACAATCTTGAGGGGAAGGCAGGGGAGTATAGAAGCCCAGAGAGGGATGGCAACCAGCTCAGGGTCACACAGCAGGAGAGTGGCAAAGCAGGCCCGCAGACACCCGGGTTTCCTGGCTCCCATCTCTGGGCCTTTTCTTCTCAGTCCCTTGTTCCCCATCATAACAAACACGTGGTTAGAAAACACTCGTTAGGGTACTGCTGCCCACCTGTGGAGAGGCTGCCTTGTCTGTGCTGAGCAGCCCCAGAGCGCGTCCATGTGTCTGGCTCTCCCTGTCCTTGAGGCTGCTTGGCCTTCGTGCCCACACCTGCGTGCCTGCCTGCCTGTGTCCCGATGTGCTCTCCGCCCTGAGCACTGAGCTGAAGAAGCCGGAGCTGGTGGGAATGTGTGTGTTTGGAAATTAATGGGGACCATTAAATTGGCCAAGCATGAAAAGGGCTGGATCTGCAACCCTTGGCTCGCTCTCCCAGAATGATCCGCCAGCGCCTTGGCAAAGGGTGGCTGAGCTGGCTTCAGGACTCCCCAGCAGGCTGTTTAACGGCTGGGTACCCCGTGGTGCTAGGAGAGGCAACACGTAGGGGCCTAGGCACCCCCGCCTCCCTGGGAACCAGGGTCCTCATTCCTTCCTTCCGACACCCAGCCCAGCGTCTGTGGGTGTGTGGAGTGGAATCTGCTCTCTCCAGCCCCCCAAGGGTGGGTGGGCTTGCACACACTCCAGGCCCTGAGGCTGGCCCGGTCTCAGCTGCAGGTGGCCTCTGGGCAGGCTGGTTGGACAACCCAGGACCTAAATATTCAAAGGACCCAGCCTTTGTCCCCTTACCACACCCTCCCCAAACAGCCCCGTCCGCTTTAGAGTCTCCCTGACCTCGTAACTTGGAGCAGTGTCCTGGGTGACCTTGGGCAAGTCAGTCAACCTCCCAAGCCTCAGTTTCCTTGTCTGCGAAACAGGGATATGTGTGCACTTGGACGCACCCGTAGAGCTGTTGTGAATTCAAAAGGAGCTACGTCCTGTGAAATGCTCCACACAAGGTCTAGTGCAGAGCAAACCCTCAAGAGACAGCAGCTTCTATTATGACTGTCACTGCCTCTGGGAGGCCACCCGGACCAGCTGAACGGGGCATTCGATCGGCCAGTGCCTGCTATGGGCCTTGCTTGGGTGGACTGGGGGGGGTGTCCCTTTCCTTAAGGAGCCTGGGGAGCCAAAGGCAACAGCCCTGGGCAGTGGGCAGCTGGAAGGAGAAAGAAAAGGACCCTCCAGTGATGGAGCCCTCATGGCCTGGAAGAGCCTGTGGCTGAGGGCCTCGGTCCCTTCTAACTGCCAGTCTTTTTGGATTTGGGGTCATCGGACCACAAGGGCGCAGGGCAGGAGGGCTGCCCTTCCCAATCCCTGTGACCTCGCTCCCTGGGGCCAGCAGAGCTGTCTATGTCTCCTCTGCCTGGAATGGTGTGTGAGCACATGGGAACAGCCCTTGTGGGCGGTGGGAGGTGGAGCAGGACCGGGGTTGTGCCTGAGGGAAGCCGGGTGACTGGAAGTCCTCCCTGTCAGGGCCTTGCTGAGCCTGAGCTGGTGGATCTGCAGCAGCCTTGCAGGCCCCCCGTGCAGCCTCTGCCCTGCTCTTCCTCTCTGCCCCCCACGGTGAGCACACATTTCAGAAGCTCACCCTTAGGGCTCATTTGTTTATTTTGTGAATTACTTGTCCTTGGTGCTTTCACCTCCCTGCAGTCTTGACTGATCACCATAGTGAGAGGGTGTGGCCGTCCCAGGGGGACCAGGCTGGGCACTGCTCAAGAGACAGACAGGACTAGAATCCCGCTCCACCGCTCCTCTGGCGGCCCCGCTTCCCTGGGCCTTGGTTTCCCCGCGCAGGGGGTGAAGAGGAAAAAATAATTTACTGCCAGCACACTGCGGGCCCCGTAAATGGACACTACTGGTTTTGTTAGTGGGTATCTCACGCCACCAACCCCTAGGCTGGGGATCCCTCGAGGGCAGGGACGGTATCCCTTTCCTCTGGACGGGGCTCATCCGTGTTGGGGGTAGCCCCGGGGTGCCCGCACAGGAAGCACCCTGGAAGGACACGAATACAGAAATGAAGGGCTCCTCCTGGCTGAGGACCCGTAGGTGGACAAGGGCTGCCCCGGCGGGCGTGGCTGTGTGGGAGGGATGCAGCTATTTATATCCACCGGAGGTGTCAGGAGACAGAATCCAGCAAAGACTCAAGAGCTGAGAGCTGGGTGGGCCGTGGAGCCAGGGGAGGAGGGACTGCAATGTGGAGCCAGGTTTTGACAGTGGGCGTGGGAGGCAGTGAGCAGAGGCAGGGCTGGGAGGGTGGCGGGGGGTGGTGGACACGGCTTCCGAGACCCGGACTGGCATCCCCTCCCCCTTTTGTTCATTCAAACCCCATCCGCAGCACCCCACCCTCACAACGACGAGTGGGCCTTATCCAGTGATACCGACTCCGCCTGTCCCTGTCGCGGCTTCCTCCCTGTCGCGGCTTCCTCCCCCTCTTCGGACACTGTCATTGCCATAAAAATAGGAGCTTAGCGGCGCGGGTGGCATGGCATGTGGGGAGAGAAAGGCCCGGCTGCCAGCCATTCCCCTGCCAGCAGGGCTCGCGTCTGTTTTATTATCGCCGCCTGGCTGTATTTCACGTACGGTTTAAACATCATCAAACGCCACATCCCTTTTGAAAAGCAAGAGCTTCCTTGCTGAGGATGTTGAGGAGAAACAGGAACATTAAAATCTACTCAGCAAATGGCCCAGAATTGACATTTGCAACAGGAGCTTTGCAGCTTCAGCTGTCAAAGGTGTGGATTCTCATCTGGCAGCTGGAGGGTCCAGGGAAGGTGAGGTGGGCTGCAGGCCGGAGCCTTGGGCTTTGGCAGGGAGGGGACCAGGGGGAATTCTGCAGGTCTCCTGCCACTTCTCAGTGTTCGGCCTAGGCTCAGCCTCACCTTCCCGTGAACAGAGAGTGGGGGAGTCTCCTCTGGTGCCGGGAGCCGGGTGCCGGGGCCCGGGGCTCTGGGGGAGTGCTGGGTGGGGACGTGGCAGGGGCCAGGCAGGACAGAGCTGGGTTCACATCCTGTTCTGGCCAGTGTGCGCTCTGGTGACCTTGACTAAGATGCACTGCCCCCTGAGCCTCGGTTTCCTCATTGGTAAACCCAAGAGAGTGCCTCCCCCTCCCTGGGTGGCTGAGAGGATGAAGATGATGCATGCAAACGCCTGACACGTCACTGGAACTCAATAGACTGGGACTGTTATCACCGAGGAAGTGGGTGGTTGAGTTGGAATGGGTTTTAAAAAAAAAAATGTTTAACCTACCTGTTTCCACGGCAAAATAGATACAATGACACGGGGAATAAAAATTCAAGCAGGAATAAAAATCAGGTCCCAGGGGAGGACACTGACCCATGCATCTAGTAGTTGGCCTGCACTCTCAGCCACACCTGGAGCCTGTGGCCTGGACTCCCTGGGCATATGCTTGTCAGCCCACCAGCCCTGCCTGGTTCCTAGTCATGGACTGCTCAGCCCTCGTACCTGCCACTTACTGCTGGTATCTGGCCAACTGGGGGACCACAGTTCACACCTGCCTCTTATATTTTATGTCTTTTGGGACAGCTTGGCTCCTGGGACCCTTCCCTGGCCCCGGCCCAGATAGCACCTCAAAACTAGGCTGCACAAAATCTACTGCAGCTGAATAGGAAATGCAGCTTTGAGCTTCCTGATGGCCATAGCAAAGAGGGAAACAAGATTTTAGGTTTCATAACTCTCACTCTGGAAGTCAATGTAAACTTCAACTTAATGCCTCTCTCTCCTTTTCTACTCTCCCCTCTTCTCCTCCACTCTCCCCCTTATCAACTGTTCTTTATTTCTCCTGCCGATGTTTCTGTTCCCTTTTCCAGAGACCCCTCCAGTCTCACTCCCTAAGTGCACCTCCCTCACATGGCTTTGTCCATAGCTTGGGGGGTGGCTGCCTCCTCTGTCCATGGATCCCCGCCATCCAGTACACCTGTTGGCTAGGCTGGCCTTGGGGTCTGCCACCACCTTTGCTCTCAGATGAGCCTGTGACTAGTAAAAGTTGCCCCCAGGAGGCTGGCAAAATCTTTCCCTCCTTAATATCAGAGTTTAAAAATGTGTCACCATCGATTTAAAGAAAAGACTTGTTCCTGCTGAGAAAAGTGTCCTGGAGATTCGTCTCGCCTTAGGAGTCACTCAGGCAGCTGCATAAATTCCAGCGCTGCCGAGCACTCTCCATGCAAATGCCAGCCTGCAGCTGGCTGTGGGAGCCCCCTGACCCCCCTCCGATGCCCGGCAGGCTGGCACCCTCTTCCCTACCCCCTCCAGTTCCTGCAGAGACTCCGGAGGCCCCTTTGTGGTAGAGGGGCAGTTCTCCTGATTGGAAAAGCCTTTCCCCTGGCTCCTTTCCTCCACCTCTGCCGTCAGCAGGAGGCTGAGCCTTGGCTAATTCTGTATCATGAAGTGTTTTAATCCCGGAAGAGAAGGAGGATGAGTGACTTCAGAGCTGCAGCTCCTGGGAGCCATCTGGGTGCCTCCTGGGCCCTTGGCTGCGGGTTTGGTGGTGGTGGGCAGGAGTTGGAGACCCTGGATGCCCTGTGTGCTGACCTTGTGTCATCCCTGGCTGGAAGGGACTGTTGGGGTCATCTAGTCCATCTTCCTGCCTCCAGGCCGGAGGGGCCTACCCTTTGCTCTCTGCCCTTGGACCTGGCCCAGCTTCCTGCCCTGGTGCTCAAGCTGTAGAGGGTGGCTCCCCCCATATCCAGCACCTCTCTTAGCCCAGGTAATCAGAACAACAAAACTGACTTGGGAGGTGGCTGTTGATCCCACTTTTCAGACCAGGAAGTTATGGTGTAGGGACATTAATGACTTGTCTGGAATCCAGGAAACTTGAACCCAGGTCTTCTGTGTGTGCTGGGAACTTTCCACCATGTCACATCACCCTTGACTGAGTGAGTGAGTGAATGAACCGTGGCTGACCACTCATGGTTCTGGGTGCTGTTCTGGTACAGGACCTTGGTGTCAGCCTGGGTTCGGGGTTTTTGGAGAGTGTGAGGGAGAGGGAGTGAGCTTTCCAGGCCCCATAAGACCCCACCCCCTCCCTGTGAGCAGGGGTGACCTTGACCTTTCTGGGCCTGGAGGCGCTGGCTCTTCTGGCCTCTTGCCCTGAGGATCCCCAAGGAGCTTAGCGGGGTCACGGGGTGATGGGGTGGGCATCGAGTTTGCATCGAGCTTCCCCTGGTTCTTGGAAGAGCCGTGGGCCGGGGGGTCAGGGAAGAGGTCAAGCAGGCGGTTTGCAGTCTCTCCGGCTGCGCGGGCCCCTTGGAACACGTGCGGGGCCACTGTTCACCACCTGGCATGGGGCAGTCTGCAGGCTGGCACCACTCCGCGCCGCCCCGTGCCGCCCCAGCTGCAGGTGCTGCCCTGCAGCCCTGGCAGCTATTACTCTGGGAAAGGAGGGGCTTTATTTTTCCTGTCTCTCTAAATGTTATTGCCTTTATAGGCTTTGGAAATCAGTTTTATGGCCTGTGTTGTTTGTCCGCTGCAATATGGGAAGCGCTGGAGGGAAAACAAACTGGCAAGGATGATTCTGGCTCTGAAAGGTCGGGGGTGGGGCGGAGGGCATGGGGGCAGGGCGTGGACGTGCTCCCAGGCTGGGGTCGGGCTTTGGGAAAGCTCAATCATAGCAGGAAGCAGGGCAGTGAAGGTGGGACTGGAAGAAGGTCCCCAGAATTCTGGTGGGAGGGTTGGTAGGAGGCTTCAGGGTTTGTCCGTTTTGTCAGATGGTCCCCACTGGACTGAGCCTGGGATGGTGACAGTCCTTCTGTCCACCCAGAGGCCCGGTTCACCAGCCGACTGCTCTCTGGTGCCATCTGAGGCACCCCACCAGGCCCTGAGAGTGCAGGCGTCTCAGCGTAAGTAAAAAATAAGCTCTCTGGGTTTTGCCAGCTGGGATGCAGGCAGCTGGCCCGTCGGCAGCATCTAGAAACCCACGCAGACCCCCCTCCCTCTCCTGGGACTGAGGACCCTCGAGGGAGGCCCTGAGGGCTCTGCCCCAGGAGGAGGCTGCTTCTTTCTCCTCTCTTAATATATGAAGAGCTGCTACAAATCAATAAGAAAAATGGGCGAAGGATGCGGACAGGCAATTCCCGGTAGGAGAAAAACAAATGGCTAGTAAATATGTGAAGAGATGCAGTGCTTTGCTAGTGATCAAGAAAAAGCTAATTGAAATAAGAGACGTCATCCTTCACCGCCTGAAGGTGTCTGTACTGCACAGGTGTGGAGGAGCTGCGAGGTGCCAGGCCCTTTGCTGGGCTCCCCACAGACTCCCCAGTGTCTCACCCCAAGCCTGCATGTAGTAGGTGCTTGGAAAGATTTGCTTTATGCCAGATAGAACTCCTCTCTCTGCACACAGCAAGACTCAGCAGTGCTGCTGCTACCACCCCGTGCAGCTCACTTCTCCGGGCTGTTCCCGCTGTGGGAGATACTCCTGGGGGTTTTGGCCCCCAGCCTCTGCCTAGCCCCTAACCCCCAGCCCTGTTGCCCCAGGAGTCCACAGGCTGCCCTGGCTGTGGCCATGGCCGTGGTCTTCCTGGCCTGGCCTCCCGGGGGCTGCTGCTGCTTCATGCAACCCCAGGACTGTTTCCAGGGCCAGCTGCACAGCTGGCAGTCTGGGGAGACCACGATGTAAGCAGGGACCCCAGAGCTGGTCAGGGAGGTGACCCCGGCTGTTACCATGACCTCTTCTGACACCCCTGGGGACCCTCGATTTGGGGAAGGCTTTGGCTGCGTAGTGACCTCAGCTCTCTGGCTGTCTGGCCCCAGTTCCCCTCCTGCCTTTTCCCCTCCACTCTCTTTCCTCCCCTCTCCCTTCCGGCCAGGCTAGATGATCTTAGATGATCTTGCCTGCTCTCTCACCTCCTGGCCTTTGCACATGTTTTCTCCCCTGCCAGGAACACCTTTTCTTCCCATTTTCACTTGGCTGCCTCTGATGACCCTCTAGGTCCCCCTGAGATGTCACTTCCTCCAGGAACCTTCCCCGACCTGGGTCAGGTGTCCCTGCCTTGAGCTGCATAGCACAGTCATTCCATCATTAGTTCAGCAGGTGCTAATGGAGTGCCCTGGTGCCCCAGGTGCTGTGCTGGGGGCTGGGGCTGCAAGGGGGAGCCAGAGAGGCATGGGCCCATGCAGCTGCCATGCTAGGAAGCCACATGATTGCTTGAAATGACCCGTCCTGAGGGTTGGGGGTGGGGCGCTTCTCTGAGGAAGCGACTTTAACCCAGGGCAAGTGGCAGTTGGCCAGGGGAGGGGCACCCCAGATGGAGGGACTGAGGCAGCCCTGGGTATGGCTGGGGGTGGGGGCAGCTCTTACCTGCAGAGCCCAGCGGGGCCTGTCGGTGGAGCTGCGGGGGGGGGGGGCAGACTGAGCACAATCACACTTCTAACAGCTGCAGTCCCAGGGAATCTGGGTCTCCGAGTCCTTGGAGCAGCTTCCAGCTCGCCCACCCCGTGTGTGCCTCCCTGGGCAAGGCCGACCTGCAGGAGAGCTGGGCCCTGGGGGGACACCAGCCTGGGGCTTGGTTCCCGGGTGCCCCGGCGGCCTCCTCTCTTGGCTCCCTCCTTCCTGTCCTTCTGCTCCTGCAACCCCGGCCTCCTGCCAGTTTTCTTAGGCGTTCACCGCATAATAGAGACCACAGGGTTACGGCCCAGGGGCCAAGTGCTTCGATGATCCCAGGGCACTGTGGACAGGTCAGGGAGGGCTTCCTGGAGGAAGCTCTGCCTGGGCAGACCTAGTCCCTGCAGAGATTGACTCACCAGTGGCCTCCCTGTACCCTCCGTCAGGCCTCCCCATGCGGCCTCACAAGGCCGGGTCTCTGGGCAGAGGGAGGACGTGGGCAGACCTGGGTCCACGTGAAGCTGTCACCGCCGCCTCTGTCAAGCTCCCTACGTCTGGGCTTCAGGCTTTAAAAACGCGGAAGGGCGAGCTGTCCCACCATGCCGCCATGAAGATAGAACCATCGGGAAATCCCCCCAAACTATGAAGTCACAGATCTGGACGGTCACGTGGGCGAGAAGCACGTCCCTTCGGAGACTCAGGCACACTGCCCGGCCACGCCAACACGCGCCAGCTTCCCCGAGGGCTGTGGCTCCGGCGTCTTCTGTGACAGGTTCCATCTGCCAGCCCCTTGGGAGCCGCCAGCTGCCGGGGACACGGCCGACCCCGAGGACTGCCACGCAGCCCTTCCCCCGTGGGCTTGTAATCTCGACTTTGAGGGAGGAAGCCGGTGCCTTTGTCCCACCCCCGCCACCACGACTAATCCATTCGGCAGGAGCCGATCCAAGAGAAAGCTAATTAAAGACTTTCTGCTCTTGGTGCTGCCTGGACTTCGAAGATTCCCCTTGGTCTTCCTGAAGTAGCTGAAATCAGGTGGAGAAAAGGGGTGTAGAATGGGCATAGGAAAACCCCCCAAGCCACGGGCATCAAGTGGCCTCGGGCCTGCGCCCCAAGAAGGGCCGTGGAGGACAGGGCGCCATTTCCCACCACGCCCCAGACTGCCTGGCTCTGTCGACCCTAACTCACTTTCTATGACTGGGCAGCTATGGGTCCCCCAAGAGTTTTGGGGTGGGGGAAGGGGAAAGACAGGGTGTCTGCCCCTTGCCCCGTAATTCTTCAGAGCGGTGGAGGGCATGGATGGGCTTCCCCTTGGGGATGGTCCCTGCCCTGAGGGCTGCAGGGACCACCGGCCCATAGCAGATGCTCAGGGACGTTGGCTTCTCCCTCCCTGCCCCGCCTCCCAGCGCCACCCGTGCCAACACCTTTCCTTTTGAGAGCTCGTGTGCCTCTCGATGACACATGTCAAGCCCCCTTCCATGTACATGGTCATTCAATGCTTACCACCAAATGTGAGCCCCGTGGGGCAGGGGTCTTTGTCCCAGTCACTGCTCTGTCCTGGCTCTGAACAGGGCGTACCTAGTAGGTGCTCACTAAAGAGCTGCTTGGTGGTCAGGTCCTGAGATGGGCATCTGCCCCCACAGGGCTTGCGCTCCCGCTGCCTGCAGAAAACGCCTTTGGGGTGAGGTCCCCATCACAGCTGAGCTTGGGGGGACTGACACTCAGGCTCTGGGGAGAGTTGGGCTATTTGCTGCCACCCTGACCCCCATCCCCACCCCCTTGTAGGACCCTGGTCCCCCCTGTTCCTCTGTGGGGTGGTGGTGGGGCGACGGGGAGGCACTTGGACCCACGGTTCCCTGGGCAGACTCCCTTCAGACCCTTGCCGACATAATGGAAATAAAAATGATAAAAACCTGCCACTGAATTCTGGGTGGCAGTAAATTACTTAACACCTGAAACAGGTTGAGATGTGGCCACTGTGGCTTTTAAAAAGCCCATCTCCGAGGCAGCCGCTTCCACCAGGAGCGGGCCCGGTCTCTTCTCGAGGCATAATTTCATTGTGTCCCAGGCTTGGCAGCAGTGCAAATAAGATTTCACTCCCCCCGTAAATCTCCAAGGGGGGGCGGCGGGATTTCATTTGTGCTGTCAGTTAGCGGCTCGAGAGAGCCTATTTACTTTGCTGCAGGAGGCGAGGGTCCTTCGGAGGTGCTGGGCCGGGCGGACGGTGGGGGCTGGGGCCGACCGGATGAAGTGGGCAGTGAGGAGGGAAGGGGAGGCGGCAGGCACGCGGCCCCGAGGAGCGTACTTTATTTTGGGTGCCTGAAAGTGCGTGAGTGAGCCCCCCCACCCCAGGCCTGCCGAGAGAGAATTTGGGGCCTGGGTGGTGGCCTTAGGTCCCGCTGGGACCCTACTAAGCAGGATGCTAAGAATCGGCCACAAGCCTGGGGTGAGGGTTGTGGTTTGACGTTTTAGATCTCTCTGGGTTTGGATGCCTCTTCTCGGGAAGGCTTGACGAGGCCAGAGACCCCTCCTGGGAAGTGAGGGCAGAAGGGAAGTTTCTGGAAATTGGGTGGTTGCCAGGTAAGAGCAGGGTCCAGGTGCAGGGAATAGCAGTTGTGGTGGGTGGCGTCCACGCTTTGCCCCCACTTGAGCTGGAGCTTTTAGTTAAACCAGAAGCCAGGGTCCTGGGGCTTGGGGTGCCTCTTGGGCACAGAACAGCCACTTGGAGGTCTTACTCCACACCTGCCCTTAACCTCTGGGATATCTGAGTCCTGAGTCTTCTTTGGAGAAGAAAGGGCCGGAAGCCTCTTGGCTGGAGGGAGGGGGTATGGCCGGTGCTGCAGCAGTTGTGGGGTCCCAGGTTTGTGGGGGAATCCTTCCATCTCCTGGGGCCAACCTCGAAACATGATAGGAAGATGGTAGAGCTCTTAGGGGTCAGCCAGTCCCCTCTGCTGCCAGTGCTCACACCCCCTTGAGGGACTCAGCAGCTTCCTCTTGCATGCCTGTGAGGACAGGGAGCTCACTATCTGTCAGTCCATCTACTTCTCTTCAGAAAATGTCAGTTGCATTTGGAAGTTCTTCGTTCTACCGACTTGAGTTACTGACTAGAATTCCCCCTCCTCACTGCCCTGCTCCTAGTGGTTCCCTCCAGTGGGGCCCTGCCCAGGCTGAGCCTCAGACCCCCACAGAGCACTTACTGAAACCTAAGATGCCCCCTGATCCCCAGTCCTCCTGAAGCTGGAGGTGTGGTCAGCCGGAGAGCCTCTTTAGCACTCTGCCATCCCTCCATGAGGGTTCGGCCAAGACCGCTGGGCTCCTTGCAAGAAATGCTTAGCATTTGGGGTCCTGAGCCAGGAGCTGGGGATGCAGGATAAACCCTGTGGGGGTGTGCCAGGGATGGGGGCCTGTACTTCCTGGACAAGCCATGGGAAACAGCATCCTGCACTTCCTAGGGAGGGCCCCAGCACACACTGTGGGGCCGACGCTGTCACGACAGTAAAATAACAGCTGTGCTGGTTTCTGGGCACTTACCATTTGCCAGGTACCCTGCCAAGTACCCGATTTATCCCACTTGACCCTCCAACAACCCTATGGGGCCTGGACATATTATGATGCACACATTTTGCAGAGGTAGAAACTGAGGCACAATTGGAAAGTGGTGGATCCTGGGGGCCTGGCCCAATTCCCAGGGACTCCCAGGCCCATTACAGGAAGCTGCCTTTAACCGAGGAGCCTTTGGGGATAGAAATGGTGTTAATCCCATGGTTCCCCAACCCCTTTGACCAGGAAGCCTTTCTGGGAGGAACGTCTATGAGTTCTGGGGTCCGAGGACCACAGTTTGGGAACATGGTACTTCTGCCCCAGCTTGAAGAGAGCTTCATGGGTGCCCTGGTTTGTGGTGCTGCTGCCAGGTATGGTGAGCTGGGGGGCAGGACTGTCCTGCCTCAGCCCCTTTCTCCTCCCCTAGGGCCTGGCTGGGAGGGAGGAGGGTGGTGGGGAGGAAGAGGGAGTCAGAATTACCCTCCGTTGTCAGATGCCTGGGGTGCTGGAGTGCCCAGGGCTGCTGCTCCTAGAAAGTCATCCTCCTTGCACCTAGCATTGACCAGCTCACTGGCTGATTGATGATTGATGGGTTGGTGTCATTGACTCACTCCTTTGCTTAATGTTTATGGGGGCCTCTTGTGTGCCAGGCTGGTGCCCTCTGGGCATCTGAAGGAGAGGAAGGCGAGATCAGCCAGTCTGGGGACCCCCAGCCAAACGAGGCCCTGGAACTAGTTAGGCGTATGTGGGTGTGAGTGTGCGTGTGTGTGCGTGTGAAAGGTTAGCAGAGGTGCAGGGCCCAGCTCGCCAGGTGGTGCCTGAGCTGAATCTTGAAGGGCCTGGAGAGGGAAGGGCGTGGAATAGAGACATCAGCACAGCACGACCTGGAGCCCGAGGCCAGAGGCTGGGGAGGGCGGGAGGGGGCGCCTGGCTTCCAGAGGGAGGCGCAGAATTGGATGTGTCGTCCTGCCCTGCTGTGGGGCCTGTGGTGTGCTGTGCGCCTAATCCCAGCCCTAACACACAGTAGGCCCTCGGGAAATATCTAGCGACGGGCTGTCCGACAGTGTTCTAGAAAGATCGCCTGGTGGCCCCAGAGCAGGGGTCTTAGGTGGGATAAATGGGGTAGCCTTCCTGAGTACCTACTATGCGCTGGGCCTGAGGGAGAGGCTGGAAGAATGGAATTGGTCCTTCCCCCATCACGCTGTGTCCTGCTTTTTGGGGGGAGGACATCTCAGGCCCCTGCAAGCTCTCCCTGCCTGCAGGAGTGGGAGGTGAGGACTGAGGAGAAGAGGGTGAACAGGCAGGCCTGTGTGGCCACAGCACCCTGAGTCACCCCCACCAGAGCCTACCTACCCCCAAGGCACATTGAGAAATAACTTTGCTTCCTTGGAATATAAGGGAAATCTCATTAACCCATATCCAGACAGGAAATCAGATCGAAGGCAGAAGTAATGAGTTCTTATTTTATGTTAAATTTAGCAGAAACTGCTATCGTTCCCATGGAAAATCATTCTTTCCCCTTCTTCCCCTCTTTGTGGTATGCAGATAAGGCTGGAACAGCTGGGGGTGCAGTGGGTGGGTCTGAGAGGCAGGGGGCAGCTGGTGGGGGGAGCCCAGGGCCAAGCAGTCACAGGGCAGAGGGCTAAACCCGGCTCCTCTGCTCTTACCTGGGTGTCCACGTGATCGCCAGAGCCTCTTATGGGATGACCCACAGCTCTTGCTGCCACGTCTCCATGTGGAGATGCTCTCCGGGGTTGAGCTCAGCTGTGCGTCCACCTTGCGTGGTTGGTTTAAAACACCTCTGGGGAAGCGGCTGTGGCTCAATCAGTAGGGCTCCCGTTTACCATATGGGAGGCCCCGGGTTCGGTTCCTGGGGCCTCCTGGTGAAGGCAAGCCCGCCCGCACGGCGTGGTTGGCTGACCCAGTGAGCACGAGCAGCAAGGGGGGGATAAATGAATAAATAAATAAAATCTTTAAAAAAAAAAAAAAAAAAAAATACCTCTGGACTGCAAACTTCTGTGCGGCCTGCGGGATGGGGTCAGAGGCCCCTCCTTCCTGCAGCAGAGTCACTATTTTGGTTCTGACGGTGCCCCAGGGAACTTTTCAACCTCAGAGCCTCCATCCCGCCTGGCCATGGCCGCCCTGGTGCCCGGGGACCCCGACAACAGTGCTGAGCTCCCCGGCCACGGCCGGGGTGGGGGGGCAGCCGAGACGGTGTGCGGGACAGCCGCCCGGTCCCTGGCACTCCTGGGCACCAAGTCGAGAGTCAGCAGCCGAGATGACTGTAAAAGTTAAATCTTTCTATTTATTTCAAGAAAGGACAAGGAAAGTGGACTTGGACATTTTATATGAAAACAGACAAACGAAAAATAGGACCAAGTAGTTAGTCACATTCATGTCAACATTGAAATTTCAAGGCACCTACAGAAAGGAGGCCAAAGGGCGGTTCGCAGTGCACTTTGGTTTGTGTGGTTGTTGTCGTGGTGGGTGTTTGTGTGTTGGTGGAAAGCCCCCGTCGGCTGGTGAGGGGGCGCAGGGCGCCACGAGGCCTGGCTTGGCCGGGCCCTGAGGAGCTGGGCCTCCTGGCGGCAGGCAGCGGTGGAGCGCTTTGGCCACTCACTCGCCCACGACTGCTTTGCCCTTTAGAGAAAAGGACAACAGACAAGGTGTGTGCAGCCGAGTGGGCCCCAGGGCCGATGCCGCAGGCGAGGATGGGCAGGGGGCTCGGGGAGGTTCGGACATGCCAGGCAGGGTCCCTCGGATGGCAGAAGGGACCTTGGTCCCAGGCTGGGGGAGAGGCATGGAGACCAGGCCTGCCCGGCCCCGGCCGTAGCAGGGAGCCACCCCGTTCCCGGTCTCTGGCCCCGGCCGCCACCTCCTCAGCAGACCACCGGAAAGGAATCACGGGGTACTCCAAGACACTTCCCAATATCGAGCGAGATAGAAAAAGCCTTTTAACACCGGGACAGGGCATTGCTCTCGGGGGAGTTTCCGACGCCCCCTCCACAGTGCGGGTGTGCGGGGTTTCTTCAGGCCTACTCCTTTCCTTCGCCTGGATGTTCACACCCGCCTCGTGGCATTCGTCGTCAGCGAGCGTCCACTCCAGCCGGCAAAATCACACAGCCGCACTGTCCGCTAGCGTGTGTTGACCGCCCCGAGGCCTTCCCCAACCTTCAGCACAGCCTCTCTCTCCCCGTTTCCCTCCCTCCTAGATGACAAACCTCCGAGGCTGGGTGAACGGCCTCCTTTCCCCAGCTCTCAGCCGCTCTTCAAGAGCTGGAAGGGACCAGGGGTCTTGGTCCAGAGAATCCCCCTCTGCCACTGCTGTGGCCAGCTGCCCGCCCTGGAGGCCGCTGGCCCTTGGTGGGTGGCTGTGCCGGGTCAGGTAGAAAAATCTAAGGCTAGTTTCAAGGTTTTGCGTGTGCATCTTCTCTCCGTGCACCCAGAACTGTCGGCAAACAGGACTAGCCGGACAGGGGATGCTCCCCAGCGTGCTCTGCAAACATGTCCCCAGCCCAGGGCAGGCGAGAGACACCCCTGCATCGCCCAGCTCCTGGTCGATGAGTGCGTGGCAGCTCCGTGTTGCCCTGGCGTTGATTGTCGGTTCACGTGGCACTTGCTTTTCCCCACCTTGAGGACAAAGCCTGGCCTATTCCTCACGACGTCTCTGTGAGCTCCTCCTCTCCAGTGGGCGAGTTCTGACCACCCCTCTCTGCTCTCCTTGTCCCCTGCCCGGGGTGAGACTCAGAGCGGGGAAACTGAGTCACCGAGCCGCCCGCCAGGGTCTCGCTGAGTGGCCCGCTTTCCCCAGCAGGCTCACAGCTGGCGATGGGGTGGATCCAGCGGGGAGGGGTGTGAGACACTTTGGTGAGGGAAAGCTGCGGAGATGAGCCCCTCGACACGCCAGGCCTGCGGCAGGGCAGGTGCCAGGATGACAGCAGAGGCTGGTGCCAGGCCTTTCACCCTGAGCCCGAGGGGGCAGACGGCAAGCAGGGGAACGGGTGAGCGGGAGGAGGAGGGTGGCCTTGTTCAGGTGTCAGAGAAGAAGTGCAGGGCAGCTCCGTGTGGCAGGCGCGGGTGCTGGGCCTCCAGGAGCCCACGGGGCCTGGGCGGCACAGGGGCAGGGCAAGGCACCGACCAGGTAGCCCACGCAGAGGCACACGGGGGCTCCCAGTGTCAGTCAGAGCAGCTGTCCACCCTGACGGCTGTAAATGGAGGGGTGGTGGCAGTAAAGACCTTTCTGCAAGGACGCTCAGGGCGTGGCTTTTTGGGTTTCTGCAAGGGTGGCTGGTGGGGGTGGGGGTGGGGAGGGATGGGGGCCTGGCTTTGTTAGGGAGTGGGGGGTGGTCGGCCCCCACACAGGGCACCCATGCCCTCAGTGAGCCCACACTTCCCTCCTGGGCATAAGCGAGCGTTTCAGTAACGGGGGGGGGTGGGGGACAGTGACATTGGTCTCAGAAGCGCAGGCCCCCACTGGGCTCTCCTGTGGCTACCAGAAGCAGGAGCGGCCCTCCCAGGCTGAGTGCTACGAGGTGTCCCCAGAGGAGATGCCGGGAAAGGCGAGCTGCCCGCGGGGGCTCCACCTGCAAATCATATTTGTGGTGATGGCCCCCAGCGATGATGGAGTTTCCAAAGCCGGAGAAACACAACCCATGGGAAAGCAAAGGGAACAGGGATGAAGAGCAAAGCGAATCTTTTGTGAGTTGGTCTTTTTTTTTTTTTTTTTTTTTTAAAGAAGCAAATGTGGATATTTCAGGCAACTACTTGGAACGTTTCAAAAGAAATGGTAAATGCTTAAAAATGCAGAAGGAAAAGTGCCCCAGGCAGCCGTCAACCTGGCAGGTGGGATGGATGGAGCCATGGAGCCGGCAGGGAGCTGAGGAGGTGAGGTGGGGGAGGGAAGGAGGGAGCCTGGGATTCAGAGCCGGGAGGTGCCCCCTCTATCAGCCTCACAGGAGCCCCATTTCCAAAGGAAAGGGGTGGGCGGCCCTCAGCGCTCCCTGCTGAGCTCTGACTCAGGAGTAGGGTGGCTGCATCTGCACTTCCCCTCCCCGAGGTGGACACCGAGGGTTGGGATTTTGCAGCATCTCTGGTGGCACAGGCAGCTTTGAGGAGGCTGGGTGCAGGACGGCCCTGCCTCAGGACTTTGTGGGGCTGCTGGTCAAGGTGAGCAGTGCAGTGCACATCTCGATATCTGCCTCCTTACAGGGTCCTGGGGGTGACAAAACGAGGGTGGGAGCCAGGGCCTTCCACTCCAAGAACCAGGTTTTGGCTTAGGCAGGAGGATATCTGCCATGTCCCCATGAAGGGTTTGAATGCTCCTGGTGATGGGGAGCTCACTGCCTCTTTCCTTTGCTGGGCCAGAGTCTCTCTTCTCTGATCTCTAATTTTCCCTTTACAGTTGATACCCCCTCCCCTTTCATCAGCTCCAGGTTGTGGATCAGAGACAGATCGCACCCTAGAACAGAAAGGGAGTAGAAAAGCTCGTGGCTCTAAAGTCCTGCTCTGGAAGTGACTGGACAGGCTCTTTCCCCTGAAATACTGAGAAGTCGAATTTCACGCCTGCAGGCAGATGGACTCTGGAGGGTAGAGAGTCACTGCCTGGGGACTGGGACAGCTGAACCACTGAGTGGGCTGCAGCAGCCCCTCCAGGCCCAGAGGCACGGGCTCAAGGTGCCAGTCTCTGGGCTGGAGCCTGACCAGCTTTCCTCATGGACAGCGCTTGAGCCTAGGCCTGCGTTAAACCCTGCGTGTCCCCAAGTGCTCTGGCCCGCGCAGTGTCTGCTCTCAGAGACCCCCCAGCCCCCCCCCCTCCGGAGCCGGGCCTGGAAAATCCCCGCTTTGCACACAGCTGCTGGGGGCAAGTTCACGAAATGCGAAAAATCCCCCTTTCCCTTCACCTCCAAGGAGTTTGATCTCTCCTAATCAATTTAGCTGACTCTCTTGGTTGTAAACGGTAATGATTTGCATTTTTGAGTCTTTTATCCCTCTTTAAGGAAAAAAAAAAAAAGCTTCCTGTCTCTGTGTTCTGGCAGGCTCGCACGGGAGGGGCTGTGGATTGCCTGTTAGCGCTCACCCTGGCGGCCCAGGCTAGGGTGCGGGCGGTGGGGTGGGGCATGGGTGCCTAGGCTGCCCACGGTGGCCACTGGTCGGGGGCCTGGCCCCGGGGGACCCAGGCCACTGTGTCTGGACCAGCCCCTCTGTCCAGCAGACATCCTCAGCTCTCTCCCTGTTGCCTGCCCAGCTCCCTCGGTCCCATCTGCCGCATCCAGTTCTCCTTGTTGTATTTTTCATAAGCTCAGAAGGCCTGTCCTCCCTGGAGTGTCCAGCTGGAAGCAGATTGCTGGAGTGGGTTGGCTTTGGGACTTTAGCTGCTACTTGTGGGGGGTTGGGGTTGTCCTGAGTTTCCCTCCATCTTCTGCTCTTTCCCGGCCTCTCTGGCTCCTTGGCCACCAGCCTCTTCACTCCCTTCCTCACCACGGCTAGGCAGGCAGCCCATCCTCCCTTCCCGGCCTGGCTGGCCACATCGGACCCATACGGACCCCACACCTGGGCTGGGCCTCCTGTCACCCACCTTGGACCACCTAGAATCTTCTAGAATCAGTGGGGGTAGGAGCACCCAGCTCTCCTGGGTGAAGCCAAAGCCTCACCCCCACTTCACAGGGAGGACGCAGGTCGTGGATTCCCTGCACCCCCACACTTTCCCTGCATCTTTCTGGAAGCTCTCGGGGAGGGTGGGGGGCCTCTGTGCCTTCTCCCTCAGGACTCAGGTTCTGGGCCGCCTCCTGCTTCCCCTGGGTGCGGGCTGTGGGCCCCTCTTCAGCCGCCATGTTAACACAGAGGCGGTCCAGGAAAGCGGGAGCCTATTTAGAGGAGAAGATGGAGGCTGCTGCGGGAGGCTGCGAGAAGGGGGATGGAAAAGAGGGAAGAAAAGAAGCTTTTGATGCACATCATGTCTGCGGAATTGAGTATGACTAATTAATAGATTTTATTCTTAGTAATCTCTTAAGCATTCCATACGTTGGGCCCGCGCCTGAGCTGAGCTTACAAGAGGCCTCATTCGCAAAATGCAAATGATTCCCCAGCTCTGCTGCAGCCTCTCTTTCCTTGCCTTTTTTTTCTTTTTTTAGGGAAAATTTAAAGGAAAATTGCCATGTAACAGAAAAGAGATTCCAATCACTACATCTAATTACCACGAAGGGTAAACCACTTAACCAAAGAAGTGTCACGGGCTTTTTCCCCTTAACTTTCAACCAGCCTTAAATGCCACAAAACACCCTCATCAGTGCCGAAGCCGGTGGGAGGCCGTCGGGCCAGGCTGGGGTGGACGCTCCCTCACAGGCGCTGGCTCTGCGCACAGGAGTGGGGGCGGCTGGGCCCCGGGAGGCCTCTTCTTTCTACCTCGTATCTGTCATGTGGCCATTTTGGAGGAGGTGACAGTTTTTCAGGTGGACCCGACTTCAGGCCCCCACCTTGGTTTGGGGTCCCCTGGCTGTGAGGGGCTTGCTCCCAGAAAGGACGCTGGGAAGATGTCAGGATGCTGAAGGCTCCTTCCATATGACGGGGGCTAGAAAAGATGAGAGGGCCTGGGGTGGGGTCCAGCGGAGCCAGGGCTCTCCACCATTACCCACCCTCACAGCCCGTGGGGAGACGACCTCTGCGCCAGGGTGGCCAGGACTGAGAGAGGGGGCCGAGCCCCTCAGTGCAAGAGCTGGGGGTAGGAGACCGACGTGGTCGCCGGGCTGCTCTGTTCGGGGCCCAGGCCTGGCCTTGGGGAGGACTGCCGGGCACTAGTCGGCCTTGGTGCTGCCCTGCTCTCCAGCGCCAGGCCTGGGGCCACCTGCTGTTCCCTGAATGTCTTCCCGGCCTGCTAGGGGGTGACGATCTGACCCCATGCCTGGGGTGGTGAAAGGAGAAAGGGGGAACCCAGAGCGAGGAAATCGGGGGACCGAGCGTGCTGGCAAATGTGGGGGGACCAGCTGGGGACGGATCCTCCCGGAACCCTGGCAGAAGGTGGGAGTGGCGCTCTCGAGGGTGGGTCCTCGTTTCAGGAGCAGCCAAGGCCTCAGACTTGTGCCGCCCTGGCCAGCGCTGCACACCCTGGGGACCTCTCCTCCCAGCCACCCAGCGGGCCTCTGCGCCGCCCTGAACTGCTGGGAACGTCTGGAGGCGCCCCAAAAGGGGGGGGGCAGCTTTTACACCAACGTGAAATTAAGGCTTGCAGAAATTTCTCTCCCGACTCCAGTGGATGAAAAACAGATTCAGGTGGGAAGGGGACGTGCGACAAGGTCTTGGTTGGAAGGACACATGTCCACGCCCTGCAGCCTCTCCCTGGGGCTGGGGGACTGGGATACCCCATTTGGTGAGTGGATCCCTTCGGCCAGGCCACGGGGCACCAGAGCTGTTCCTCCTGCTGCTCTCACACAGCCGCTGTGTCCGCTTCTTTGAACCTCGGCCTCTTCACTGAAGGGGCCAGTTGGATCTTTTAATGTCCGGGAAGTGGGGGCACGTCACGGGCAGCCCTGAAACCACCGTTCGGCCTCCTCCCCCTGCCTTTGGTTTTTGTCAAAGCAGCAGAAGCCGTTTGAACGCGCCGCGCCGGAAGCCGCTCCCCTTCTCATCTCCTGCCCTCAGACCAGCGCCTCCGCTTTGACACGACCCTTCCCGGGTGCGGGATGGGAGCCGGGGTGCAGGGAACAGCAGAACCCCAGGCTCCACTCTGCGCGTCTTTCCCCATTCGCGGTCGTCACCTGGTCATCTCTTAATCTCATGGCTCGCCAGACTGCAGTGTCAGTTGATAAATGATGGCAACATTTATTCCAGAGGGAGGAAATGAAAATCTTAACTCTTCTGAAGGGTCCCGGTCGGGACCCTTTCTCTGAGGCTGGCAGAGTCCCCGGGGTGAGCAGAGTTGTCTGCATTCTGGGGGTGCTGCCACTTAGGATTTTTCTGAGAATTGTCATGTCTTTTCCTGGGCTGTGTTTGAGCAGGCATGGAAACCATTAGGTCTAATCAGCTGATATATTTATAACAAGCCATCCCTGCACCAATTACCTGTCCCCGGAGGAAGCAGGCAGCACACAATAAGTTATCATAAAGTAGCTGTTGAGGGGGCTGTAACTGTGGGTGGGAGAGAGAGGACGCTGGCAGTCAAAGAAAGCTCTTTTTTCTCCACCCCAAAGGAGAGTGGCCCAGCTCTGGCCAACCTGAGATCGAGTCAAACCAAAAGTGGCCCTTGTCCCCCGGCCCATCCTTACCCGCCGCCCCCCCGCCCACTGTGGATAGACACGCCTCAGCCTTTAGGATCAGCAATAGCCCCCAGGAGACGGCATCTCCCCCTTCCACTCCACTCCCACCCCAACACACTTTGTCTACTTACTCAGTTATTTCTAGGAGAAAGCAACTTCTTTTTTTTTTTTTTTTTTTTTTTTGCAATTCTACTGTCTCAGGAAACGGAAAGAACTGATCCAAGGAGTACTGTAAGGACGGTTTACGTGGCTCTACCTACCCATCTGAACTTAGCTACAGGACCCAGAGACAGGTAGATTGAGGCACCTCCAGCTTCCCGCGGGGCTTCTGCGGAGGATGGTGCATGGAACTGGAGAGGATTGCGGTATAGAAAAAGAAAGTTTCCTCTTTTTTTAATTGACTACATAAGTATTCGAAGAATGTAGTGAAAGACGTGATATTTCTGCAAATCTGTAAGTGAAATGGCATGGAAAGAACCAGGAAAGAGATTTCAGGATAATAGCTCCATAGCAAAAGATCTTTTCTCCCCCTCTCCTTTGCGAAGAACCTCAAAACCTTCCATTGCATCGCCAGCGAGCAGCTGCCGGCGAAGGGGCCGTGGGGTTCTCGCATGGTGGCTGCTGCTCCTGCGATGCCCCTGAATGGACGATGAGGCGGACGCGGACGTGGTACAGGTAGTAGAATCTGCAGTTCAGGAAAAGAAAACAACCCAACCGTTCCTGCGAGCTTATGCTCAGTCTTTCCTTCCCCGACCGGCACAATGCGGTATCAATTACGTCGACAACGTCGAACCCCCTCCTGCCCTCTATTCTTTAAAAAGAAAAAAAAAATTCTTTTTTACCGCTGTCTTCCAGAAAATGGTCAGCCCTCCCCAAGCTTTGCTTTCTGCTGGGCAAGTCACCTGTGGGACTTCTTTTCTCCTCTCTCTTGGGTGGCAGCTGGCCGGGCAGAGCCACGGTGCTGCCCTGGGAGGACGGCCAGGCGCTGGGGTGGGGGCGGGTGGGGGCCGCCGGCATCATGTGTAGGAGTAGTCGGCGTCGGGGATGCCCGCGTCCCGGTAGCCCCGCGTGGTGCCGTAGCCGATGGTGTGCGTGCCCTTGCATAGGCTGCTGCCGTTGGAGGGGAAGATGGTGTGGACCACGTACTCCTCCCTGGCGTGGTAGGGATTGATGGGCAGCATCTGCAGCCCAGGGCCGCGGATTTCCAGGATGGAGTTGTCCTTCTTGGTCCCCGACTCCATGTAGTCATCCTTTTTCCGGCCGCCGCGGCTGTAGGCCCGGTCCCGGGTCAGCAGCTCGCCAGCCCGGTGCACGTGCCAGCAGATGGCCCCTAGGACCAGGAAGAGGAAGACAAGGGCCACCGCGCCGCCGACGATGCCCGCCAGGGGCAGGCCCGCCATGGGGTCGGCGTTCTGCTCCTGGTTGAGTGTGGTGGTGGGACCGTAGCTGTCGGCCGTCTCCGCTTTGGCACACACGGGCGTCTCGTCGGCCACGTAGGCGTTGCCGGTCTCCATGGTGACCATGCAGATGATGTAGGTGGACCTGGGCTCCAGGGCGGTGAGCAGGTACTCAGTCTTGTCCCCCTGCACCAGGGTCTCCGTGATGGAGCCCACGGCCGGGCTGTGGCCCAGGCGCAGCCAGCTGAGGCGGAAGGAGGAGGCGGGGAGCGAGGCCTTCCACGTGATGCGGATGGAGTCCGCCGTCAGGGCCTTCACGTGGATGACCAGGGCCTTGGCGCCGCTGCCCGTGGCCATGGGGTAGTCAAGGCTGGAGTCGGGGAGGCGTAGCCCCGGCCGCTTGGCCTTGAGGGTGAACAGTGAGCCCTGGGGCGTGGTGGCGGAGGCGTGGTTGCCGGCCGTGGCCTTGGCGGCGGCGTTGGCCGCACCGCCCTGCGACCCCGTCTCGAAGCACTCGTCCATCTCGCTGGTGATGTCCTTGATGGCCATGCCACGGACCTTCTCGGGCCCCTGGCACATGAGGCCCCGCACGTTGACCACGGCCGCCCGCGCCTTCACCCAGTCACGCAGCCACATGAGGTTGCAGCCGCAGAACCAGGGGTTGTTCCTGAGCAGCAGCTGGGCCAGGCTCTCGAGGTCGTCGAAGAGGCCGCGGGGCAGCGTGGTGAGGTTGTTGTTGGACAGGTCCAGCCGCTCCAGCTCCCGCATCCTGGCCAGCGTGTTGGAGGGGATGTGGCTGATGGCGTTGTCCTGCAGGTAGAGCTTCTGCAGGTGGGCGCTCGGCAGGTTGAGGGGCGGTGCAGCCAGCGAGTTGCGCACCAGGGAGAGCTCGGTGAGGTTCTGCAGGCGGCTGAAGGTGTCGTCGGCGATGCGCTGGTTGGCCAGCAGGTTGCCGTCCAGCACCAGGCGCCGCAGGCTGTCGAGGCCCTTGAAGGCGTGCAGCGGGATGGTGGAGATGCGGTTGTCGTCCAGCCGCAGCTCCTCCAGCGTGCGGGGCAGCCCCGAGGGGATGCTGCTCAGGTGGTTGCGGCTGAGGAAGAGCAGCTTGAGCCGCCTGCTGTCGGCGAAGGCGTCCTCCTCGATGCTGACGGTGGACACGGAATTGTCGTCCAGGTGCAGCTTCTCTAGCAGCGGGAGGCGGGCCAGCGAGTCCCGGGCGATTGTGCGGACGTTGTTGTCCTGCAGGTGCAGCTCCCGCAGTGACCGGGGCAGGTTGACGGGGAACTCGTCCAGGTCGTTCTCGTACAGGTAGATGACCTGCACGTTGACCTTGGCCTTGAGGTCCTGGGGGATGCCGGCATTGTTGATCTGGTTGTTCTGCAGGTAGAGGGTGGTGGCGTCGTCGGGGATGTCGGCGGGGATGGATGTGAGCCCCCGGTCGTTGCAGTAGATGAAGCCGTTGTCGCAGCGGCACACGGAGGGGCAGGTGGTGCTGTCGATGACCTCCGTCAGGAAGGCGATGAGCCCGTAGCACAGGAACAGCCAGTCCCGCAGGTCCATGGCGGCCGTGGTCATCACGACGGTGGCTGTGACGGTGGCGGCAGACGAGGCGGCGGCGGCGGTGGCGGGGTGTGCCACTACCATGGTGGAAGGCTGGGGGAGCCCGGCCCACCTGGCTTGGATCCCTGACACCTGCAAGGGGCACAAGACACGCTTGGTGAGAGCGAGTCGGCCGCAGCGGCCTGGAGGCCCACCCGGGAAACCGGTGTGGTGCCCGCTGCCCGTTGCCAGGAGGTCACCGTGGCTGGTTCCCACCGGGCAGAGGTCGAGCCACGAGGCGCCCGGCCCTTTGCGTGCCAAGTTTACATCCCAGGTAATGGCCCTGGCGAAGGTCGGGCTCTGACGACGTCTGGCTAATGTTAAATCTTATCTAGAGCCGAGACGCTGCTCATTAATTAGCCGTACGCCGTGTGCTCGGGAGTGTAATTGGGAGCCTCGGTGAGGCTCATTTAGTGACAGCAACACTGAAGTCGGGGTTTCTCCTTTCAAGATTTCACACTAAGCTGACCTTTAGGGCTAATGCTGAAGTGGAGGTCAAGCTTGGTGGGATGGCTTTCGGGAGTTTTCATTTTAAAAACAATTCATTGCAGTACACCATTCGTACATTAACATACATAAACAATAAGTGTATAGTAAAAGTTGTGAACTTGCAAAGCAAACATGCATAACATCATAGAGGGGTCCCATCCATCACTCCACCACAAATACCTTGTGTTGTTGTGAATGTTTGTAACAGATTATGAAAGAGCATCATTGAAGTATTATTACATCTAAATACCTTTAAAAATATACATGTATGTATTTTTAAAAAGTATTATTACTAACTAGAGTCCGCATCTTACATTTGGTGTATTCCCCCCGCCAACCCACCCTGTTATTGTTATTTTTGTTCATGAACCATATATTTTATCTAAAGTGTACAATCAACAGCATTTGGTATAATCTCTTGAGTTGTACATTCATCACTTCAGTCAATATTAGAGCATTTTCATTACTCAAAAAAAAACAACCAAAAAACAAACCACTGTCATACCCATATGTTAACGCTAATGACAAATCCTATATTGTGCTTTCACCATTTTCTATTCAAATCCAAACGTTTACAAACAACATTTTACCAATTCTGCACAGATTAAACCTCAGCTTTCCATTCTCTAACCACATTCTCTTCTCTGGTGATTTATATTCTAGCTAGTAACTCCATGATTTTGTTTCTTAGATTTAGTTCATAATAGTAAAATCATAAAAAATCTGTCCTTTTGTGTCTGGCTTGCTTCACTCAACATAATGTCCTCCAGGTTCATCCATGTTGTCATGTACATTACGACTTCATTTCTTCTTACAGTTGCATAATATTCCGTTGGGTGCATATTGTTTATCCATTCATCAGTTGGTGGACACCTGGATTGTTTCCATCTTTTGATAATTGTGAGTAACGCCGCTATGAACATTGGTGTGCAGATGTCTGTTTGTGTCTCTGCTCTCAGTTCATTTGGGTGTATACCTAGTAGTGGTATTGCTGAGTCACACGACAAATCTATAGTTAACTTCCTTAGGAACTCCACAGTGGCTGCACCATTTTGCATTCCCACCAACAGTGAGTAAGTGTTCCTCTTTCCACACCCTCTCCAACACTTGTAGTTCTCTGTCTTTTTAATAGTGGCCATTCTAGTAGATGTGAAATGATATCTCATTGTAGTTTTTTTTATTTTTTTTATTTTTTTAAAGATTTTATTTATTTATTCATTTATCCCCCCCTTGCTGCTTGTGCTCGCTGGGTCAGCTAACCACGCCGTGCGGGCGGGCCTGCCTTCACCAGGAGGCCCCGGGAACCGAACCCAGGGCCTCCCATATGGTAAACGGGAGCCCTACTGATTGAGCCACAGCCGCTTCCCCTCATTGTAGTTTTGATTTGCATTTCACTAATAGCCAGTGATGTTGAACGTTTTTTCATGTTTTTTTTTCACCATTTATATTTCTTCTTAAAAATGTGTCTATTCAGGTCTTTTGCCCATTTTTTAATCAGGTAATTTGTCTTTTTATTGTTGAGTTGTAGGATCTCTTTATATACCATGGATATTAAACCCTTGTTGGATGTGTGATTTCCAAGTATTTTCTCCCATTTAGTCGGCTGCCTTTTTTTTTTTTAAAGATTTTATTTATTTATTCATTTATCCCCCCCTTGCTGCTTGTGCTCGCTGGGTCAGCCAAACACGCCGCGCGGGCAGGCCTGCCCTCACCAGGAGGCCCCGGGAACCGAACCCGGGGCCTCCCATATGGTAAACGGGAGCCCTACTGATTGAGCCACAGCCGCTTCCCAATCGGCTGCCTTTTTACCCTCTTCACAAAGTCCTTTCAGGTGCAGAAGTGTTTACTTTTGAGGAGGTCCCATTTACCTATTTTCTCTTTCATTGATTATGCTTTGGGTGTGAGGTTTAAGAGACCCCCACCTACTACACGGTCTTTTACATGTAAAAGAGTTTTATGGTCTTGGCTTTTATGTTTAGGTCTTTGATCCATTTTGAGTTGATTCTTATATAGGAGGTGAGATAAGGATCCTCTTTCGTTCTTTTGATTATGGATATCCAGTCTCCCAGAATCATATGTTGAAGAGTCTGTTTTGTCCCAGCAAAGTGGACTTGGTAGGCTTATAAAAAATCAGTTGACCATAGAGGTGAGGGCCTATTTCTGAACTCTCAGTTTGATTCCATTGATCAATGTGTCTGTCTTTATGCCAACACCATGCTGTTTTGACCACTGTAGCTTTATAGTACACTTCAAGTTCAGGAAGCATGAGTCCTCCAATGTCACTCTTCTTTTTTAGGATGTTTTTGGCTATTCGGGACCCCTTTCCCTTCCAAATAAATTTGATAATTGACTTTTCTATTTGTGTAAAGTAGGCTGTTGGATTTTTGATTGGTATTGCATTGAATCTATAAATCAATTTTTGGGTAGAATTGACATCTTCATGATATTTAGTCTTCCAATTCGTGAACATGGAATGTCCTTCCATTTGTTTAGATCTTCTTTGATGTCTTTTAACCGTGTTTTGTAGTTTCTGAATACAGATCCTTTTCATTCCTAGTTAAATTAATTCCTAGATACTTGAGTCTTTTTGTTGCTATTGCAAATGGAAGTTTTTTTTATTTCCTCCTCAGCTTGCTCATTACTAGTATATAGAAACACTACTGATTTTTGCATGTTGATTGTGTATCCTGCCACTTTGCTGAACTCATTTATTAGTTCTGATAACTTTGTTGTAGATATTTTGGGATTTTCTAAATATAGGATCATGTCATTTGTGAATAGTGAGAGCTTTACTTCCTCTTTTCCAATCTGGATGCTTAATTTCTTTTTCTTGCCTAATTGCTCTAGCTAGAACTTCTAGCAAAATGTTGAAAAACAGTAGTGGCAGTGGGCAACCTTGTCTTTTTCTTGATCTTAGAGGGAAAGCTTTCAGCCTCTCCCCATTCAGTACAATGTTGGCTGTGGGATTTTCATATATGCCCTTTATTATGTTAAGGAACTTTCCTTCTATACCTATCTTTTGAAGTGTGTTTATCTAGAAAAAATGCTGGATTTTGTCAAATACCTTTTCTGCATCAGTTGAGATGAGCATGTGTTTTTTTCCCTTCAATTTGTTAATGTGGTGTATTACATTAATTGATTTTCTTATGTTGAACCATCCTTGCATACCAGGAATAATACCCACTTGATCATGATGTATAGTTCTTTTAATATGCTGTTGGATTCTATTTGCAAGTATTTTGTTGAGAATTTTTGCATCTATGCTCATTAGAGCGATTGATCTGTAATTTTCTTTTCTTATAGTATCTTTATCTAGCTTCGGTATTGTTGGCTTCATAAAATGTGTTGGGCAATTTTCCCTCCTTTTCAGTTTTTGGAAGAGTCTAAACAGAATTGGTATTAATGTTTGGTAGAATTCACCTGTGAAGCCATCTGGTCTTGGACTTCTCTTTGTTGGAAGATTTTTTTTTTTAATTTAGCTCCCCCTCCCCCAGATGATTCTTTTGTCTGTCTGCTCATTGTTTGCTTGCCTTCTCCAGGAGGCACTGGGAACCGAACCTGGGACTTCTCACATGGGAGGCGAGTGGCCAACAGCCTGAGCCATATCCACTCTTCAGAGGCTGCGGCGTCTGCTGACATGTGGCTGCTCATTTAGGTGTCTGCTCGTTGCAGTGGGTCTAACTTGGTGCAGTGGTGCAGTGTCTGCTCATTTTCTTTAGGAGGCACTGGGACCAGAACCCAGGACCTCCCATGTGGTAGACGGGAACCCAGCTGGTTGAGCCACATCTGCTTGTTGGAAGATTTTTGATTACTGATTTAATATCTTTACTTGTGATTGGTTTGTTGAATTCCTATAATTCTTGTAAAGTCAATGTAGGTTGTTTGTGCATTTCTAAGAATTTGCCCATTTCATCTAGGTCGTCTAGTTTGTTGGCATACAGTTTCTCATAATATCCCCTTATGATCCATGTTATTTCTGTGGAGTCAGTTATAATGCCCCCCTTTTATTCCTGATTTTATTTATTTGCATCTTTTTTTTTTCTTTGTAGTTTTGCTAAAGTTTTTGATTTTCTCAAAGAACCAGCTTTTGGCTTGTCGCTTTTCTGTTTTTTTGTTTTGTTTTGTTTTTTTTCATTTTCATTTATTTCTGCTCTAATCTTTGTTATTTCTTTCTTTCTATTTGCTTTGGGATTGGTTTGCTGTTCTTTTTCTATTTTTCTCCAGTTAGGTCTTCGATTTTAGTTCTTTCTTCTTTTTTCATATAGGCATTTAGGGCTATAAATTTCCCTCTCAGCACTGCCTTTGCTGTATCCCATAAGGTTGTTTTTTGTTTTGTTTTGTTTTGTTTTTAGGTACCAGGTGCTGGGAATTGAACCTGGGACCTCATATGTGGGAAGCCAGCGCTCAACCACATCGGCTCCCCTAAGTTGGTTTTTCCATTTGTTTTGCTTGTTTGTTTTTTTATTTATTTGTTTCCCCCCCCCCCCTTGCTGCTTGTGCTTGCTGTGTCCATTTGCTTTTGTGTTTTTCTGTGTCTGCTCATCTCCCTTTGTTGAGTCTTCTTGCTGCGTCGGCTCACCGCGCCATGCGGGCCAGCTTGCCTTCACCAGGAGGCCCCGGGAATCAAACCCGGGTAAATGGGAGCCCAACCAATTGAGCCACAGCCGCTTCCCGCTTGTTTGTTTTTGTATTTAGGAGGTACCGGGACTGAACCTGGGACCTCCCATGTGGGAGGCAGGCACTCAACTGCTTGAGCCATATCTGCTCCCTCCCATAAGTTTTGATAAGTTGTGTTCTTGTTTTCATTCGTCTCGAGATACCTACTAATTTCTCTCGCAATTTCTTCTTTGACCCAGTGATTGTTTAGGAGTGTGTTGCTTAGCCTCCATATATTTGCAAAGCTCCCCATTTCCAGCCTATTATTGATTTTCAGCTTCATTCCATTATGATCAGAGAAGGTCCTTTGTGTAATTTCAATCTTCTTAAATTTATTGAGAGCTGTGTTGTGGCCCAGCATGTGATCTATCCTGGAGAAAGATCCATGAGCACTTGAGAAGAATGTATAACCTGCTGATTTGGGGTGCAATGTTCTGTATATGTCTATCAGGCCCAGCTCATTTATCATATTGTTCAAATTCTCTATTTTCTTGTTGATCTTCTATCTAGTTGGTCTATCTATTGATGTGAGTGGCATGTTGAAATCTCCAACTGTTATTGTAGAGACATCTATTTCTCTTTTCAGTTTTGCCATCATGTATTTTGGAGCACCCTGGTTAGGTGCATAGATATTTCTGATTGTTACTCCTCCCTGGTGGATTGTCCCTTTTATTAATATATAATGGCCTTCTGCATTTCTTACCACTTTTTTTGCTTTTTTTTTTGAGGTACCAGGGGCTGAACCTGAGACCTCATATATAGGAAGCCAGTGCTCAACCACTGAGCCACATCGGCTTCCCTGAGTTGGTTTTTTCGTTTGTTTTGCTTGTTGTTTTTGTTTTTTCAGGATGCACCAGAAAGAACCAAGCCTGGGACCTCCCATGTGGGAGGTGGATGCTCAACTGCTTGAGTCACATCACTTCCCTCTTATCACATTTTTGCAATTACAATCTATTTTATCTGACGCCAGTATAGCTACCCTTGCTCTCTTTTGGTTATTATTTGCATGAAATAACTTTCCCAGCCTTTCACTTTCAGTCTATTTGCATTCTTGGGTCTAAGGTGAGTCGCCTGCAGCCAGCATATGGATGGCTTATGTTTTCTTATCCAGTCTATCAAGCTATGTCTACCCCCCCCCCCCAGTTAGGCCAGTAAAAAGAATTTATTGGGAAATGGGGAAAAGAACAGAACTTGCGGAGAAATGGGAGAGAAGGATGGAAATACACACTGAGATTTGGTGCAGGCTCCTCCAGGCAGAGAGCGCCAGCCTATGTCTTTTGATTGGGGAGTTTAATCCATTAACATTCAATGTTATTACTGCAAAGGCGCTACTTTAACTCTTTTATCCTTTGGCTTTCATATGTCATATCTTATTTTTGTCCATCTTTTTACTCTTTTGGTTATCCTTTCCGATAGTCTTCACTTCTACACTCTCCTCCAAGCCTCTCTCTTCTCTTTTCTTTTCTGGCTGCAAAACTCCTTTTAGTGTTTCATGCAGAGCTGGATTCTTGTTTACAAAGTCTCTTAGTTTCTGTTTATCAGTGAATATTTTAAACTCACTGTCATATTTGCAGGAAAAAGAATTCTTGGCTGGAAGTTTTTCTCTTTCAGTACCATAATTGTATCATACCCCTGCCTTCTCGCCTCCACGGTTTCTGAAGAGAAGTCTGCACTAAGTCTTATTGGAAGTCCCTTGTATATGATGTTTCTCTTTTCCCTTGCTGCTTTCAGAATTTTCTCTATCTTTGGCATTTGGCATTCTGAATATTATATGTCTGGGGGTAGGTCTATTTGGATTTATTCCAATTGGAGTATGCTGTGCTTCCTGGACACATATATTCATGTCTTTCATGGGAGTTGGGAAATCTTCAGCCATTATTTCCTCAAATACTCTTTCTGCCCCCTTTCCCTTCTCTTCTCCTTTTGGAACTCCCATGACATATATGTTGGTACACTTCGTGTTATCATTCAACTCCCTGAGTCCCTACTCAATTTTTTCCATTCTTTTCTCTCTATCCTTCTCTCTTTTCAATTTCAGTTGTTCTTTCCTCCACCTTGCTGATTCTTTCTTCCATGATTTTGAATCTGCTGTTGTGTGCCTCTGTTGTATTTTTAATTCACTTATTGTGTCTTTCATTCCCATAAGCTCTGTTATTTTTCTATCCAAGATTTCATACTTTTCTTTGTGCTCACCCAGTGTCTTCTTTTTTTAAAATTAAAAAAAAAATTTGTACATTTAATAATTGAAAATATAAACAAATAATTTAAAAATAAGAAGAAAACACAGTTGAATAAAGATATACATTTCTCAATTAAATGTACTGGATATGTTAAAAAAATTTTTTGTTTGTTTTTTGAATCATAGAATATGTTACACAATATATTTGGTTCATAGTAACCCATCATACTCAGTGTCTTCTTTTTTTTTTTTTTAAAGATTTTATTTATTTATTCGTTTACCCCCCCCTTGCTGCTTGTGCTCGCTGGGTCAGCTAACCACGCCGTGCAGGCGGGCTTGCCTTCACCAGGAGGCCCCGGGAACCGAACCCGGGGCCTCCCATATGGTAAACGGGAGCCCTACTGATTGAGCCACAGCCGCTTCCCCTTCTCAGTGTCTTCTTAATGTCTTTTATTTCTTTACCCATGTTGTCCTTCAACTCCATGACATGATTTAGGAGATTCTTAAGAACCTCATTGATTAGCTGTTTCAAGTCCTGTGTCTCATCTGGAGCTTTTCTTTGTTCCTTTGCCTGAGTCATATCTTCCTCTTTATTAGTATGGCTTTTAAGTTTTTGCTGATGTCTAGGCATCTGATTCTGATGCTGAGTTTACTCTGATGTTCAGTTTCTCTCTCTTGCCTAGGGATTTACAGTTAAGTGTAGCTGTGTGCAGCCACTGTTCTTTGACTCTGGTTCAACTTGTTCTAGACATTTAGGATTGCCCCTGTTTAACTGCTTACACCAGATCTAAGGACCCAGTAATGGGGTGCAGGCCAGTTTCCAAGGTCCTTCAAGAAAGTAGCAGTAAAGGCACCTGCTCGCGTCTTTTATTTGTTTTCCCCTTTTCTTGCACTTTTCTTGTCTGGCCAGCAGGCGGCGATCTTTGGCAGACCTCTCAGCTCAGACCCCAGGTGCTAGCAGGGAATGCATTCCGTGTAACTCCACGGTGGGTGGTGCAGAAGCAATGTCTTCAGGGGTGGCCAAGCCTCACAAACAAACTTTCTCAGGAGTTGTTCTCCTCCCTTGGCAGGCCGCACCCTCCCTTCCTCAGCCTCCTCAGCAACCAACCCGGGGCAGTAGAGAGGAGGTTTGAGAAAGCAAGTTATCTTTAGCTCCTTTTATCTCCTAGCCTGCTCTCAGTGCAAACAATGTCACAGCCCCACCCAGCCTGGAAGTGTGTGACCCCTCCAATGCAGCCAAAGTCTGATTTTGCCGGAGTCTGAGTCCCTGCCCTTCCCCTTTCTTGGGGAAGAGGACCCCTGCATCCCCCTTAGTTTGCAGCCACTGCAGTCTGCAGACTGCTGTTTGACCTGTAGGTGGGGGGATGGGCGCCTGCTGCTGTCAGCTTTACTCATGGATTTTTCAGCCAGCTGAGACTCCTTTCCTTCGCCCCTCTCTCTTCTGGGTGGTGTCTCTTATCTGCCCCAGAGCAGCCCTCCAGACAGTCTCTGCCTGTCCTCTAGCTACTTTTCCTGGGAGAGAAATGATCCCTCTTCCTCTCTAATCCTCCATCTTCCTTGAACTCTTTTGGGAGAGTTTTACAGGCTCAGAGCCAGGAAACGTACAGCGCTACCTGGTTCAGATGCAGGGACTGAAGTGAGAGCTTGTTTCTGGGGGGTGGTGGGGGGAGGGTAGGGGCTGTGAGCACAAAGCAGGGAGTCACTCAAGTCTGGGGAAAGGGCCTGCCAGTGTCCTCAGTGGTGAGCAGCAGAAGGCGCGGAACTTCATTGTCTGATGTTAGAACATGTCTTGTTTGTCACTCGTCCGTTTTAGAGGCAGAGGAATAAGGCAGCAACAGAACCGTTTTCTCATGTATTTACAGAAAGATTATTTTATCACAGGTGCTCTCCCTAGCTCTGTGTTCTGTATTAAGTGGAAAATTACTCCACACCCCTTGCCTCCTTCCCAAACCATGAAACTTGCAGCTCTTTTGAAATATATATATATATATCTGTTTCTTGCACTTACAAGCAATGAAACAAATAAAAGGAGGGGGGGGTACCCATGCTCTGCGGGAATTGTCTGCAAGGTGTAATTTTGTTTTTCACAAATGGAAAAATTGCAAAGTAGGTTTTCCTCATATTATTTTACTGTTCACAGTGATAAAAAATCAATTAAAGGCAAATTATCTTTCAACCTCAGTGGGGGAAGGTGTCTTCATGCAACTGGCAAAAGATCTGCCCCAGAACTCTGACTTCAGAAAGGCTTTCGATGGCAGGACACGGTGGCCCCTCGTGCCCTGAGCTTGAGGCCCCAGCTTCGGAGGCCAGAATCATAACCCACTGAATGAGCCAGTGGGGACCTCATTGCCACATCTCAGCCTCAGGGACCGAGCATCTCCATGTCTCAACCATGTCAGACTTCTCTGTCTCTCTATTCCTGGACCGCTCCTATCCATCTCACAAACTGCCCTTCACCCTTTGGGACCACCTTCCCTCAGCTCCACCCATCCATCCATCCACCCATCCATGTCATCCTTCCATTCATCCATCCATCCACCCATCCATCTCATCCTTCCATCTATCCATCTATCCATCCATCCACCCATTCGTTCATCCACCCATTTGTTCATCCACCTATCCATCCATCTCATCCTTCCATCCATTATTCTATCCACCCATCTATTCATCCATCCATCCATCTTCCACACACCCATCCATCCATTCACCCAGCCAGCCAGCCAGCCCTTCAACAGACCATTATTGAATCTCAACCGTGTGCTGACCTTGTTCTAGCTGCATGGGATGATGACCTGGTGGGACAGGAGCTCACACTCTAATAAAGACCTTGCCTGGAGTTTTATGAACATTTGAGTCATCTAATCTTCCCAGCAAACATGAGGCCAGTGTTGTTCTTATTCACATTTTTACAAAGGAGGAAACTGAAGCTTGGAGAAGTTGAGTTGCTGTGCTCAGGGTTCCGCAAGCCATGGTGAGGAGGGGCTGGAAGCCAGGCCTTCAGGGTCGAGGCCAGCTCTTAACCGCTAGGCTCGCAGCACTGCGTCCCCGTGGGCAGCAGGACACATGGCGACTAGGGTTTTAATGTCCCTGATTAAACTGCAGGGGGTGGGGAGGTGGAGGGTGGGGACGGTGGCCTGTGAGGGGCCCAGAGTGGCTTGGCAGGGACCACGCAGTGACAGAATGAATAAATGTCCCTCTGGGAGGCCTGTGATTTGTACCTGTGCTTGGCTGTCACACACATACACACAGGTCACACCGGGCCCCTGACCCCATTTCATAGCCGAGGGCCCTGAGGCTAGGAGAAGGGAGGGGCCTGTCCAAGGTCGTGCAGCCAGCCCAGGTTTCCAGCTGCATGTCTGTCCCTTTCTCTGCACCCAAGCCAGAGCCTCGAAGGTTATAGAGCTGATGAGCAAAGAGGCAGGGGCAGGACAGGTGCCCGGGACAGGAGAGCTCAGGCCTGCCCAAAGCCCACCTTGCTTTGCTCGAGTGTCTGCACCCCAGGACACCGCTGCTGGGCCCCCAGCATCTGGCCAGAGCACATACTGCCTACCCTGGAAGCCCACCACAAGGATGTGGGTGGCCTCTGGACTTGCGGTTCTGGGGCAGTGCCCTGAGCAGGGGGCAGACTTGTTAAGGCCAAAGCCAAGGCCAGACACCGCATTCTCTGGCATGGACATCTGTTCCCGGTGCCCACTCAGCTCACAGCCACGGTCCTCAGCCTCCAGAGGCCTTGGCATCATAATAGAGTCTAAATTGTACCTTTCAGAGATGCTTGATGGATAACCAAGAAGCACTTGGGAAGCACAGACCCAAGGCCTTTCCTCTCCCCAGTGTCGAGCCTCATCCATCTCGGGCCCAAGCCTCCCCTGCAGCCCCCTTCCCCAAGGCCACCGGTGAGGCTGAGCCCTCTGGCTCCAGGAAAGCAGAACAGGATGGGGTGGGGGTGGAAGGAGCACGCCTTGCTGGAGGAGCCCTTTAATTGCCTGGGAGCCTGGCAGCTTTTTTATTCCCCTGTTGTGTGTTGGATGGTTTATGTGGCTATCAAATTAAACCTGGTAAATCACCGGTCTTTTACGGGATCACTTGTCGTCCTTGCGTGGATCCCGCAGATTTTAGCTTGGTGTGAGTTATGACCCGCCAGCTCCATGATTGACAGCAGAGTCCTGGGTGTGCCACTGGTGTCGGGGAGGGGAGCAGTAGGGGTTTGGAGCCAAGACCAGGATCCCCAGGAGCCTGGGCGGGGTGGGGGGGGCGGTGCCCAGGGCATCATTACTGGCCTTTTCCATCAGATGCTGGTGCTCCTCCCAGCTTCCAAGACAGAGAAACCTAGGTTTAAGTCTCACCTCTGCCACTTCCAGGCTGAGTGACCTTGAGCAAGTTGCTTGCCCTCTCTGAGCTTCAGTTTCCTCATCTATAAATGTAATCATAGTTCCCCTCCCAGGGTTGTTCTAGGGATTCAGAGGTACATAGGATCCCTGCTTGTGCACCGCCTGTATGCCCCTGTTTGTGTGCCACCTGCATGCATTTGATGCGTAAGGTTTAAGGAGCTGCTCTGATTCTCCAGCTGCCCCAGGCCCTGTGCCAACTGCTTGGTCCTCTCCTTGGCTCTCCAGTGGCCCCTTCTACTCTGCTGTGCCCCTATCTGGCATCCTGACTGGGAGCCAGGCTCCTGTAGGCCAAAGCTGCTTCCTGGCATGGACACTCCTCCCGCCCTCCGCCCCCCACCCATGCCTTTGCCTCCTCCTCTGGAAAGTGGCCATTCTTGTCCTGCACGGTGGAGGCAGGGAGGAAATGAGAAAAGGCAGGCAGAGGCCGGGCCTCAGAGAAGCGGCAGTATCTGGCACTGCCATGCTCGGTTCCTCCCCAGCCTCCGTCTCCTCCCCTCACCTTGTGTGCATCCTTGGCACCCCTAACCTGAAGCTGGGAGGATCGGGGGACAGCAGAGCAGGGGTGGAAGCACTGACCCAAAATCTGGGCCAAACAGAGCTGGGGTGGGGCGGGTGTCAATAGCAGCTGCTCCTGTGTGGTCCCCGGTGGGTCCAGCCCCTCAGGGGACAGACACCCAGGCCCAGGCAGGGAGCTCCTCCTCAGTGCCCCTGGGCTCTGGGCCCACCCTCAGTCCCGAAGGCCCCGCGCCCCCCTCCGGGCCTTTGCACGTGCTTTTCCTGATCCTCGGACACCAATACGCCCCTGCTGGTGCCCCACTGGGCCACCCTCCACTCCGTGCTCAGCCTTGGCTCCTACTTCCCCTCTCGGATGCTCCATGTCCTTGCCTGGAAAGTGGGTGAAGCACAGAGGCTGGGCCAGAGGATCTTGCCAGCTCCCAAGCTCATGCCCAGGGTCCCTGGGACCGGGAGAGGAGAAGCATCTAGTCCCGGCCTGTTCCCCTGGTGCCCCTGGAGTAGGTTTGTGATCCCTGCTGGACAGGTCTGGACTCTGCCAGGCCCACTGTGTAGATAAATGATCAGAACTAGTGACTTCCATTCTCCGTGACACAGATACACCCCCACCACACCCGCACATCCCTGATGCTGGGCTGTAACGTCTCCTCCAAGCCTCCAGCTTTGCAAGTCCTTGAGAATCTGGCTGCCCAGATGGCCCAGCATTGCCTGGGGCTTCCAGCTTCTCCCCCCACTCTTCTCAGTACCTCCCCACCCCCAGGTGAGGAGGGCTCTTGCAGGTGTCTTCCCCCTCTGGTCCCTTCTTCCAGCAAAAATAAGCCATCATCCTTTCCCTGATCCTTTTCTCTGAAAAGGCCCCCATGTGCCCCATGTCCCTGGCGCCCAAGCCTTCCTTGCCAGGCCCTCCAGTCCTTATAGAGCAGGGCACTGAGGCAGGAGTGAGGGGTGCAGGACAGGGTGGGGGGCTCAGCCCCACCGGGCACCACGGCCAGGGGCGTGACTCCTGTACCCAACACGGTGGTCCAGAAAGCAGGGTCCTTAGTCACCTCCACATCTGGGATGGGCCACAGTAAACCTTTGTTTAAATTATTGAAGGAGAAATGCGGCCCACCCCTGGTCCCACATTTTCTTCCCCATCTGTATGGTTCTTTCTGGGGCTCAGCTACAAACACCATGGAGAGAAGGAGGCTGGGAGACAGGCCTCTAGCCCATTCCTGCTAATCCACCTACTGCTGGGTGGTTTCCAGCCTCAGGCCTTCATCTGTAAAATGGGGCAGTAAGGGAAGCAGAGGTGGCTCAAGTGATTGAGCTCCTGCCTACCACATGGGAGGTCCCAGGTTCAGTTCCCAGTGCCTCCTAAAGAAGATGAGCAAGAGAGCAAGCTGATGCTATGGGCTGGCACAGTGAGCTGATGTAACAAGATGACACAACAAGAGACACAAGGAGGTAAACATAATGAGAGATACAACAAAACAGGGAGTGGAGGTGGCTCAAGCAATTAGGCACCTCCCTTCCACATGAGAGGTCCCAGGTTCGGTTCCTGGTGCCTCCTAAAAGGAAGATGAGCACACAATGAACAGACACAGCAAGTGCAAACAACAAGGGGGTAGGGAGAAAGAAATAAATAAAATAAATCTAAAAATAAACAATAAAATGGGGCAGCAAACCATTTCCTTGCCTGGGTGCCCCAAAGCATAAAATGAAGTTACTCTGCGTGCTTAGCGCAGCTGCAGAGTGGTGTTCAGTGAGGGAAGCGTCACTGGTGCAACAAGGCAGTGCTTCCCTGCGGGCCTGGGAGGCAGGAGCAGCAGCCCAGAAAGGGGAACTTGAAACTTTTGTCTGTGCAGGGGGGACTTTCAAAGCCTTTATTTGGGACAGGTGTCCCAGGGGCTGCCTCTGTCCCAGGTGTGCCCGGGCCTTCGGGACCTCCTGACATCTGGGCACTGGAGGCCATGACCCTGACTCCCAGGAGAAGGCAGCCAGCTCCCCCCACTCCCCAGTCTGCTCTGTGGTGCAATTTAGAACCTGTAATGCATGGGGGGGGGATGGGAATGGGGATCCTTTTAAAACCTCAAGTTAATTACTTTTCTAATTTCATGCTGCATGCATTATGCATCAGCAGTTATCACTGGCGGCAATTGCAGACAGGTATGCAAATCCTCTACAACATGTGTGAGTTCACCTCCGGTGCGTGGGCTGCCTGGGCGGCGCCAGGCCAAGGGGAGTCCTGAACTCCAGAGAATGCAAATTGCTTTTAAAACAAGACTTTAAAAATGTGTCTCAGGAGGTTAATTGTATTGATAACAGTGTTCGATATTAAACTCTTCAGGGCCAGCACGGGGTGGGGGGATGAAAGGAGACACGTGTAATTTTGTTTCTTCCTCCCCCGGCATAATTTAATAAGATGTTCCCGCACTTGGTATTTCTGTCTGTGTCCCTTTTTAGTAAAGCTGCCTAGACTGAGACTTCATTCCTTCTGGGGAAGGAGAAACAAAGCCTAGTGGCGTTGCAGAGGGTAGGCCAGGGACCTAAGGACTTCCATTTTGGGGCGCCGGGGAGCGGGGCGGGAGACGCTGGGGCCCGGGGGGCTGCCGGGCTCCTGGGCCCCAGCGAGGGTCACCAGGAAGGCTGGCCATGTGTGATGCTGACTGGTCATAAATCAGAAGCTTGGAGCTGGGCCCGGGAGGGATGGCCGCTTGGGAGCCTGGCAGCATCCCGGGCACGTGGCTGGGGCAGGCCCTGCGCCTCGAGGGGGCCCCTGGTGATTTATCTTGAGTTCACTGGCTGCCGGTGGATTGTCTGACTCCTCCCTCTAGCATGTAAACTCCCACAAGGCAGGGATATGGTCTGTCTTGTTCACCTGCCAACCAGGAGGCCTGGCACAGGGGTTGTTCATTAAACACCCATTGAATGAATGAATGAATGAATGGAGAAGCCAACAGGTTAAGCCCCAAGAGTGGAGCCCAGGGCCCAGTAGTTGGAGAGAAGAGGGAGGCAGCACCTCCTTCAGCCCCACCCCAGAGATCCTAATTCCCAAAGGCAAAGGGACTGATTCGAACAGGGCAGTGGGAGATGGAGGAGTCCAAGGCAAACCCAGACCTGGGACTCGCTGTCCAGTGCTCTTCCCTTCCCAGGCACCCAGACCTCTGGCTGTCCCTGCCCATCTCCTCGGATGCAGGGGTGGCGGCCTCAGGGCATCAGATGGGCGAGCTGTGGGTAGGCCCCACTCTGGCCATCACACCATTTTAGAAATGGTCTTTGCCCCCTCCCTCCCGCCCCCATGGAGACACACAGGACAGACTCAGCCCTCAGGACCCTGGCGCTGGGGGAAGTAAAGGCCCTCAGAGATTGCAGATACAGATGGGGCAAAACTGAGGCCCAGAGAGGGGCAGGCACCGGTGCATGGCCGCCACAGGCCTCACGGTGGACACGGGCTGCAAGCCTGCAGCGGCCCAGAGCACTCTGCCTTGCCTGCCTCCTCGGGCCTTGGCCCTGAACCCGCAAACCCTTTCCCAGGGCTGTGGCGTAGGGAGAGGCCAGTGACTGGACAGTGTCCCAACTCAAGCAGGGCCATCCAGCCCGTGGGGCTAGGCCCGTTTTTGTCACGGTAGCTGCCACATGTACTGCCGCATGTCCCCTAATCCTCACCTTTCCAGCTGGCACCAGCCCTGCAGGGCCTGCAACCCCAGTGCCCGAAAGAGAGAGCACTCGGGGAGCAGGAGGGGAAGGGACGAGCCCAAGGGCACACTGCTCCCCACTGGAGGGCCAGGCCCCCCACCCCCGGTGTTCCTCTTTGCTGGGGGTGGGGGGAGCTGCACGGTTCACTGAGGCACAGAGCCCCACGCTGAGCAATATCTGGGGCAGCAGCTCCCCTCGGGCTTGGCCTCGGCTCCAGGAATGACCCCCACCGCTTCTCGGAGCTGGGAGGAGAGCAGGGACAGGCGATGGGTAGGGTGGGAGGCGGGGAGGGCCGGCTGCCGGCAGGGGCCGAGCTGGGGGCGCGGGCAGGCTCGCGGTGCTCGCGGCCCTGCTGCCGGCTGGCGCACCTTTATAATAAATAACAGCAAATAGCCGATCCGCAGGGCATCTTTCACGCCGGTGGCTAATAACACGGCTATTAATGCCCCCGCCGACGGTGTATGCGCCGCACCGCGCTGACGGATGTCCCTGGCCCTGGCGCAGTCATAAATCGGCCCCTCTCCTGGGGAAGAGCGTGGGGAAGTGTCATTTTCCATCTTGGTAATGAATTGGGGCTTCCCTGCCCGGCCCTGGGCGCCAGCGGCTCGAGGTTGCCTGGGATTTGTGTTTGGGGAGGTGCGGCCCCTCCCTCCCACCTCTGGGGAGCAGAGTGGCAGGTCCCTGCCCCTACCAGACCCGACCTAGGTGCCATCCCATGGGGCAGGGAAGAGGGAGTGTGCTGGTGGCTGCTGTGTGACCTTGGGGCACTAATGCCCGTCTCTGGGCTTCAGTTCACGCCTCTAACCAACAAAGGGGCTGAACTGGAAGCGCACACGAGGTCCCAGGGCTGGTAGGGGCAGAGCCTTGAGTGGTGGCTCTGGACAACCCCACCCTGGGCAGGCCAGGGTGGAGCAGAACTCATGGTGCTTCCCCAAGGCTGGCAAACGTCCTGTCCCTATCCCCCAGGGCCTCACTGCTGCCTCCGTTGGGCAGAACTCCTAGCCCTGCTGTCCTGGGAGAGGGGGGCTCAGAGTGACACAGCCCATCACCCCCGGTGGCTGAGAGTGTGTGGGTGACTCCAGGAGTAGCCACCCCCTTACACCTCAGGTCCACCCACGTGGGACAGGGTCCAGCCGCCCACGGGACGGAGAGGTGGCAAATGACCCACTAGGGGAAGCCGGACTGTGTGACTGTGGGGCGGGTGGGCCAGAGCTGCAGACCAGCTGCGAGAGCAGGTTCGCGCGAGCAGGGCCCGTCCCCCCGCGCTGGGCCCTCTTGGGCCTTTAAGGGGCCCCGGGCCACCCCGAGCCCTTCCTGCCTCCGCGTCCCCGGTCTTACCTGCTAGGCCACTGCAGCCCTAGAGCCCGCTGGGTCCAGCCGACGCCGCGCCTCGGGACAGGGTGGGAGCCCCGGTCCTAGCAGGCCGCACGCCACTTGGGGCACAGACCACCCTCCTGGGCCGGGGGGTGGGCTGGGGGCGTCCCAGGCGCGGGGAGGAGGTCCTGTGCTTGGCCGCCCTGGGCCCGGCGCTCAGATGGCCCCCGGTGGCGCCGCTGGCCTCTCCCCGGGAGTGAGGGGCGGGGGCGGCCCCTTCGGCCCCCCCACGTCCGCGCACGGCCTGGGGGTCCTGCGGCCCGCGCTCCCGGGGCATGCCCTACGGCCTGGTCCCCTTCCGGGCCGGGTGGCCTCTCGCCGCCTGCAACTTCCACGGCCTCTTTCAACTTTCCCCCTTTTGTCTCTGGCCACCACGGCCCCTGAACGGCCTCGCTCTTACCCCCTTTTCCTTAACCACGTTTGTTTGTTTGTTTTAATCCCTTTAAGTCACTCGGCAGAATGGGCTTGGCAGAGTGCGTTCTTGCGTGACAGAGCTGAGAGGGAGCCACTCTCCACAAAGAATCGGGGTTCCTGCCACTCAGGCTGTGTCTTCCGGGGGGAGGGGGGTCCGTGACCCTCCCGAGGAGTTGGGAGCTTCACCGCGGGGCTGCAGCTGCTGACAGGCGCTGCTGGGCCGTCAGCCCCCCGCACCCCTCTTTGGGAAGATGCTGGGGGGCGGCGCTTGGTTCCGCTCGGCTGCCCCTGTTCACCGAGAAGGGCTCCTCGCGGGGGAGGTGGGGAGGAGGGGTTACTTCTGCTGCACCCCCTGGTCTCGTCTGTCCAGAAAGGACTCCTTCTTCTCGCCCACTCCCGGCCTCCTCACCTGCCAAAAACAATACAGACGATTAAGCCAGGGGGAATTAGGACCGGCCAGGCTGGCAGGAGTAGGCCCTACCAGGGTAGGTCCCGCCGGAGCTAGTTTTCCCAAACGCTGGGGGGAGGGCTGGTTACTCTCCCCCATCTCGCCTCTCTTTTTTCAGATTCTGAGCTGACTTGCCCTCCCAGATATAACAAACCGCTGGCCTTGCCGCGAGGCCTTCCTTGCAGCTCCCCGGTTTCCCTTTTCCAGGGGGTGGAGGACTGAGAAGAGAAAAATGAAGTTCTGAGAGCTCCTGGCAGAGCAGGGTCTGCGTGCCCAGCCCAGAGCTGGCGCTGCTTCCCCCAGCACCTGCTCCTCTTGCGAAATGTCATTCAAAGGCTCCAACTGGGCCGCCGTGGCCTGGGCTTCCAGAACAAGCACTGCCTTTCCCGCCGTGGGAAGCAGGAGCATCAGGGAACTGGGAAGCTGGGTCTCGGTCACCGCCTCCCACCGACCTGGGGGCAGGGAAGGCTGTGCCCCGGAGTCCAAAACAAAGCCAGAGGCCCCCCTCCCTAGCCACCTCTCATTAGTAAGGCAGTAGCAGGGCCCCGATGTCGGCATTCCCCCTGCAGGAGCCCCTCTTCGGAAAAGGGCTTTTATGACACATCTGAGGGTGTCAGCTCTGGTTTGAAATCGGATCCAGATGGGCTCAGCTGCATCTGGGCACTTTCCTTTGTAGGGCTGAAAAGGTGGCTGGTCTGAGAAACCCTGGTTGTCTGGGGATTTCGAAATCAAAGCAGAGATATTTAGGGTGCGTGTTCTAACGAGCCCAGAACCCAGGCTGGAGGGGTCGCTGCCACTGAGCTCACAGACGGGCAGAGAATGCGTGTGGGAAGAGGGGGTGCTGGCCAGGTGGTGTGGGGCTGATGGGGGCTGGGGACAAGCTTCCCCAGACGAAGGAGGTGGCAGAGCCAGCGGGCCCCAGTGGGCCATCAGTTCAGAGCACCCAGGGCCTGGCAGATACTCCAGGTGTGAGTAGGCAGGTGGGGCAGAGGGGCGCGGGTGGGGCTGGCAGGAGGGAAGATGAGGTAAAGCTGGGCTCCGTCACGAGCCCTCATGGCCATTACCACCCACGAGATTTCATCCAATTATAAATGGTAATTTCTCTATGAAAGCAAGAGATGGAAAGAGTCCAATGAGGTCACCTGCCTCCCTGGCCTGTGCGAGGAAATTGTTTTTATACCCCGGGGGCTTGGGGGAGGAGGCAGCTGGGCCTCTGCACTCAGAGAGGACGGTGGGTGTCCTCAGAGGCCAGAGGCCTCCCCACGACAGAGACACTGCCTGAGTTCTGCTGCCCAAATTCTGAATCCAGGAAGGCAGATTCATGGCATCGGCCTGCTGCATCAGGTACACCATATAGCTCTCGGGATAAAAGGCAACCCCTACAAGTTCCCCAGAGCCCTGCCGGTCCCACCGGCTGTGCCTCCCATTGCCGGGGCCCTTCCCTGCACTGCCCCTCCCCTCTGAGTGCCCTCCAACACCCGCCCGCACCTCCACCCCGATGGCAATGGAACCCTGCCCTGGCATTAGAAGGGAGGGGCTACACCTGCTTTTCCTCGGTGGGATGCCTGACGCCTGGCTCAGGGCCTCTCACACAGTAGGTGCTTAATAAATGCAGCCAGTGAACTCTCCTCTTCTACTTCCTTATTTAGAAAGTGGAGGGTGAGAACCAGGTTCGTGGTGACCGTGTCCAGTTTTGCTCGTCCCTGGTCCACGTCCCCCTGCCCACACCTTGGAACCGCAGGGGAGCTTGGGGTCTTGTTTGATGCACCAGACCCCGCTGCAGATACTGGGCTCCTCAAGTGTTTCCGCCTCGGGTGAGTGGGGGGTGTATCCATTTTCCAAGTGAGACTGACTGTCCAGTTTTGGGGAAGTATGAGCCCCCAGATGTGCCATGGCTCTTCCCACGTGGGCGTGGGTAATGATGACCGTGTGTAGCCACCTGCAGCCACTGAACCGAACGAGGCCCAGGAATGAGCATGTAAATGTGCCTTCCCGCAGAGCTGTGGAATCTGTGGGCATGCTCCTGGACTGAGTAAACTGAGGCTACGTGGGGGACACACTTAGTGGGTGGGTGCTGGGCTTTCTGACTCTGTGGGGTTAATGGAAGATGAGATGAAACTGTGGGGTCCCAGGGGTTCAGTAACCAGGCGCTCCCCCCCCACCAGGCCACTGATGAGTTGCTAGTCTGTGCATGCCCCCCCACAGGGCAGCACCTGCTCACCCCCCCCTTGTTAGCCTCCCCCTATTCCCAGAGGCTCTAGGTCTGGTTGTGCCTGGACCAAGAAACTCTTTCTTGGGTCAACATAATAAATACTGATCCATTTTTTACTTTTTTTGTTATAAACAACATCATCATAACTGTATTAAAAGAAATTTGAAAGGGAGAAAGCAAGCCAAGTACACAAGCCCATGTCTACATGCAACCCTTTGCACCTGGGCAGGCTCTGCCCATATGTATCCATTTACCAAGGGACGATACACCTGGTCCCTCTCCAGGTAATTTCTGCTCTGCCATCTCTACTGAGCCTGGGGACAACCCAGCATGGCTGGCTTGTGGCTGGTAGGGCAGGGAGGACCCATCTGTCACCCACAGATGCGGTGACACCAGAGGAAGAGTGAGGGACTCACCCAGGCTGCTGCACTACCCACATGAGAAGGAGGGCTTCAAACCTCAGGGCACTCAGCCCCCTCCTCCCTGCCCACCCAAGGCTCAGCACAACAGAAATACACAGTCAGCCAAATTCACTGTGCCCAGGGCCCATGGCACCGAGGGGCTCTGATTTCCCCTGAGGCCCTCCCGTGCAGCCTTCCATCCACCCATCCATCCATCCACCATCCAATCATGCAGTCATCCACCATCTATCCATCCACCATCCACCCACTATCCACATATCAATCCATCCATCCATCATCTATCTATCCATCCATTCATCCATCCATCCATCCATCTACCAGCCAGCCAGCAAACATATAGAGTCCAAACATGTGCCAGGTGCCATGCAAGACATTGGGGACCTGAAGAGGAGACCCCGCCCTCCAAGAGCTCACAGTCTAGGGCAGAGGTCACTGGTTTGCAAAAGGCAACAGTGTGGGACACCCGCAGGGCACTGTGGGAGCAAAGAGCCCCACCTTGCTGCCCCTGGGTGCAGGGGGTTTCCTGGGGGAGGTGACTCTGTGCTAGGTCCTCCAGACTCCTATGTCCTGTCCGTCATTTGTGAGCAGGGCAGGTGTGGTCAGGTTTCCTCCTTGACCCCCATCTCATCGTCGTTTCACTGTCTTCCAGAGCTGTCGCCCCATGTCTGGCCTTCAAGGCTTCCACCTCAACTGGAAATGCTCTTCGGCTTCACGGCTCATGGTGGCCTTTAAGATTGGTGCTCAATGATATTCATCCCTATCTGAGCAATTAGCCACCCTGTCTCATTTCAGCCCGTGGCTCTTCGGGATGTGTTTTATGTGTGTGTCATTCATTAATTAGATGCCTGGTATGTGCTGCTGGAAACCCAGTGGGCATGATGGCTGGTGACTTAGCCAAGTGCCATTTTAAATGAACAGCACTCCTGCCCTGCTCCCTGGGCAGAGCTGCCTGGGGCAAAGAGCACAGGGTTTAGATAATTGTAAGCAGGTCAACACCAGTGAGCTAAGAGACCTGGGGCTTTCTTTCCTTCTGGATTTCCAGGCTGGGGTCAGCATCCGTATCCGACCTTTACTGATGAAAAGGCTCTTGGTGACTCAAACCTGGAGTTTGTTCCATGGCTGCTGACTTCTCCCTCCAGGGTGCCTGTCGGCCACCCTCAGGCCTGTTCCCTTCTCCCATCTCATTGTGTATACGTCCCTTCTTTCTCAGGCCAGCACAGACCTCTCTCATGGGGGTAGAGGGCTGGGGCTGCAGAACAGGGAGGGCTTTTCCATTTGGGGCCAAGGACTGCTCCTGTCAAAGGGTCAGTGTGGTATGGAGTGGGGTGGGAAGAGCATTTCAGGCCAAGGGAACAGCACGTGCAAAGGCTCAGAGGCGGGAGAGCTTGGTGCAGCGAAAATGCTGGCGTTCCCAGAGCTCTGAGCTGGTGGAGGGCGGTGAGCCAAGCTGGAGTAGGGGCTGGGAGCCTGGCCTTGGGGAGGCTTTGAACACTCTGCTGAGGGGCTTGATCTTCAGGTTGAGAGCGCTAGGGAGCCAGTGAGGGTGTCCAGGCAGGGAGGAGCATGACCAAACTTGCAGTTTAGAAAGATCGCTCCGGGTGCTGCATGGAGAACCGCAGGGGGCTATGTGTGTGGGAGGGGACCCACTAGAGGCTGGGTCAGTGTCTTTGGGAGTGAGTGGGGTATCTTTGGCTGGTGGGGGGACAGTGGGGTTGAAGGGAAGGGGCCTGATGTGAAGGCCTTGCAGGCTCTTCTCTCAATCTCCTCCTCACTGGAGGGCAGCTGTGAGCACTGCCAAGGAGCACCATCGAGCAGCTCGTTATCTCAGGGGTCTTGCTCTGAGCCCCAGTGGGCCCGCATACCTCTGGGCCTTTCTGAGCCAGGTGTGGATTCCAGGCTCCCAGCCTTGGTCTGCTGGGAGGGGCAGTGGGGAGGCCCAGGGCTCCTGGCCAGGCCCTCTCTGGGGTGGGGGGAGGTTTTGGGGCTCCAGCTCCTCCTTTTGTGCTGGGCCTGGTCCCTGCCCTGCCCCCTTCTCACTCACCAGGCCCCAGGCTTCTGCAGCACCCGAGGAGCAGAGCGGGTGAGAAGGGGTGGAGGCGACAGCGCCTGCTTAGGCGGCGTGAACCCTCCCAGCCTCCGCTCTGCTAATTAAACCGCTTGCTGACGGCACCCAGGCTTTCAGGGATGGGTGTGCGAGTGAGTGTGTGAGCAAGTCCGTGGGTGGCTGCAGGAGCCCACCCTGCCCGGCCAGTAGGCCTGGACTGCTGCCAGCCGCCCACCCTCCAGACAGACTTGGGGGGAAAGCGGAAACCCCAGGGAAGCCGGATGGCCTCGCAGCCTGGAGCGCCTGCTCTTCTGGGTTGGAGTTTCGGGGAGGAAAACCCGGGGACTCTGCCACGGGACATCTCCCTCACGTGGGCCGGAGCAGGAGGACAAGGGGCAGCTGCAGCGTGGCCGGAGCACACGCCCGTCCCTCGGAGCCTGGCAGGGCGGCATCTGGGGCGTCTGGAGGCCTGGTTCAGGGGGCTAGATAGGAGGGGCTCCCCAGGCAGGGGGTTGCGGCTCCCACCATGCAGCCTTGCAGCAGGGAACGCGGACAGCCCACTAGGCGGGCGAGAGTGAGCGGGCAGGTGCCTGAAGAGCCTCCTCTGCCTGGAGAGCTCTCGAGCCTTTGAAATCTCCTCCGAGCAAGGGCGGGTGAGCCCACACGCGGGGGAGGGGAGGGCCAGCCAAGGGTGGCTCACGATCAGCTCAGCCCTGATCCTGAACCTCTACTCTCGGCCCCTGGGGAGGGGAGGCCCTCGAGGGGTCCGCGGGAGGCGGGGCTGCAGAGAAAGGCACAGGCACCAGAGCCTGCGCCTTCACAGAGAGTCTCGAGACACAAGGGAGGGGACAGGGGCGGCAGGCCTGGGCCTGCTCGGTGCTCCCGTCCCTGCCTGCTGGCTCCCAGGAGCCCAGGGGAAGCTCAGGGGATGGGCAGTGAGAGCCTGGACCCTCTTACCTCGCCGCCCCCCCCCACCCCTCAGCGAGGGGGCCCGTGGGAGCCTGGAGGAGAAGATCTGATCCCGTCCTGGCTGCCTGCCTCTGATGTTCCCCCACAGGTCCCCTGGCCTCAGTCCCCACATCTGTGAAACAGGCCCTGTGCACCGTGACTCTTGGACGGCTGTTTGAATCAGGCTCACAGGCTCCGGGCTGGAAGCACCCCAGGGAAAAGGCCTAGTAGCAATTGGGAGAACCCAGCCTCCCTCCCCTGGCTGCCCCTGCCTCCAGCTCCCCTCCCTGCCCTCAGACCCCTCCCATTCGGGTCCTGACTTGGAGCGACTTCAGGAAGCCCCCAAGTCCTGCAGGAGTTCCACAAGCACCTGAGCAGTGTGCACCCCTGGGGCCCATCAGCCCTCCCCCTCCCTCAGCCAGTGACTGATGGGTCCAGAAAGCCAGGCCTCTTCCTCGGACCTCTGCCACCAGCCACACTTTTCAGAGCCACACACTGGGGATTCCAGGCCACGCACCTACCATTATCCAAATTCCCCGGGCACGGCCAGTGAAAGCTGCCTTTTCTTCCCTGAAGGTCTGCCGACAGCCTCCTTCTCTACTCACCCCCGCCCCTGCCAGCCCCCAGCTCCCAGGGACAGGCACCCCCTTGCCCCAGCCCCCTCACAATCTGGTTTCCCTGCACCAGCAGGAGCCCGTGCCAAGGGATTTTCGCCTCCGTGTTGGAAATCTCCCACCCCCTCCCCTCCTTCCCGTAAACACTCTCTGCTCTCCAGCCTAGAGCATCGCGGGCACTGGGACTCGGGCGGCCAGACTTTCTTAATATTTACAGTGAATGGCTCAGGAAGCTATTAGCTTCCTTTTCTTGTTGTTAATTGAAAGAGGAGAAAATGGTTGTAACACTTCAAAAGGACTTAAGTTGCAGCAAGAGAGACCAGCTGAACAGGGAGGAAGGGGTGGGGAGAGAGAGAGATTTTAAATAAATAAATGAAGAGGCCCATACCCCACACGAGGTTGGAATGCCGCCTCTTCCTCAACTTTGCAGGCGCCTGGCTTTCCTCTGAGGTTCCCTTATTGCTTTTCCTTGTATATTTTCCTTTTCATTTGGGAGCCTGCCTTCAGGAGAGGAGGAGGCAGAAAAAGGATTCTCAGTGCACTTTTGTTAATAACGAGGCTCTTTGAAGCTGTGGCTAACGAGGCCCCTGGTAGCTTCGCTCCTGGAGCAGACGGGGTCTGGGCCTGCCCCGCAGCTGCAGGGCCCCCAAGCGTCCTTGACCTATGGCAAAACCCTTCTAGGCAGGTGTCTAAAGGGGTTCCTGGGCTCCTGGCCTGGGTGTGACCTCAGGGAAGTGCTTGGGCCTCAGGCCCCCTGGGATCCCCAGGGACAGTCAAGGATGTCAAGGTCATAGTGTGTGTGTGGGGAGAGTCTTTCTGAATCCTTGCAGATAAGAAGCTGGGGGGTCCACCACTGAGCACTCTCTGTGGTCAGCCTCCCTGATCCACTTTTCCTAGTGATAGATGAGCTGTCCCCCATGACGTAAGCAACCAAATGGCTCTGCCGTCAGATAGGGGTGGGGCTGGGTGACTCAAAGATCCCTTCCCTCCAAGAGTCTGCTGTTTGGTTCTGGCTGACAACTGTCCCCTGGCAGGAAGCCTTCCCTGACCCTCTCCTGTCCCCGGCCTGGCCTCTTGGCCTCCCCTGGCCGCCTGCTCTCTATCAACCGGGCCTTCTCTAGGTATGTGAAGCCATGTGGCTGACCTGCCCCAGCTCCCACTGCTGGGCGGGCTGTATTAAAAGAGGAATAGACTCCACAATGGAGGAGGTGATCACCATACCACCCCTTCCCTGCTTCTGCCCAAGTCAGAGCAAACAGGAGAACTTTTGATTCTGGTCTTGCACAGCCACGCTGCAGAGAAGGGTGGGAAGTCTCTGGGGCAGTGACTGAGGGGAGATGGGGCTATTCAGCTCAACAGAGGGAGGAGGGCGGCCCCTGTCCTTGATTATCTGGATGGCTGACCCAGAGAAGGAACCGTGGCCAGGGGCGTCCAAGCCCAGGCTGGACAAAGAGGAACACATGGGGGGGGGGCTAGCCTCGGTGACCCGGTTCCTTCCCTTGAGGCTTGGTTGTGCAGCTAACTCGCGCACTGCCTGCGCTAGGCCTTGGCTCCTCCTCCTGGGGGCTCCCCCGCCCCTGCCCTGGCACCCTCCAGCTTGGATTATAACCGTATTTCCCCCTGGCCCAGGAGCTCTTCAGAGTAAGAACTGCGTCAGTCACTAACCCGGTGGCACACGGAGCCGCGTGCTCTGTGGAGATAGTAATAACACCAGCAACAACCAAGGCAGGCGCTGCTGCGTCACCTCACTGAATCCACTGACCGCCAGCGGGGCGGTACTGTTACGGCCACTCCAAGACACAGAGATAGTAAGGGGCTGCCCAGGTCACTCAGTGAGGCTGCCGCGGGGCCTGGACACAAACCCACTGCTGCCTCCGCTCTGTGCTCTCGCCACCACACCACTTCCTCCCACCCCACATTCACAGGGCCTGTGAGCATATTAAAGGCTCTGAGAAGTCCTGCTGCAAAGATACCAGTTTAACTTCTGCTCACTCCAGCAGTTACCGACTTTGCTTTTCGTAATGCCTGATAACCTCTCAGGACTCCCATGTCCCTCTAAACCTGCTCTGGGAAATGCCGTATGACGCTTACGCATTCATTTAGCCAGTCTTTGGGAAGTGCCTGCTGAGTGCCAGGCGGTGGGCCAGTGCTGGAGGTGTGCAGTGGTGAGAAGGACGGACACTGGTGGGAAGGACTGACGCATCACTGTCCTCCGCCTCCCCGGGGCCTAGCTCCATACCTGGAGCGCAGGAGGCCCTGAGCAGATGAGGGCTGAGTGAAAGAGGGAGTGGAGGGGCCCCTGGATGAGCTGGCTGGCCGCAGTCCCTGCCCTGGGCTGCCCCTAGCTCTGCCTTCAGTCCGAGACCCCCATGCCAGGTCCTCTGCCCTTTCCTGGCCTCAACCTTCCTGACCACGTGGAGGCCCACCAGGCCTCCCTTGGTGGGTCGGAGTCCTCTGCCCCCACCCCGAGGCCCCTGCCAGGCACAGCACCCCCTCCCTTCCCTTCTATCTCAGAGGCTCCGGCCTTGACATTCTCATCACAACCCCTAGTCCTGCCTGGAATACTAATTCTCCCAAGATGAAACCATCCGTGCTTAATTTTTTTTTTTAAGAGCCAGGCAGAAAGAAAAGACAGGAAAACGCGAGGCATTAGTGGGTGGAAGTTGGAGCCCTCCTTAAAGCTCTTTTCAGAGCTGTCTCTCTGGGCGGCCAGCCCTGAGAATGTGCAGTGACACCTGCCACCCCAGGACCATCAAGCTGCCCTGACGTGGGCCAGGAGGGGGTCGGCCCCGCCTTCCGGTGGATGGGGGAGGGGAGGAGACCCGGCTCCATTGGACTGGCCTTCTCAATACCCGGGGGCGTCGCGTGTTGTCGGCTTGGAAGGGAGCTGAGGGCACCACGAGGGGGGCAGCCAGGACCCCTCTCCTCTGTCCCGTTGTGTGCAATCTGCTCAGCTCCAGGCAGGAAGGGGCGCCTTGGGGTGGGCTGGCCCTGATCCCACTGCCATCAGCCTGTTTCAGGCAGCCCCAGAGAGGGGCCACAGGCACAGGGAAGAAAGTGGCTGGATGCTGGGGTCAGGCCAGGAGCCGCTGACCTTGGACAAGCCCTTGGCCTCCCTGGGGCTCTGGGGTCAAACCCTCAGTGCTAAGAAAAATCTGAGCCCCACCCACGGAGGCGCAGAGCCAGTGGGAACAGCTTGAAGTCAGAAGGTAGTGTCAGGTGCTGTGTTACTTGGGGCAAGTGTTTGGATCTCTCTGAACCTCTGCTTCTCTACCTATGAAATGGGGGCGAGGATGGGAGTTACTTCATAGGGCTGTGGCGAGGATTACAGGGGGATGGGGCCTGGTGCCCTCTAAGTGCCTGTGCCAGCTGTTATTATAACGTGTGAGGAAGCGCTCTCAGTCCTGCTGCCCACCCCCAGCTGGACCGCTGGGGGAACCCCTCTCTCCCGCCTTCTTGGTCGTGTCCCCCCAGCCTCGGCCTGTGACCCCGCAGGCCCGTCCCGGTGTCTGCCTCTCCCTGCACAGGCCTGGCCCTGGGGCATGAGTGTTGCTTGGCCCTGCCTCCTCCCCCGTCCCCCCATCCCAGTTTAACATCCTAATGTCCCCGGAGGAAAAAATGAAATTGCAACGGCAGGAAACATGACAGAACATGACACATGATGAAAAAAGCCACGTAAATTATGAAACTGAAATCACAGCCCCGCTCCTTCTGCAGCAGGGTAAGTGCTGTCAAATGCTCTTTGGGTGGAAACTGGAGTGGAGGCTGGGGTGACCCCCAGACCCCCCTTACCGCACCCACCCCCCAGTGCCAGGAGTGTTGGCCTGCCACGGGCTCCCAGCTGCCCCCACCCCTGACACCCTCCTCTGAGAGGCCTTGCCTCAGGTGTGTGCTCTGGACCACACCTGGCTCTTTGGGTCCCCTGCCCTCTGCTCAGTCACTTGCGCCCTTACAGGTCTTTCCTGAGAGCTCGGCGCTCCTTCTGTGGGGCCCACCTTAGACAAACCCCAAACGGCTTGGGGGAGAGACCGGCTGCCGCGCGCCACCCCCTCGCACCAATTTAGTCTTTTTTTTAGGAGGTGCCGGAGATTGAACCCAGGACCTCGTACATGGGAAGCAGGTGCTGAACCACTGAGCTACACCCGCTCGCCCACCAATTCGGTCTTGCTCTGCCTCTGCCTCAGGGTGCAGGCCTGGGGGGGGGGCGGGGGCAAGGCCTGGGCCCGACCAGACTCTGGCTGACGGCCCTCTCCTCCTTCCTCCCCAGACCCCACCCGGGGGCCGTCCCAGCCACCTGTGAGCATGTGGCTCTCCAGAGAGGAGGATTAGCAGCAAACACTGTCATTTGGCCACCTCTCCTGCCACTGCGGGGGACGCACCATAAATTATTATCGACCCACTGCCGGCCCAGGCTGGAGACTAGTTGGGGAAATAAAGCACTGGGCTCAATAATTGTGCCCTGCCGCCTGAATTTACTTATTTGTGGCTTTCCTGCTCACTAGGAAACGCAACAATAAATAACTGCTGACTATTAGGCTTCCGGGCAGGAGAAGCATTCCACAGATCCACTTCCTGAGGACAGACGACGGCCCTTGAGCTGCACCCTGCAGCCCTGCTGGGCTTGATTCGATTTTCCCAGTGCCCTCTCGCCCTCCGGACTCAGGCCGTTTGGGGTGTGAGATCCGGGAGTTGGGAGGGCAGGGATGGGCTGGGTAGAGGGGGAGTGTATGCCTTCACCTCCCCCTGGCCCCATTCTAGAAGGTTCTGGGCTCAGGATGATGGGACCGTTCGGTCCCAGAGACAGGCATCATCCGTCTTTCCCTTTTGTTTTATTTCTTGGGCAGAGAGTGTTGTCATAACTGCTGAAGAACTGTTTCGATGCCACCTGATTCAACCCTCTCCCTTTACAGAGGGACAAATTCAGGCTCAGAGAGGTTTAGTGACTGGCTCAAGGTCACCCAGCACAGAGCAGGGTCTCACCTCCAGCGTCGTCTTCCTTTCCATGATGGCAGGGCCACTTGAGTTCAGAGACCTGAGTAAGGACCCCTTTCCCCCCATCAGCCCTGCACCCAAGCAGGACCGGCAGCTTGTTCAGCCTCATCCTTTGTCCCATCAGTCACAGTCACGGCCCCCATAGCATACCCGGCCTGCACCCTGTGGCTGAGGCAGAGCACCTCCCCGTGTCCCAGGAATGGGTCCGAGAAAGCAGTTCCATGTTCCAAGAACATTCTCCCCAAGTCACATCTTTGCAATCATTTAAAAAAAAAATGCGTGACTGCTGACACGACCGTTGGGAGGCGGGTGACAGTCCCGCCGTGGGGTCTGGCCAACCTCCAAATGGGCCCCAAGGCAGGCAACTTCATTTTGGGGTTGAGGAACCCGAGCTCGGGGATGCTACACATCTTGCCCCAGGACTCCTGGTCCTGGTCAGCCCGGGACTTAGCGTGAGTTCCAGGCAAACCGGGACAGCGGGCGCCCCCGGCCTGGTCTCACAGCAGGTACAACAGAGTCAAGGCTCTTTTACACAGAGTCCGTGCCTGCTCTTTACTGCTGTGAAGTGCCACTGTCGCCGGCCTGCGTCCTGCACCCAAAGCCCGTTGTGCTTTGTGAGGCTGCCCCCACCCTCCTCCCCGCGCTGGCCCCTCAGATCCGCTTTCCAGCCGGCTCTGGTCACATTTGGCCACAGAGAGCCACAGCAGCATCAGAGGGAGGGAGGAGTGCAAGGTGGGACCCCCGCTGTGGTCCTCTCGAGTCGGGTGCCCCTCTCGGTAGCTTCGGCCGCCCTCCTGAGGTCTGCTGTTCACTGCCCCCTCCTCGGCCCTGCATGAGACAGCTCCCCACTGGTGCCAGCATAGGTTGTATCACTGTGGCTTGCTGGTTTCCCCAGCCCTGCCTGTGACTTTGTGAACTGCCCCTGCCATCCTGCCTGTCCCCTCCTGCTACCACCTGCAGAGAGCCTGCTGCGCCAAGCACTGTTCTGCATTTCTTGCCATCTGTGCTGACTCATTTCTTGCTCCTAATGATCCTATGAGGAAGCACTCTTGTCTTTATTCCACAGACAAAGTAACCCAGGCCCAGAGAGATTGAACAACTTGCCCTGGGTCACACAGCAGTAAAGGACACATGGTTCTGAGGCCCAGGGAGGAGGGATCTGCCCGAGGCCTGGTAAGACAAACTCTAAAGGGCTGTGGGCAGGAGCTCAGGGACAGGTGCTGTCAGGAGCTGCCAAGCAGGTGGCGTGCAGCCCCTCACAGGCTCTCTGTGCACATGACATGAAGCTGGGCCCATGGGTGTGGGGGGAGACACAAGACCGGACTCCTGGTCGCAGAGACCCACGAGAGGGACACTTGGGATGGGGGGCAGAGGCCAAGGGGCCGCATGGGGGTGCTGAGGGCCGCACTGGAAGGGCAGAGGGCGATGCAGATGCTTCGTGAGGAGCAGCCCACGTCCCAGGGCCCAGATAGCCCACGACCCCCCTGCCAGCCTCACGGCAGATGGACGTGGGTCACGGCTGCCACGTGCGGAGGCCACAGTCAACCTGCCCCCCCCCCGGGGGGCAGGCAGTTACTGAGTGCGTGCTGTGTGCCAGGGCCTCCACAGAGGCTCAGCCTTACGCGCCAAAGTCAGCGCCTCCTTTCACAGTCAAATCCGGAAGGGTCAGGTCCAGGCCTCGTGGCCTTGAGGGGCAGAGCCAGGGCGGCCCTGCAGTCCATGCCCCCACCCCAGCAGCTGAGCCACGTGACACGGGCCCCTCCATCTGGAGCCGCCTGCCTGGTCCCTCCCCAGGGGTAGACAGTAGACAGTGACTTTTCTCAGCTCCCCTGGCGGAGTCCCCAGGTGGCTCAGCGTTATTTTTGCCCAGTGCTTTCTGAGTAGCAGAGTCACCAGGGCCCTGGGGTGGGGTGGGGCGGGGTGGGGAGTGGCTGGGGGGAGGGGCCAGGAGGGAGTGAGGATGATGGTGGGGGGCCGTGCTAAGTGGGGTCCACCTCTCTCCCCAATGCCTCTGCCCACCCCTGCCGCCTGCCCCACTAGGGAGGCACCACCTGAGGGTACTTCCAAACCTCAGGATGAGTCCACAAGCGCCAGCCACACCCTCCCCAGCTCTGAGCCAGTTTCCTTGGCTGTGAGACTAAGTCTGAGGAGGCTGGACTCCCCCCAGGAAAGTGGTTGAGGGACCACCACAGCCGAGGGAGGTGGCTCCGTGCCAGGCACCCAGCCGCCAGCTGCCCAGTCCTCGGTGGTAGGTGGGGAGATGGGGTGGGGGGAGGCGGTCAAAACCCCTGCCCTCACAGAGCAGGTGGCCTCGTGGCCCACAGACATCAGATTATCCCGCAGGTAACTGAGAGCGTGGAGGGAAAGTTCTGGTTCTCAGGGGGGCAAATATGAGGAACGTGACCCGTGGCCACTGCAGGGGTGGCGGAGGCGGGGCAGCGGGCAGGGCCCCTCACAGCCTGCGGGGAGCTGGCTGCCAGCCCTTGGTGAGGCTGCAGGATGGCAGGGGCCAGCTGTGCCCATCCAACAGGCCGCTGTGGTCTGGAGGGGGAGCTGCCGGCCTGGTCCCCGAGGGGCCCTGATGCCAGAGCTCAAGCAAGGGTTGGTGATGGACAGGGGTGCGGCTGACTTGACCCTGCCCATTCTAGTTTCCTAGAGGAATGCGGCTTTCTCTGTGGGAGCCAAACACCCCAGAGCCCCCTGCTTCAGCCTGGGTCTCCCCTGGTTGCCTGACCAGGAGCCTAAGAGAGTGAGGGGCTTGGGCTGCAGGCAGCTGGCCTGTGATTGGGGCTGGGTAGGACAGTGTCCAGGTACCCAGAGCAGATGGGCGGTGCTTGTGTCCATACCTGCAGCCCAGGTGGCTGGGGCAGGGGGCAGAGCGGGGAGAGGGGAGGTTTGGGTGGGGAGCTGGGTGATGGGGCGACCCCCTGCCCAGAATCTGCCCTAGCAGCAGGCAGCGGCACCCCCTGCCCCGTCCAGCCCTGCTTGCCAAGGGGATGGAGCAGGTTTATCCCCACCTTGTTTCCCAGGAACCTACCAGAGGGCCCTGTCTCTGCACTGAGATGGGGCTGGGCCCCAGGGGGGCAGCAGGGTGGGGCCCGCGGGGGCTTCCAGCCTGCACAGGTGCGCTTCTGCCAACCTCCCCCGCCTCGGCCTCACCTAACTGCACCATCATTTATTTTAACGTCTCCGTGGCCAGCGTTTGGGTGCAGTGAAATACGGTTCCGCGTCCCTTACTGGCGGGGATGTTAATTGTGCGCCGCCGGCAGAGGACAAGCGTGCATTTGGGGGGGCGTAGATCACTGTGGCAGCCACCCCGGCAGGGGCAGGCGCCTTGTGGCTACAGGCCAGAGCGAGGGCTCTGACGGCCCAAGGGCAGGGCTGGGGTGGCAAGGCGTGGGAGCCTTCTGGGACCAGCCGGGCACCCTGCCTTAGGACCCAGCAGGTTCCAGGGAGGTGCCAGCCAGGAGGTGGGGGTCAGGGGCCCAGGGGTGGGGGCTCTCCCTCCCTGGAAAAGGCTCCTCTAGTTTTCCTCTTTGTACCCCTGTCGTCAGGGAGGCGTGGGACAGCATCAGCTCTGCATTGGAAGGGGCCCCTCTGGGGTCAGAGTCGGATTGTCAGGGAAGCGTTGGTGGGCTCCCTCCCTCCCACCATCCCTGCAGAAGTCTCAGGGGGGTGGAGGCGTGGGAGGACCAGGGTTCAAGTCCCCGCTGGACCAGTGACTGCCTGGGTGACCTGGACATGTCACGACCACTGCGCTCTCATCACCAGGTCCTCGCCCTCCCTCCCTCCATCTCTTTCTTCCCTAGCCATGGACTAAACACACACAGCATGACACTGTAAGCACCAACAGGAGCCAGCAGGCAAAGGGGGGTTCAAGGAGACAGGAAAAGCATGCCAGGCAGAGGGCACAGCACATGCCAAGGCCCAGGGGCAGGAAGGCTGGCGTCGTGGGGTACTGAGGGGCTGGTCAGTCAGCTTGGGGCCCCCATGGGGAAGGCGTCTGCACTTCATCCTGAGAGCAGTGAGGTGCCGCGGGCGAGTGGGCAGAAAGGGATGTGACCAGACTTGAGTAGAGAGCTCCCTGGGGAGGGGGGTAAGAGGGGCACACAGAATGTTCTCTTCTCTGAGACATACACAAGGGCATATCGACAGATAAACTTCACCGAGCTGTACACTTGAGTTTGTGTGGGTGGCTGCGTGTGCCTTAGACCTCGATAAAACTGCAAAAAAGTACACAACGAAGGGAAAACTCCAAGGGCTCTGTGTGGAGGGCCTGGGGCTGAGTCCCCTCCTCTCTCCCTCCAGCCCTGGGGGTTCACACTACCGAGTCCTGGCCTCAGAGTGACTCCCTGTGTTCCCCCCCATCCTGGGGCCGAGTACTCCCCCCACCACCACCCCTGGGGTCAAGTGCCCAGGCCCCAGCTTGGCCCTGCCCGCCTCCCGGTGTACACCCGTCTCATGGCACACCCCATGTACACGCCTGTCTCACGGCACACTCCACGTGCACGCCCCACAGTGCACATCCGTCTCAGAGCACGCCCTATGTGTGTGCCCCACGTGCTGGCAGACATCCCAGGAGAAGCAAAGGCAAAAGCGCCGCGGCGGGACCTCAGGCCCACCCCAGCGGGCTGCGAGGCCCCGCACTGCCAGTTGGGGGCAGGGGCGGTGGGGGCAGGAAGGAGCACCAGGCACCTCTCCCTGCAGGGGCTGGGTCCTGAGAACAGCCCCCTTTCTCTGTCCCCAGAACTTCACCTCCATCCTCTCCCTTATTCCTCCCTCCATCCCTACAGGGGGAGGGGATGCGATCATTACCCCACTGTGCCGCTGAGGAAACTGAGGCCCAGGGAAGTTAGGTGGTGCCCTGAGTTGGCAGAGCTGTGATTTGAACCTGGGGCTTTTGGACGGCAGAGCCCACCCACAACTGCTGGCCTGAGGCATGGGGCATGTCCCCTTCCCTCAAGTCAGGCCCCCGGCCAATGCCACTGAACTTCCCCCTTGGGCTTGCGGGACCCCGGGAACTGTTGTGGGCAGCTGGGCCATTTGTGTCCCGACTCCCCAGGCAGGCAGGCATAGCCACCCGGAGCAGCCGGAGGCGGCCATCCCTGCATGGGTCCAGGCTGTGGCTTGTGGTGGGCCCAGCGGGCGGCAGGGGAGGGACTTGGTGGAAGATTTATGAGCCGGGTTAAAATTTAATTTGGGTGGAAGATCCCGGCCGGCCAAGCTGGCTGCCCCAGACAAATGGCCTGGTCTCAGCCGGCTCCCGCCAGCCAGCCCGTGCTGGGGCCTTCCCCGTGCCAGCTTCCCTCCCGCTCTCCCTCCCCGGAAGGCAGGCCGCCGCCCGCCGAGAAATCATAACTCCGAATTCGATTTGGGGCGGGAGCGGCAGCGCTGAGCCTTGTTTGCACTTCAGCTCCAAATTGAACAGGACAGAACGGGCTTTGGGCGGGAACTGCCTCCTCCAGGGCCTCCCTGCGGGGCCCGGGGCAGCGCTGCCGCCAGGGGGCACCACTAAGCCTGCCAGGCCCCTCCCTGGGGGGGTGGCCCTAATTGTCCTCTGCCCCGTCTTCTGGCCAGCATCCCGGGGTCAGATAACGGGCCATGCTAGGAGACCTTGGGCAAGTGACTAAGCCTCCCTGAGCCTCAGTTTCCTCATCTGTACTAGCACCTGCCATTGAAAGACGACTTAGTAAATGTAAAGGGTTAGGTGGGCCCCTGCGGCCCCACTCAGAAACAGGAGCCCCTCCCCACTGAGAGGCAGGGCTGAGGCTCAGAGAGGGAGGGCAGGGGCTTTGCAGGGAAGGGCTCTTCCTTCCACAACTCCCCGGTAGTCCCGTGGGCTGGCTCCCCACCTGGGCCCCGGGCGGTGCCTCTGTGGAGGTGGGTGCAGCTTCCGCTCTGCCCATTTCCAGGCTGGCTGGTTGAGGAGCAATGCTGGGGCCCCGAAGTGCATAAGCACTGGACAGGGCGGCTTCCTCCCAGCGGGTCCCACCGCCTGAGCTGCCCGGCCACCGTCCTCACCCCATTGCCTCAGGTTGGGTCCCCTAGGTGCTTTCCCGAGCACCCATTTTACAAGAAGGAAAGTGAGGCTCAGAGAGGCGAAGGAGCTGCCCAAAGCCTATGGAGGGTCAGCAGCGATGACGCTTGGCCCCAGCGCCCATGCCTCCCGCCGCGCCAGGATGACTTCCCTGCGGTACCCACAGCTCTGGTCCAAGGCAGCAGGTTGGAGAGAGAGCAGGGTGGCCGCGCCAGCTCAGGCGTGGGCTCCAGGGTCTAGGGTCTTCCCTGCCGGGCAGGGGGTGTAGGCGGGAGGAGCACGTGCTTGAGGGGGCTCTGTGCAACTGGGGACAGGAGTGCTGCACTCCCCATCACTCTCGCACGCACTTGTGCCGCTGCTGGCAGGAATCCAAGCCTGGAAATAGTCACCTTTGGAGGCTGAGTCTCTGGGCCCAGGAGGAGGCTGAGGGGAGGGGGAGGCAGCTCCTCTCCAGGAGAGTGCAAGGCACCCGTGCACGTGTGCCCTCGTGTGCACATGCACACATACGCGTGCACACAGGATAGGGACAAGCTGCAGGCACCACCTTTTTGGCCTCAGCAGCCCCACCTCTTGAGGGGCCAGTGGCAGATCCCCCCGACCCCAGCAGGGTTCTGACTCTCCAGCGCCCTCCCCACAGCGGGGCTCCTGGAAGCGCGAGGACTGGGCAGCTCATGGCTAACGCTGGACCTCAGCCAGGCCTGCCCAGCGCCCTGGCAGGCCATGCTGGACGAGTGGGTCAGGGCACCTGGGGGATCCTTCATCTCCCCTTTGAGGGTCTCTTTGCCTTTCATTCCCAGGGAATCTGTGGTCCGTCTTTCAGACCCCCCGGGGTCTGGGAGCCTGGACTTGGCCTCCCCAAATTGCACCAGCTGTCCCTTCCCTCTGTCTGGATCACGGCAGGCGGGCCCCGTGTCCCTCTTGCTTGGGGACTCAGCTCTGTCCTTTCCAAGTGCTGAGTTAATCCTCTCAGTGCACTCGGCGAGGGTGGAAGGATTAATGTGTCAACATATTTGCATTGTGCCCGGAGTGTCAGAGCCTCGGCTCTAAGTCAGGGGCATGAGGAGTGGGCGCCAGGCAAGCCCCTGGCCCAACCCACGGGGCTGGCCACACTCACCCCCCTGCTGACTCACCCTTGACCTTGGGAGCCCCCACCCACATGGGGTCAGCATCGCGCTGCAGCCTGTCAGTACTTGCTTATGCATATATTTATGCATTCCCATCTCGTCCCCTAAAGGATTTGCGGCAGCTTACAGAAATGCAACATACTAAGGAGGACAAGAGGAGGGGGTGCGATGGGATGGGAAAAGCCCAGTCCCTGAGGCCGGTGGGCTTGGGCTCCAACCCCACTCTGTTAATTTGCCTGTGGAGTCCCTTCCCCTCCCTGAGCCTCAGTTTCCTCACCTGTAAAATGAGCACAGTGATGCCCAGCTGGCGGGTTTCCAGGACGATGAGAACCCAGGGAAGACTGAGCCTGGCGCCTGGCACGTGAGAGGGGCCCAACTCCCAGGACCTATTATCATTAGGAGTGAGAAAGCGGAGAGGAGGCAAGAGGTGGCCAGGGGTGAAGCTGGTTCCAGGCCGCCTATCTGCGCATCCTGGTGCCTGCTGGCTCGTGGGGAAATCCAAACTGAGGGCTACGGGCCTGGGGGCAGACCTGACATGCAGCAGCCTGTGCAGGGCCCCAACCTTCTCAGGTGCTCCCAGATGCCTCTCGGAGGGGCACCCTGTCAGTGACACCCCAACACCCTGTCTGCCCTGCGTGGAGCAGAGAGCCCCGCTCCCACTGCCCCTGCAGGGTGGGGGGAGGGCGGGAGGTCTGGGTTTCCAGGCTAGAGAGATCCACCTTGTACCTGGCTCCCTGAGCCTCACCCCGACTTTGAATCCAAATCTGAACCCCAATTCGGCTTTGAGCTCTGACTCCCATGATGACCACTGCTCAGCTCCCATGCTTGTTTCACTCCCCCACCAGACTCCAGCTTGGCCTCTCATTCCCTTGCCCAGCCCCCAATTCCTGGGGATGGGGGGCCTCGACCACCCCTTCCCATCACCTCCTCCAGGGCAAATTCCCAGCCTGCCCTGAGTGTGGCCTGGCTGTCTGGAGTCCCTTCCCCTTCTGGCTCACTCTTAGTCCTCCCGTCCTCAAGCTGGGGTCCCCCATCCTGCCTTCTATGGCCCCCCAAACCCTCCTCTACACAGTCCTCCCCGGGCGGAGTGAAGCTCTCTGCCGGGTGCGCGGCCCAGGGCTGCTGGAGTGTCCATATTTAATGACATCGGTGGACCAGCTCGCCTGGTTTCGGCCTCCCAACCAGCCAGGAGGGGCCTGGGGAGACAAGGCCCAGCTCCTCTATTTCTCATGGCTGCCATGCCTTCTGGAGGCGCCAGAGCAGGTGGAGGTTGCCACCCGTTCCCCCCCAGACGCCGAGCCCACGTCCTGTCACGGCAGAGAGGCACCTGCTCTGTAGACGCAGGGTGGAGAGCAGCATTGAGGAGAAAGCGGGGGTCCAGTGGGGCCCGGAACTCTCCCGAGCCCCAGCTCTAGCACCGAGCAGCCCCGGGGGTCCAGGGCCTCAGGCTCGGTGTACATGACCTGTGCCTCTCCCTGGCTGCCCGGCAGCCCGGCAGCCGGAGGAGGAGGAGGAGGCCGCTGGTAGAGGCGTAGCCCTGTCCAGCATGGCACAGGGCCTTGGGCAGGCGGGGGGGGGGACCCTGCCGCCATCCCCAGCAGGAACAGGCTCCGGCCACACCTTACCCGTTCAGTTCAGAGATGCTTATGGGGCGTTGACCGAGCAGCCGACACAGACACTGCGCGCGTGTTCCCCCCCACCCGCCCCTCCCTGGCCTGTGCTGCAGCCACCCCTCATGACGCTCACGGTGAGGTTGATTTGGGGGGTCATGGCAACACTCACGGAGCCCCACGCTCCAGGCAGAGCTACGAGGGGGCATGGTGGGGCAGTCTCCAGACCCCAGGTCCAGACAACCCAGGATGAGTGAACTCATGGTAATCGATTTGCAAGCAATCAAGAAGTGTAGCTCTTTGGAGAAACAGGGCAGAAAGCCCCCTCACTGAACAGACCCCAGTGATGTCCCATCATTCTGACCGGGTGAGGGGACTCCAGCAGTTTAGGGATCCCCACCAGGTCTCCCCCCGGCCTGCGTGCTGGGTGCCAGGCACAGATGCCCGAGGGCTGTGCGCTGTGATGGCCGCTGGGCTGACCCCCTGATCTGAGCCCTAGATGCCACCTGAAGATGCCTGGAGACCTCCCGCCCTCTGCCTCCGCCTTCTCTCCTGCTTCCCATTTGCCCCTCCCTGGCTCTGAGCAGGCCTCCGTCATCTAGTCTGGCACACAGAAGACATGCCACAGGGAAGGGTGAGCGTGGGGACGTGGGGCAGGGTAGCATTTCAGCATCATAAACGTAACTAATGCCTGTCGAATTCCTACACGTGGTGGGTGGGCACCGTCTGTCTGAGGTGTCTGATTCGACCTTCACCACCTCCCTGGGACTCCGGGACTTATTTTTGTCCCCATTGTACAGAAGACAAACCCAACACTGCTTTTTTGGGGTAATGAAACTGTTCTGGAATTTGATAGTAACAGTGGTGGCACAACCTTGGATGTACAAAAAACCACTGAAAGGGTGGATTTTATGGGATGTGAATTGTAGTTCAATGAGTACAATGAATTTGAACTAAGCTCAACAAAACAAACCTGAGGCTCAGAGAGGGGAAGGGACTGCTCAAGATCCCAAGTGAACAGATAACAGATGATGTTTGAACCAGGTCAGTTTAGCTCTTCCTGTGATACAACCCTGCTTCCCTCATTTATGTCTGAAGACAAGCTTTAATCTTGCTACTCTCTCACTCAAGAACTTTGACCGGCTCCCTGTTGCTTCTCCTTCGGCCCAAGTGCTCATCCAGGTTTTGCTACCCCTTCAGATGGAAGCTGCTTCTTCCACATTCTCCGAGGGTATATCCCCTCCCTCCCTCACTGCCCAGGCCTGCCTGTCCCGGCCCCACCTACTTCACTCCCTTCCGCCAGGGGGCCTGGCTCCCATGGACTTTGAGTGAGGCCTGCAAGACCCTCTGGGACCTGATTCTGCCTCTCTGTCCAGGCCCCCTCCTGCCTCCCAGCCTTTGCACCTGCTGCTCCCTCCGCTGGGGACACACTTCTCACGCCCGGCCCCCCACAGCTGCCTCCACACTGCTTGGTAACTAGCCCTCCTCACCTGTCATCTCTGGCTTCCAGGGTCTCCCACCTTAACTATAACCTCCCAGAGGGCAAGTCCCTGTCTAAGTCCCTGAAGCGCCAGCACTTGGCAAGCACAGGGCAAATGTGGGAGGGCCTTGTGATCTGGACTATTCCGGCCAGGAGCAGGGAGAGGCCGTGGAGCCACCTGGGCCCCTTCTCCGCTCAACCCTCACCCGACGCAGCCTCTCAGCCAGGCCTCCTCTCAGAACCAACCTGACCCTGACGGGTCTCCCTGCCGACGTCCCTGTGCCAGCCCTGAATGCTGTCTCTTGCTTGGAGACAGCAGCAGCCTCCCCGCCGGCCTACCTGCTGCCCCCAGACCTGGGTCTGTCCTCGCAGCGGCCAGGCTGCGCCTGCAGGAACTGAGCTCCTGAGACCCGCTCACACCCTTTCCCGCTTAGAACTCTTCTCCAGGGCCTGCTAGGGCTCCTTCTCCCCGACTCGTCCCCCTCCACCCACACTGGCTTTGCTCTGTGTTCTGGAACCTGCCAAGTCCTTCCCTGCCTGGCGTTCCTCTTCCTCTGCCGGAACGCTCTCCCACGGCCGGCTCCGTGTCATTCCCAAGAGCCCTCCCACCTGGCCAGCACCGGTTTGACGTTCTTCCCGGCACCGTCCCCGACTTGAAACAATCTTTTGGACCCGCTCGTGGCCTTTCTCCCTACCTCGAGGCTACCTCCCTGACGGCGGCACCGGCTCTCCTTTCCCTGCAGCCCCCGTGGCTTCCCTGCCCGCAGGAGCCCCTGCACGTGCTCGAGCTCCTCCTGCCCACCCAGGCGGGCTGCCCCCCCTGGGCATCCCTCCGTGGCGAGGCCGGGGCAGAATAACCAGATTAGCCTAAACGGCTCCTCTTGTTTCCTGGCGTAATTGGATTGAGGCCGTGTTTCGGTGCAGCTGCATTTAATATTGTAATTCTGCAGCCGCCTCGCCCCCCAGAGGCTGGTGGAGGCAGGCAGAGGGGGCCTGGTCGGGGGCTTCAGGGTGGGAGACTCCGCCTCCCTCACTCTCCCCCGGGGGGGGGTCCAGGGGAGGGAGGGGGACAGCAGAGGGAGGGACTCATAAGCACACTGACACCCTGAGGATACACAAGGGATACACACACACACCCTGCTCACCGCCCTTCCCAGCACCCCACAGCCAGGCACACACGGGGGGGCCGAGGGGATGGGCATGGAGGGGGCAGGCGGTTCACAGAGCCCATGCAGGACCGCGGCCCTCCTGGGATGCTTGTGCCCAGGTCTGGGCACGAGGAGAGCCCCTGGGGTCCCGGCTGAGGAAGGAGCAGGGGGAAGGGGCCCAGCGCAGCTCAGCGGCTCCAGGCCACGGCCCCCTCCTGAGAAGTGCAGGCACAGGGCCTGTGTTTTTGTAACCCCCTGCAGCTTCAAGGAGCCCCCCCACCCCCCCTCGGCCAAGAGCAGCCCCTTCAGGGCGCTGGGCAGCGGCAGCTCCCAGGAGCCCGACCCTGCTGCGGTGGCGGCACCCCTCGGCTTGCCAGCCCAGCAGCCAGCACCCAGCAACCAGGATGGGCAGGGACCGCAGCCGGGGCCCCCACCCGGCACCAGCCGGGCTCAAACGTTAGTGCTTCCGGGCACTGAGGA
>JAKSZT010053990.1:3524366-3561448 GCA_026826555.1 Tolypeutes matacus | reverse complement strand
GATGTGTGTCGGAAGGAGGGAACCCCGTGCCTGTGGCCCTGGAGCCCCGTGCCTGTGGCCCTGCCCTCCCATCCGGGCCCAGATGGCTGATACCTGTTCAGGCAGCTCCTCCAGGAGGCTCAAGCCCAGCTCTGTAGGCCTCAGGCAGAGAGCAGCTTCTCCCATCAGTGAGAGGGGGCTCAGGCCCACCCACCCAGGGCTGGGGAGGGTCACCCTGGGGCTGTGGCCCTCCTGTCCCCCACCCCCTTCCCCTGCTCCCACCCCCTCCTCATGGCTGGAGGGCCTGGCCACAGCTCTCCCATCCATCACTCAGCCCTATTTTTAGGAGGTGATAACCCAGCTGTGAAAATTCACTCCATGCAGATCCTGAGGAAGACTTAGCCCCAAGCCGATGAGAGCACAGAAGGGAGAGGGATGTAGGGGGAGAGAGGGAAGAGGAGCCCCGAGGGCCTGGGGTGGGGTGAGGCCTGCTCGGAGGTAGGAGTTGGGGGCTGGCCTGCGGCAGCTCACTGAGCAGGGGGGAGTCCACAGAGCCTGGGTCCTGCCTTACCTCTGCCAATAAGCCCCTGCCTGCTCTGGGCCTCGATTTCCCCGGCTGTCAAGGGAGCTGGAATCTCACATTACAGCCTGGCACTCACATCCCAGGATCCTATCCACCTCTTCCTTGCAGGGTTGCCAGGCAAAACACAGGTTGCCCAGTTACGTGTTCTTCAGACAGATAATGAATACTTTTTTTAGTATAAATATGCCCCAGACATTGCACAGGATAGATTCACACTAAAAAAAGTATTTTTTGTTTACCTGAAATCACCTTTAACTGGGTATCTGGTATTTTTATTTGTTAAATCTGGCAACCCTACTTCTTTAGAGCAAGTCTCTCTCCAGCTCTTTGTCCCCTGGGCCCTACCTCCCCCTTTCTGGGCAGCTGTCACCCTCATCTCTAGTGCCACAAACCAACTAGACATCCCAGCATTTGCCTGGACCAGACCTCCAGCTCCTGGAAGGGGGGAGGGCCCCACCTCTTCTCTGCTGTGTGACCTTGGACAATTTCACTTCCCCTCCCTGTGCCTCAGTTTCCTTCTCTGGAAAATAGAGATGACACTCACCACCTAGGGCTGTGGTGAGGGTTAAATGAGCAGATACTGGCTGAGAGCTTAGAGCAGTGACATAAAAATCGGCTGTTTCCAAAGCTCCAGTGCAGCACAGGACCCAGCATATTCTTTCATTCACGCATTCAGCAAACACGCACGGTGCACCAAGGGCGCTGGCGGAGTTGGAGGGATCATCTGGCCACAGCCCTCTCTCCCTCAGTGGCCAGAACCTTGGGCTCTGCCATCTACTAGCTGAGTGGTTTTGGGCAAGTTACTCAGCCTCTCTGAGCCTCAGTTTCCCCACCTGTTAAATGGGAACAATAATGGGTTGTGATGAAGATAAAAAAATTTTTAAAAAGTCATACGTAAAATGCCAGGGAATGACTCAGACCCAGGAGGGCTGCCCGGGGGCAGGGCCATTTCTATCCAGACAGGGTGATGGAAGGTCATCAGGAAGGCCGGGCCAAGCAGGTCCCAGCCTGTCTAGACATGGCCTGGGATTCCTGGGGCAGGTGGACCGGTCATGCACTGATCCGCTGACCTGGTCTCCAAAGCCGCGAATCCTCACAGCTGCTCTGCGAGGTCAGCCTCCTCTCCCCATTTTCCCAGAGTGAGGGGCCCGGAGAGGGCGGGGTGCTTCCCAGGGCCGTGATGGAGCCAGGTCTGCCTCAAGGCAAGACCCTCTGTCCCCACACTCTCTTCTGTCCCACAGGCAACTGGGTCGACGTCTTGAACCCCAAGGCCTCCCTCAGCCCCGGAAAGAGGGGTGCTCTGAGCCCAGCTGGTTTTTGACCCCAGAGTGGGATCCTATGCCGAGGGCTCTGGGCTGGAAAGGGGGGCATTCCAGACCCCAGGGTGAGGCCAGCAATCATGGGGCAGCCAAGGCCCACCTTGGGAGTGATTCCACCTGAAAACCGTGCTTGGGGCAAGTGAGGGGCTAAGCCTGGACCTCCTGCTTCCAGGGCAGCAGGAACTACACTGTGACAAAGGGGATCTGTCCCTCTGGATGCACTGGAATGGCATCCAGCACCATTCCCCTCAAGAAGAGCCCAGCTCAGCCATGGGAAAGGCTGCAGTGGAGGGCAGGTAGAAAGTGAGGCTGAGGATGCAGAGGTGACATCGGGGGAGGCTGTGCCCCCTTATTTGCGGTGCAACCTTAGGCCAGAAACTCAACCTCTCTGAGCTCCCATGAGGCGAGTCCTCTCTCCCCGGGTTCTCAAACATGGGATCTTGTATGCAGGGCCCAACACTAGGGTGCAGCACAGGAAGCTGCTGTTATAAACCTCAGAGGGCTGTGGGAACCTGAGGTGAGAGGTCTCCCAGAGCTGGGGCCTTGAAGGATGCATAGGAGTTCAGCAGGTAGAAAAGGCAGGGGAACCTCCCTCATAAGCCTCATGTAATGACAGAGAGAGGAAAGAACCCTGCAGCCTGGATTCTGGGGCTTTGGGAAAGCCTTCCCTTTCTCTGTGCTGCAGTTTTCCCATCATAAGATGAAACCATTTGCCCGCACCAGCTTCGTGTCCAGCTGTGACATTTTAGGCGACGATTCCTTAGGGGAAGGAGAGGTGGGGGGACACCCCCCCCAACATCCCTCTGATGGGCTGGGCTGACAGGCTTCCCCTGGTGTGGACATATGGGAATGTGTATGGGGCAGGTGGGTGAGGGCTGGTAGACTGCCCCCCACCCTGTGCCTGGGTCTCCAAGTCTTCTCCGGTGGTTGGGGCTCCAGCCGGTCCTGCAACCCCAGAGCCCATGGCAGGCCAGGCTGGACCCAGGCTCCCAGCCGTGGTTCTGGCCCCTGCAAGGTTCTGGGGGCTGTGGGGCCTCCTGTCCCCCAGCACAGGCACGGGCACCAACTGCTGGGTTTCTCCGCGGGAAGCCGCCGTGTTTACCCTGCTGGGGCCCAGCATTTACTTCCCGAGGAGTGTGTTTAGGAGGCAAGAACCCACGTACACGCACATACTCACATGCCATCTGACGTGCCAGACCACGCTCGCTCGCAGCCCAGCCACAGATGTGCACCCTCAGCGTGCGAGGAGGCGGCTGAGGCTGGCCTGTGCTTCCTGTCCCTCGGCAGGCGGCCTCGGCGTGGCAGGGAACTGGCACTCCTGAGTGCCTAAGTTAATTACCAGGTGCCTCCTGTGAGCTCAGCCAAGCCTGCCTAAAACCTCGCAGTTTCATTCTATCCAATTCACAGGTGCCAAAACTGAGGCTCTGGGCGGTTAAGTCACTGAGCCCAAGCAGCAAACCAGAGCGTGGCCGTTGGAATTCAAGGTGGATCACTGGGCCCCCGAGTCTGGCCTGGACTGCCCCAGAGATGGGCATGGAGGGGCATGGGGGCAGTGGGGGTCTGCAGAGACCATGGTCAATGACTGGGTGACAGCTCATTGGTCACAACTGGACCCCCATCTGCACACAGCAGGTGGTCAAGAATTGTTTGTGAATAAATAGATGGCTGATGGAGGGGGGCAAACTGAGGCAGGAGCAGGCAGCTGTGAGGGTGTGTACATGGGGCCCCATGGCTCTCAGAAACCTTGGCCTCTTGAAGTAGGGTCAAGGGCTCTGAGCCCTCAGCATCTGGGCCAGGCAGCCCCACCCTAGCTGACCGAGCAACTGCGGGCGTGTCTCTACCCCTCCTGGACCCCAAGACCCTTCTAAAATGGGGCAGTCGGAGCAGACCAGAGCTTTTCACTCTGGAGGAGTTGCTCTTAGAATCTGAGCCTCTTCTGGGAAATGAATACCCCCTCCCCCGACATTCTGGTTTGCAAGGGAGTCTTGGGGTTCCCGGACCCTCAAAAGGTCCCATTAGGGACCTCTGGGCCATACGTGGCGTGAAGGTGTGTCACAAGGCAGGGAAGAAATACTCCCCAAATTCCAGGAACAGTTATCTTCCATGTACTCCTAGCAAATCTTAATTCATTTAATCCCCAGAACAACCCTCTAATGGGGAGGGAGGTGCTCCTTGTTAACCCCAGCTTTCGGTTGTGGAGACCGAGGCACAGAGAGGTGAAGGAAGATGCCCAGGGCCACACAGCGGGAAGCCGCATAGCTGGTTTCATGCAGGGCATCTGTGCATTTAACCACTGGGTTGAACTTGCCTGTGGTTTCACGAGTGTTTAGTTTATCGTTATGCTTCGTAACTTACACAGACAGCACGTGTATTTTTTCTGTATTTATCTAACGTAATTTAATTTAATTTTTGCAAAAAGAGCTGCATCAGCTGAACTCCTAATTTTAGCTTCTGGGATTCCTGCACCATGGCTTCCAAAGCCTCCGCCGGGCGCAGCCCCCAAAGCCCCCTCCCCGAGGCAGCCCCCAGGCTGCTGTTCCAGGCCTGACTCCAGGGGCCCCGCAGCCCCACGCCCTGCCTGGGAAATGGGTGCAGGCCAAGCCCCACACCCCACCCACCCGCTCCCCTGGCTGCCAGCCAGCCGGGGCAGGGCCAAGCGGGTTATGAGTTCAGCAGTCGATGCGGGCTCACATCATCTTGTCTGCGGGGAGGATTTAGTGCGCGGCGACCGGTCAATAGTGCGTTTGTTTTGGTATCGACCCGCGGCTCAGCAGCTCGGGAGCCAGCTGGTCCCCCTGGGCCGCTCAGGCCTCTTCAGGCTGCAGTGCCCGGACCAGGAAACAGCCCTAGGCAGACCGGAGAGCTCCCTGAGGCCCCCTGCCACCCCTAGTCCCTGCCCACAGCCTGGCCTAGGTGAGTCCTAACTTAGAGCCCCCAAAAACCCCAGACATGTGCCTCCCCCACAGTCTTCAGTCCCCATAGCCCCTGGGGAGAAGGGGGTGGCCCAGCCTCCTGCCGTGCCGGGTGCTTGGGCCTCCCTCTTGACAGAGGGCCCTGGTCTCATGGTCACCCCACAGCCACCCAGCTGGGATGGCTCTGTGCTGCCCGTTCCACAAACGGGGAAGCTGAGAGGGGAAGTGACACAAGCTGCAGCTGGAGAAGCAGCTGTTGTTCTCAGGTGGGGACGAGGGGTGGGGCCCTCCACCTGCCAGGATCAGCCCCCCGCCCCAACCCTGGTCCGGGATGTGCCCCAGCCCAGCCCAGGGGCAATGGCCTGGGGAGCTGGCCAAGGGGACCCTCTCATCTGCCTCAGCCTAACCCTGGCCCCAGCCATAGCAGGTTAAAGGGAAAGGTAGGCACAGGTTCTCCAGCTATGTCTTTTCACTCACTTATTCATTCAACAAACATTGTCAGAGAGCTGCTCTGTGCCGGGCCCCAGAGACTGAGAACCTGGGCTTCTGGTAGCACCTAGCACCCCACCCAGCCCGACCTTAGGTCCAATACCACATGCGTTCTGTGGGAGAGGCCGGTGCCCAGCAGGGACTCAGGGGTGGCTGGGAAGAATGCAGGAGACCCTTGAGGGGATTCTGAGGGATGGATGGGATTTCAACAAATGAGGACAGAAATGCACCCCAAGCTGGGGGCCCAGTAGGGACAAAGGCCTGGCATCCCAAATGGGTGCAAAGAGAATTAGTGGGGAGTGTGATCAGCACATGAAATGTGAAGGTCGCAGGGATTTTATGGACTGTTACTTTGGAGGAATGGCAGGGACCCCCACCCCCACCCTCACCCCACTTCTCCTTCCTCCTCTCCCCCTTCCAAAAAGAGAAAGAGAAAAAAAAACTATTATTGTTCACGCCTCATCTCCCACCGAAGTTATTAAATTTCATTCCACTAACAAATAAATCCATTTTTATTGCAGCGGGAGGAGCGGGCAGCGGTTTGCTGGTTTACCTTTTTTATTTTTCAAAGTCCTGTTAAATCCGCCCCAATCGGCTGGGAGGCCCCGCGGCCCCAGCACGCCCCTAAGTTATGGTGCTTTCTGTCCTCGGCGGCGCTGGCGCGGGGAGCGGCATTGGGCAGGGCTGGGCCCACCTGGCCTGTACCCGCAAGGGGAGTCAGGAAGGCTTCCCGCAGGCCTCCCTTCGGTTGGCATGTGATGGTGTTCCAAAGGCTTCCACCACGTTTCCTCCCCAAGGCCTCTGCACAGCACTGCCTCCAAAAGGCTCAAGGATGTGCCCAAGGCCAGGAGAGCCAAACCCCCCTGATGCGGTTCCGGGGGCCCCGGGAACTGGACACTGACCTGGGAGGTCTGACTGCATTCCGTCCCCAAGGCTGGGCCTGGCCGGGCCTCCACAGAGCAGGAGACAGGCAGGTCTCTGATGGGCCATCTCAGCCTCCCCACTTGGCATTCACCTCCCAACTCTGTCACCCACCAGCTGTGTGGCCCTGAGCACATGACCTGGTCTCTCTAGGCCTCAGTTTCCCCATCTGTAAAAAGGGTATAATAATAATAGCATCTCCTCTTCAGGCCGCCGTGAGAACTGAGTGAGATGAGGCAGGGGACACTTAGCACAGAGCTTGGGACTTGCCAATGCCCCCCCACCCCCAGACCCCCAGCTTCTGATGAGTCCTCCTGGGCCTCCCTGCTCGGCTCCCCAGCCAGAGGGACATTGATCTGGCCCCAGGGGTCGGCACAGCACGTGCCTTCAGAGCCGAGTCTGGGATGGGCGCCCAAGATAAATCCTCATCATGACTATTTTTTCTTCCTAAACCATTTGCTAAAGACTTAATGAATGTCAATAAGAAGCCTGTTGCGTCTGTGGCGGCAGGCAGCTCGCGGAGGCTTCCTGGCGAAACGTTCAGGATACGCAGCTGCCCCGGCCAGACCCGGGGGTGTCAGCGAGCCCCCTCCCTCCTGAGTGTCCAGCTCGGCATGTGCCCCTGCAGGGCGGCCACCTCCCCCATGCCTAGGAAGAAGTCAGGCCCTTGCAGGGCCGAGCCCCCCAAGTGGCCCCACATCTGGGGGAGCTGCCTCAGCCGAGAGAGCGCCTCGCCTCCCCATCCAGGCTATGGGTGGCTATGTTCGCCCCACTCCCACCCCAGGGCCTGTGATTAAAGCAGGGAGAGAACAGGCATCAGGGAGTGGGCTCCAAGCCCCCCGGGGGTCCCTGAAGCCAGACTGGGGGTGGGACCTGGCTCCACTCTGCCTACAGCATCCTAAGACTCCTGGGGCTGGGGCCGGAGAGGGCCCTGCTCCTCAGCACTGACAGCTCAGGGCCCAAGCTCAGCCAGGCCTGGCAGCACCTTCCCCTCCAGGGTCAGAGCTGTCTCAGGCGTCAGATGGGATTGTGGTTCCAGGGGAAGACGTCCACCCCCAACATACACACAGCTGCCTCCTGCTCGCTCTCCCTCCCTCCCTCCCACCCACCCTGCATGGAAGGCTGGGGGAGGGGTGGCCGCCCACACCGTCACACTCCCCAGCCCCCCACCCCTCCCCGTTGCTGCCCCTGGGGATGCCCTCTTCCTGCCTCTCCCAGGCTGACTAGCACGTGGCACGATCAGGAAACCAGCTCCAGATACTGTTCTCACCACTGGCAGCACCTGGGGCCACTCAAGCCCAGGAAGAAGGGGGGTCACGTAGGCACCCATCTCCCACCAAGCCCCCTGCAGTGCCAGAAACCTCTGACAGAGCCCAGAGGCTGACCTGGCCAGGGTGGGAAGGCTGCTTGGGGGGAAAGGCCATGGAGGGGGGGCACAGAGGGGTGCAGCTAGGTCTGAGCCCACTGTCTGGACACCCCGGCTGGCAGCCAGCCCGGCCTCGGGTCTCTCCCCTTGGGAGTGGGGGGCAGGGAGACAAAGACAGAGGGGTGGAACTGGAGCCCTCGCTGCTGGTTGGAGGAGGCAAAAGCCCCTCTTCCTTTCCGCCTGGGCATCCCTGGCCTCCGTTTGTCCATCAAGTGGGAGTGCTGGCCCTGCCCGCTTTGCAGGGAGACACCCCTCAACACTAAATATGTGCAGTCGTGATACCCGGCATCTTCCAGTCTGTGCCAGCCCCTAACGTACACAATCTCTTTTCTTTCCTGCTGCCACCCAGCAAGTTAAGTGCAGTGGGCACCCCCATTTCACAACTGCCAGGGCTGTGCCGGGAGCCGGCCAGAGGCATGGCCTGAGCCTGCCCCGGGCTGATAGGCACGAATGCCATCAGAGGTGGCCTCGCCCAGCTCCCCACCGTGTAGTACTGAAGGGGTTCCTGGCACCGCCGGAGGCACCGCGTCACCTGAACAGAAGGCAGGACCCGCGCCAACACTCTCTGTGAGTGACTCCTGCCAATTCGAACGCTGTATCTCAGCGCCATTAATTTACATTTTGATGCGACTTTCTTAATTTTACTTCTTCAACTTCACAGGACTTGGGTTTGAGAATCATTTTAATGTATTTGTGAGGCAATTTGTTAAATAACCCCCAAGACTCGGCGGTTTTCCGTTCTGAGCTTTTATTGCAAGGCTGTTTTAAATTAAATTAGTTGTCAGGGCTCCTGAGTGCCTTGTAGCAGAGATGAGTTCACCGCCATCCCACTCACAGAAGTTGAGCAAACCGCCGGCTGAATGGACGGGAGTGGAAAGTGTGCTGCCCAGTTCAGCCTTGACCCTGCCCTGGCCGTTTCAGGAATTCGAGCTGCCCACAGCCAGGGAAACCAGCAGCTCTCAGAGCCACCCCCAGTTTGCAAGTGGGGGCAGCAGCCTGCCAGGCCCCCCGTGAGTTTGTTCGAGATTGCTGCAGACCAGGGCAGCCCCTTCCCCGAACACCCCGACCCTCCAGCAGCCTGTCTGAGATAGTGTGTATACAGGAGGCCGCAGGCAGCGGGGCCTACTCCCTGCTATAGGTCCCAGAGCTCCAGGGAGAAGGGCTGGGAGAGGGGGTAAGGCCTGTCCCCCAGCCCTGACCTGTCCCCTCCTCTGTTATCTGAGCTGGGCATCTGTGCCGGCTGTCACCTGGGCTGGGGCATGATTTGTGAGGCGAGAGGCGCAAGTATTGAATCTATATTTCATTTTCACGTCAGCAGCTGCTATTTTGCCCGATAATGGACTCCCCCCTCGCCACTCTCCGGGAGAGACGGAAGCAGCAGGGAGGGGGCCCTAGCTTCCTGCTAATGATGCCACCTTCCTCCCTCCTGCGCGGCCCGGGAGGGAGTGGGTGCCTCCGAGCCTCCCGCCTCCCTCCTGCTCGCCATCTCCGAACCCCGGGGACCCGTGCCGCTCCTGCGGGCGGGCGCAGGTGGGCCCCCCACTCTCCCCAGCCCTGCCTGCCTGGCTCCCAGCAGCGCTCAGCCAAGCCGGCTCTGGCCTATGGGGAGATGGGAACCATCCATTCTGCCAGGCCTCCGCGCACCTGCCGTCAACCCTCACATCTCCCAGGAAGCTGCCCAGCCCCCGGTAAATGGCCAGGAGTCCCTGGCCACCCCCTGCAATCCCCCCTGTGACCGCCCAGCACGAGGGCAGAGGGCTTTGGGCATGACACACAGTAGGAGCTCAGGGTGGACCTCCCTGAGCATTGGGGCAGTGCAGGAGGGTGGTTATGGATGGGGGAGTGCTGAAGCGAGGTGCCTGGGCCAAGTCCTGGCTCTGCCACTTTCCAGCTGTGACCTTAGGCCAGTTGCTTTCTATCTCTGTGCTCACGTCTCTCCTCTAAAAACACGGGGTCCTCAAAGGATCGTGGTGAGGATTAAACGGGCGAAGGCTCTCCGAAGAACCTGGAAGGCAGTGGGCCTCACCGCTGGCTCTCCTCGTGTTCCTGTCTTGAAGGCAAACTTTCCAAAGGAGAGCGACTCTTTAGGTGCATCTTTGTAGCCATGGACAAGCTCCTATTCATCCGTCAAGACCCACCCAAAGGTCATCTCCCTGGGAAGCCTTCCATGAGGCAGGATACACTGCACTCTCCTCTGTGTTACCCCAGCCCACTCCGTGCCAGAGCGAACCCCTGCTGTGTCCTTTCCCCACGCAGGCTGGCTGTGTGTTGAGAGAGAGGGGAGTCTTATCATTTAAGCTTTCTCCAGCTCAGGACAGCACACACCCTGCCACACTCACTGAGGCCTCAGGACACGTTTGGTTTTGGAATGTAGGAAGAGAGGGAGGGAGGGAAATCTTCCTAAAAGGCAAATCTGACCTCTGGTAAACCCTCTGAGGCCCTGGCTGCCCTCAGAACAGAGCCGGGGGCAGCAGACCAGGCAGGCCTGGCCTGCCCTCCCCTCGCCCTTCGCTCAGCATTCCTCCCCCCCTCTTCATTTCTGGGGCCCTCTCTGACCCCAGGACTGTTTTCCCACACCCCCTTCCTTGGACAACCTCACCTCGCCAATCTCTCCTCGGGGAAGCCTTCTCTTAGCCCCCAAATCTGGGTCAGGGTCAGGGTCAGGTGCCTGTCCTGGGCTGAAGCCCTTCCCAGGCTTCTGTCATCACTGTGCAGGTACCCAGCACCTCATTTTCCCGGGTCTGGCCTGCACCCCACCACTAGGCTGTGCTCCGAGGGGGGGCAGGAGGAGGCTGTCTCGGGCACTATGGCATCACCACTGCTTGGCACCCTGCCTGACCCATGCAGGAGGGCTCTGGAAGTGCTCGGCAAATGAATGAATGAATGAGTGAGCGAGTGAACAAATAAATCATCAAGGTCCTTGTGAGACTCCAGGCTTCTGGCCCTGGAGTGCCCATTTGCCCGGAGGTGTTGGCTGGCAGCCCCCTCCTGCTGCCTTTGTGGGCAGCGGGTGCCAGGCCTGCCCGCCTGTGAGGGCCAGGGGGTGGAGGTGAGAACTCGGAGAAAGTCTCTCTCTCTCTGCCATATAACGTCTTGCCAGAGGCCCAGCGCTCAGCATCCTGCTGTAACGTTGTCAGGACACGCTCTGGGTTTTAACAGGGCCAGAGAGGAGAAGCCAAAGCCGCGTCAGCGGGCAGGCAGGTCGCAGGCGCGAGCACGCGTCACGCACACTCGCACGCCGCCCCGCGTGCCCAGCAGGGCGCTCTGGCAGAGAGAAAACAGAAAGTGCCTCGGCCCGGGTGCCTGGAGCAGGTTGAGGGGTTCAGTCCGCCAGACCCTGCACCCTCCTCCCTGTGGGGCCAGCAGCATCGGACCCGGCTACCCTGAAAAGCATTCGCCCCCTGCGATGAGACCCCAGCCCTGCCCCCGAGCACCAGGAGGAGGCGGCACCGTGGCTTGCCTGCTTTTTGTCCCCCATCCCAGGCTGTGCCATTTGGGATTTTTTTCCCCCCTTTGCTGATGTTTTATTCATGGAAACCCAGCCTGCATCTGTCCTCAGAACAGGAGAGAGGAGATGCAGAGAGCGTGGGGAGAGGGGCTCGGAGAGCTAGAGGGAGTCAGAGAGAAAGACCTCAGGTGTGGGGGGTGTTCAAAGCCAGCTAGCCTGGAAAGAGCCAGTGAAGACGTGCTCTCCCGGCTGCCTGACAGCAAGAGGAGCTGTCATTCGGATGCGATTCATTGTCACCTCACAGTCTGGAGACCATCACCGGCTCCTTTTCAAACCTCTCCACAGCTCACTGGGGAGGGCCGGCTCAGCCCCCGCCCTCTCTCCACCCACCTCTCTGGGGCCAGGGAGGAAGCGGGAGGCATTGTCTGCGCTAATTGCATTGTTAGACCGAAGGGGCTCGTGTTCGGCTGCCTAATTTGGAACCTTTATTAAACGTGATTGCTGCCTGACAGCAGGGCAGGAACCAGCCGTGGCTGTCCGCGCCGGGGGGGAGTGAGGGTTTCAGCACATGTTGGGGCGTGAGGTGTGTCCCCTGAAACCCATGAGCCCGCTCCCCCCTTCTCACCCACCCTCCAGCATACACACCCACCATCACCCACACCTCACTCCTCTGCGGTTTCATTCTCACATGTGCTTCAAAGAGCAGGGATGTGGAGGAAGAGCCCCAAAATGAGGGCTGGTGGGGGGCCAGAGAGCCTGCTAGGGGTGCCTGGGACTTTGCCCACCTGCCCCTCCCCCATCCCTTGACGAACTCCTATACATCCTTCAAGAAAAGCACACTGTCACCTCCTTGGGAAGTCTTCCACCAACCCCGCCTTCCCGCTTCCCTGCATCTGGCGGCCATCTCTGCTGTGTTTTCAGATAATGCACGTGTGGCATCTCCCACGCGGCCATCTCTAAGAGTTGTATCCTCCATGTTGTTCAGAGGAGGGGACTGAGGCACAGAGAGGTTAGGCAACCTGCCTGAGGGCACACAGCACCAGAACCACCCTGGCATTCATGGACAGGGCCCCTGCACCGACCACATGGCTCCGAAAGCCTCCACCCAGGTAGAGAGCACACCGTGGGCCTTGAGCTCTCCTGCCACAGGGTCAGTGGGCTAGGCACATTCCCTCAAGTTCTCTCCTTTACTCCCTCACAGCTGGAGGAGCTCCGGGACGGTGCTAAGGGCAGGAAGGTCCACACAGTGGCCTAGGGCTGGGGCTGAGAGGTGGTGCCAGTGTGGAAGGCCCCTCTGGGGTCCTCCAACCCTGCTTCATGGGGCCACCAGGCAACCCAGGCCTCCCTGGGCTGGGTTTGGGGTGGTAGTCTGGGGCCTTGGCCTGGGTCAGACCCCTGAAGGCAGGTTCGGGCACTCAGGCCCACTGAGAGCCTTTACCCACAGGGATCCTGTCCATCTGGTCTGCTGCTCCCACCTCCCCCACACCCCCACCTAGGGCCTAGCACAGGGCCTGTGCAAAAATTCCTTACAAGAATCTCACATGGGCCCCAGCTTGGGGTGCCCACATGCAGGGGTTGGCTGGGCTGAGTTGCCTGAAACTGGTGGCATTTCCCTCCACCCTGTGTGAGGTGGGATGGTGCCCCCTCCCCTACAGCAGGCCAGAAGGACCCAGGGGGTGGGCAGGGGGCTTGGCAGGCAGAAAACCCCAGAGTTTGAGAAAACCTCTGCCCAAGCCGAGTCTCAGTCAGCCTGCAAACTCAGGGCTACCTTTGAGAGGCAGCCAAGGCTCATCACTCATTCCGAGTCATTTACTTCACATTTATTGAGCACCTACTATGTGCCGGGCCCTGTGCAAGGCACAGGGGCTACTCAAAGAAGGCAAGGGGAGGCAGCCCTTGCAGGGGGGCAGGATCTGTCCCTGTGTAAACAGGTCATGTCCACAAGTCCTGGGAGCACAGAGGAGGGCAGGTCCCTGCCTAGGGAAATCTAGGAAGGCTTCATGGAGGAGGGGACATTTGAGCTTTGAAGGACCAGAGAGCATCCACTAGGTAGGGAAGGGGGAGGCTTGGCTAAAGTCCCAGAGGTGGGAAAAGGGCAGGATTTGTTTGGAAAAGTAACAAAGAGAAGGAGGTGGAAGGAGTGAGGGGTGGGGAGATGCCAGGTCCAAGAGGGTCACATTTACTCTGAAAAGTGAAGTGGAGACTTGATGCTTCTTTCCCCTCCACAGACGTTCCTCAAAGTGCCTAACTTGGGCCCCTAGGAGGCGGTTCAAAGCCCAGATTCAGGCACTTCACGTACAGATAATCCAGGCCTGCAAGTGCGGATGGCACCGGGGACCCTGCGTTTTGAACAAGGCTCAGGCGGCCACAGTGCCCAGCCACGGAGGAGCTGGCAGGGGCACTACAGGGTCAGAAGCTGTCTGGCGCGGGCGGGACCCTAAGGCCCCCGAGGCTGGAGACTGAGGTGGGAGCAGACCAGCCCCCCTCCTCCCAAGGGCGCTCATCTCCATGCTGGGGTTGGGGGCGTTGGCACAGCGTGAAGAAGGGCGGACGGCGGCAAAGTCAGCGCGCGTCGCATCCATCTGCCCTGACAGCCAGCAATTACACCGCGTGATCGTCAGATTACTCCAAATGCATTTATTACAGGGGTTAGAAGCGGGGGACTTATTTACTGGCAAATCCATACTCATTACAAGACTCAGCCCAGCCTAGACTGAAAACAGCTCAACTGAAACAAATAATTACCAAAGTCCTTCCAGCGCGAGGCTCTCAGGTGGCTGGGGGGGAGGAGGGGGAAGGACGTCTGGCTCTTTCCACGAAGGGAAGCGGGGAGGAGACCGCGGCGGGGGACGCCTGGGCCCGGGAGGGGAGATCCCGCTCGCCCGCCCCGTCGCGAGCAGCCAGGGAGCCTGGGCCGCCGCCGCTGCAGTGCGCATGTGCGCCCAGGTCATGCCCATGCAAACAGGCCTCGCGGGTGGGCTCTGACGGCGACCCACACCCGCGGGCCAGGGGAGCTGGGCCCAGGGAAAGGGGGCCGCGCCTGGGGCCTAAGGACTGGAAGACTGGGCCAGCTCAAGTCCCTCATTCTCCCGGGAAAGAAACGCTGGGCGCAGAGCAAATGCACCCCAAATTGTTGAACGAATGAGTGAATGCATAGGAGAATGAACCAAAGGGAAGCCCAGGCAGGCCTTGCTTCAGGTCACAGCCCGGAGGAAAACCCAGCCTCCGTCCTCAGGGTGGGGGTACATGGGGGGCCAGCTCCCAGGGCATCCCCTTTGAGTGAGGGAGGCACTTGCCTCACCAAAGTCTGGGCTGGGGTCTTCTCCACTTACCCTCCCACAGGCACACACAACTAAATTGTAGCCGCAGAGCTGACAGGCAACCTGGGGGCGTCCACAGTTAGGGGACCCCTGCCGCGCACACGGGGCCCTCAGGCCTGAAATGCTGACCGCACCCACCTGGGACCCTGGGGTTCCCGAAACAATCACTCCGAGGTCTTTCTAGGACTGGCAGAAACATCAGGGCTCACCTGGATCTCCTGCCCATTTTACAGATGAGGAAACTGCGGCCCAGGCAGGAGCAGGGTTGGCCAGGGAGGGAGCGCTCCCCTCTGCGTCCGGCGCCCTCGGGCCTCCGGGGCGGCCTGCGTGGGGAGCTGTCAGGGCGATTGAAATGTGCGCCCGGCCTCGCTGCCCGCTGGGCAGATGCTGGCACCGCCACCCGCGCCTTAAATATTCATTCACTTGACAGAACACTAATTAAACAAAGTAAGGTGCATTATTACTTGATTAAATTTTTTATTGGCAGCTTAATTGGTCTGTTAGCTGCCCCTTAGGGAGCTGTTCGCCTGCCACTAACCCCGCCTGTGAGAGGGGACCCCTAGCCGCCTCCGCCGCCCGTCCCTGCCCCCGGCCCCAAGCTGCTCGCAGCAGCCGCGACCTAGGCCTTCGAGGTCCTGCCCCTCTTGAGTCTGGTGAGGGGTGGCAGCCAATCAGCACCGAGGGGCGGGACTATCGGGGATCAAGGGCCACCAGGGTCCTCAAGAGTAGGGAAGACCCCCTTGAGGAGGGAACGGACCCAAACAGGGAGGGACTCCGCCCTCTGGGCCTCAGTTTACCTGCCTGCCATCCCGGGCCTATGATCCACCCAGGCTCCGCCTCTCCTCAGACACCTCCCCGGCCACGGCCTCTGTGCTGCATGTTCCCCAAAAAAGAGTGGAGGCCCTGGCAGGCAGGGATGGCAGAGCTTCCCCCTCAGATCGGGAACCCAGCTCCCCTGTCCAGCCTCCCATTCTGGGGGCACCTCCTCCCACCACCCCCAGGTAGCCAGGCAGCCCCTCTGCTGCACTCCTCCCAGGACAGGCCCCTGACCACCTCCCCAGTCGGCACTGGACACATCCTCAGTGGAGCCCGAGCCGCAAGCGTCCCCCACGCCACCTGGCATCTCTCTCATCTCTACCGTCGGGTAATGGGAGTCTGGAGCCAACCTTTGCCCCCACAGACAGGCTGCCCTCCCCACCCCTGGGCTGACCTCTGGGGTCAGAGGAGAAGAGAAGAAGGGCCAAGGCCTGTCCCGCCCTGTCAGCCCTGGCCAGACCTCTGTGTGAACCTCAGTTTCCCCCAGTGCAAAATGGGTTTGCATCTTCATCCCACCCACGGAGCAGAGTTGGAGGGTTGGGTGCAAAAGTGGAAGGGGAGTTCCTCTGTGATGGGCTGAGCCCCATCTCATCTCACCCCGTTCTCGCCTCACACCCACCCTTCCAGGGCACTGCCTCCCTCACCCCTAGGCAACTGTGGCTAAATGACTTGCCCAAGGTCTCATGGGATGGGTGCTCTGTGGGCCAAAGCATGCCTGGGGGAGAGGGTGGGGAGGAACAGAGGGGCTGGGAAAGCTCGGTTTGTTCTGTCCACTGCCCACTCGCCACCTCTTAGCCCATTCAGCAAATAATAACCCTCTTGGGGGGCAGGGAAGAAAATGGGTTCCTTCCCAAGATGGTCTGGGTGCACATGTCACTCACCCCCACCCCTGGCCAAGCCCAGCACTGCCCAGGCCAAAGATCGGGAGCCCCCACCCCCCTGCTGGTTCCATCCACCACCAAACCCGTCTGCTGCCCTCGCCATGCCCTCCCACCCTCCAGAGACGATCCAGGCCCTGGCTGATGACAGAAGAATCGTCTGGCAGCCTGAGAAGCCGCCGCTGGCGAGCGGGAGGCGAGGTAATTGGCATCGCCGGCCGCGGGAGCAGGAAATGAGGGGCCGCAGCCGACGTGGAGCGGGAAGCTGCTCGGTGTCATTAGCCTTATCTGGAAACAGGCTGCCCAATTAGAGGGCCATGCCCGCTGCACCCAACAGCTGTCGGCTCTTCTGCTGCCCCCCTCCCCAGTGTCCTTACAGCCTCTCCCAGGCCTGGGGCATCTGCTGCCCCTTCCGGAAGGCACGAGGTAGCTGCCCAGAGAGAAGCCTGACTTGATGCTCCCCCACCCAGGTGTGCAGCTGCAGGTACCTCCCAGACAGGCCAGCTACAGTGGCGGGTGCCAGGCCTCCGGCCCCAAGGCGGTCCCCTCCTGCAGGTGGCTGTCCCCCCAAGCCTCACCCTGGGCTGCCTCTGAGTATCCCTCGGGCTGGGGGCTGCCCATCTCAGGGCACCCTTGGTCTGGAGGGCTGGGTCACCCTGCTCAGGTGCCCTGCCCTTCCTGCCCGCTGCCGAATGAGAGGATTAATAATTCCGATTAATAATTCCATGGCTAACCCAGGCAATGCTCCTCGGTCTATATCAGAAACGCCGTCCCTGGGGGCTGTGATAGGATGTCAGATATTAGGAAAACAGGGTTGTAATGGGCTGGCCATTGTACATAAGCAGCCCGATATTACAGGATGACACTCTGCATTATTAGGGGGCTCCCAGGTGGTAGAGGGGCCGTGTCTCAGGAGGGCGGAGCAGCCCTTCTGGATGGGAGATGGGGAGGTGGCTGGCGGCCGCTGCCGCAGGTGGCCCGGTAGGAAGAGAATAGCTTGGGGCTTGGACCTGCCTGAGTTCTAATCCTGTGACCTCCAGTTTGCGTCTGTTTCTGCACCTGTGACGGGGGACAGGGGGCTCATGAACGGACGCCCAGCAAGCACCCAACCCTGGGTAAACGCTCCATATGTGACCATCCCCTTCCTCCTCCCAGGAGGACACCAGATCTGGGTCTTGCCAGGGCTCCCTCGGGTCTGTGGTTGCATAGAGGGAGAGCAGAGACCTGGGGAGTCTGCACGAAGGACACCCCCTTTCTGCAGTGCCGTCTCCTGACCTCACCTTCCGCTGTGGCCTGAGGGGTGGCAGGTGCTGGGGCGGGGCTGCCCGCTCCCACCGCACACACCTCTTGTGGGAACAGAGGCACACTTCCTGCTCTCCCCGCACCCCAAACTAGCTGCCTTTGGGGGCCACAGGCGCTGGTGGGAGTCTCCAGCCTGTTTGAAGGCCCACTTCCGCCTGGCTGGACAGACAGACAGAAGATGCCCCTGGGGTTACAGGCCTCGGGGCCAAGGGTTCCGCTTAGCGTTTGCCGGCCAGATGCCCTCGGGCACGCCAGCCCCCACCACCGCCCTCTCTTCTGTGAAAAGGGCCATGAAGGCCGCTGGGTGCTGGAAAGCACTGCCTTGTCTCCCCTGCTGGCCGGGAGCTTCCTGAGGCAGGGACCGCCTCTCTGTCCTTGGAACTGGTGTCAATGCATCATTCCTTCCCCCTGCTTCAGTGCCACCTCAGTGGGTGAAACTGCCCACCGAGCAGTAGCTGGGCACGAGCAGGCCTGACGAGGGTCCAGTAGTAGACTGCCCTGCTCCTCCCCTAAGCTCTGCCCCCAGCCCCATAAACCAGCGGCTAACTGAGGCCCAGAGGGGGGCAGGGCCCTCTCTAAGGGATGGCCTGCACACAGACTGCCCTGAGGGGACAGGCCCAGGTGGCCAGGGGAAGCTTCTTGGGGGAGAGGACACTGGAGCAGAGGCCAAAAGGAGCGCCAGGGCAGGGCCTCAGGCCGGGCGGGGATGCGGGGTGGGAAGGAGGGGAGTTTCCTTGCTGCCGTGGGCCTGGGGGTGCAGTCCAATCCCAAGCCTGAGCCTGGGGGGCGTAGATGTGGTTTATAAGACAGACTGGGGGTCTTCTGGGGGCAGGGGTGGACAGGTCCTTCACCAGGTGCCTTAGACTGGCCTTGGCCCAGGGTTCGTTCCACCCCCAGCCCATATCACCGAGACCCCAGGACACCCCGCCCTGGGTTCTCAGCTGTCCCGAGTGGATGCTGCTTCCTCCAGGACTCAGAAACAGACCTGCCTGGAGCACCCCAGGCTCAGGACTCAGATTCCCACCCCCTTCCCCTGGGCCCTGCGGTTTGTGCTGGGGGGGGTGGGTGGCCACCCACCTGGCCCCAGGCTGTCACCTACAGATGGAGAACTGGGCTCTGTCTCACCGTCTGTCCATCCACTCCCTCGTAGAGCCTCCTGTTCCTGCAGCTGCTCCCCATTCCTCCCCACCCTCTTCCCTGCAGACAGCTTAGTGGGTGTGAATTCCCACTCACAGGGAGGGCCTGTTCCTCCTGGCACCTAAGAGGAGCCTCCGGGGTGGGGGTGGGGACAGGAAGCAGGAAGGGGGGCTGCGCCAGGGAACCCTGGAGACGCAGGCCGAGTTCTGGCCTCTCCCACGGTGACGTTTCTTCCCGGATGGGCCCAGAAGACTGAGGACAAGGTGCGCTGGGGTCCCAAGGCTCTGGAAAGCTGCCATGGCTCCGGAGAGGGTGGCGGGGGCGGGCACGCCCCTGCGCGCCCTGCTCTCTTTCTTCTGTCTTCATACATCCTCCCGCCAACCCGTTTGCATGTGCAGGACAGGCGCCCAGTCCCTGCAGGGGAGGCCCCAGGCCCAGAGGCTGGCAGCGTACCTTAGGGCATCCCTCACGCAGGGCTGAGCCGTCGGCGGAAGCCACTGTGGCATCTGCGCCCTCCCTGCCGCTCTAGCTGCCCCAGAGGGACACCAGCACAGCACAGCTGCCTGAGGGCGCTAAGAACTGTACCCAGAGGGAGGCTGCGCCTCACCAGCGCCCTCTGTACAAAGGGGAAACCGAGGCAGTGCTGAGGATCAGGGAATCCACCTGGCACTCCATCCCACTGGCCCCACACCTGCTCCCACCCTCCCACACCCACCCACGGATATTTACTGCCTAACGAGTGCCGGGCCCTGGGGAAGAGAAACACGGAAGAGATTCCTGCCTTTGCAGAGTTCACTGCCCAGCGGAGGGACAGGCTACAGAGAATGTCAGGTTGTGCCCAGAGCTGGGAAAGGACAGGCGAGATGCTCTCCAGCCCCTCCTGGGCCCTGGGTGGGGGGTGGCAGCCAGGTAGGATGGGGGCAGGCAGACCCTGAGCTCCAAAAGTCACCCACCCCACCCCCACTCCCGGCTCTGGCTGTGCCTCCCACCCTGGCCTTCAAAGAAGGCTTGTCCCCTGTGGTTTCTGCTAATGAAGGGCAATTCCACTCACCCCGAAACAGGCTGCTTCCAGCTGGTATTTTTTTAAGAGGTGTCCCTGAGCGTGTTGATGGCATCTGTTACCACCCCCCAGTGTCCCTCTCAAGGTAAATCAGAGAGGCAAAGCCATTGGCTGCCCCCTACCCCTGCTTCAGCCCCAGGGAGCGCCTCATCTAGGCCAGGCTCCGTGCCAGACCCTCTGCTGGGCACAGTAGACTCAGGGACAACTACAACCCAGGACTGCTCTCAGGACACACTGGTCTGATGAGGGTCAAGTCCTGGCCCAGGGAAACGGATGTGGCTCAAGAGGTTCGGCGTCCGTCTACCATATGGAGAGACCGGGGTTCGATCCCCGGTACCTCCTGGTAAAAAAAAAAAAAAAAGTCCTGGCCCAGACTGGGGGAAAGCAGGGAAAGCTTCCTGGAGGCAGGGGTGTCAGCAGGAAATGGAAAGAACAGGCAGGCAGAAGCTGGATTGAGAAGGTTGAGAAGTGGCAGGTGGGAGGCACCTCGACTGTTTTGAGAAACTGGGCTGTAAAGGGAGGAGAGAAATAGGGGAAAGGGAGGCTCAGGGAGAGGCCAGACATCCTTATAAGGTGATAGGAAGGCTCCAGGCAGGGAGGGTGACCAAGCAAGAAGACAGAATGCGTGACAAAAGGAGGCCCGGCAAGGTGGGAAGGGGCTGGCCAGATGGGGGGAGGGACCAGAAGCAAGAAAGTTTGTAGGTTTGGGAGCAAGATCCAGAGGAGTCTCTAACTCTCTCTCCCCAGGAAGCACTCTGCCCGTTTGAATGATGGGGAAAGGGAGTCCACACTCCACCAGGCGCCTCTGGGCAGGGAGGACATGAAAGGGGTGAGGGCCCCCAAGGGCATCTTTCCGGGAACCCAGTGCCCACTTTGTTGATGTTTACGGGGAGGCCACCCAGGATTTACAGCGCTGCAGGTTTTCTGAAAAGCTCAAAGCCGATCCCAGTCTCCTGGGGAGAGGCCACTTCCTTCCTTTGCAAACTTGTTAGTAATCCTCTCTGTCGGGTAGTTTTTCCTCCGTCTAACCTAAATCTCTCCTGTCGTGGCTTGAACCAACTGTCCCTACCACGGCTCGGCCAGCCCTGGGGCAGGCTGCGATCCGTCCCCCCAGCCCGGGAAGACCCACCTGGCTCCCGCTGCCCTTTGCCAAGCGAAGTAAGCGCAGCAGCCCGTTGGAGGCCTCGAGCTCTTCACGACACCGGTGGGTCCCTGCCTCATAAAGACCACCTCCTCGGCCGCTGTCCCTGGCTCCCCTCTGGGCTGTGACCCCACCACCACCTCGGTGGGCACCTGGGCCCTTCTCTCCTGCTTGGGGGGTAGGGGGGTCTCGGGGCTGTGGAGCTGGCCCCTCAGCCCTCTTCACAGGCCGAGGGGACGGCTGCCTCCCGCCCCGGCAGGGTCTCCCTCCCTGGACCAGGCCGTCGAGAGAGAGGAGCCCATGAGCCCCTGGGCGTGGGAGCTCAGCGTGCTGCCCAGGGAGCACGCGGGAAGGCCTCGGGAGGGCCCAGGTGTTCTGCCGGCGGGAAGCCGTCTCCGGGCCTTCAGAGCTGGAGGCTGGGATGACACGGAAGGTTCACAGGGGACGTGGCCTTGCCTTTCGGCCCTGCCACTCGTTCCCAAGTGACCTCTCGGAGTCTCTTTCCCGAGCTACAGGCCGGTGAGGGCCTTGGGATGAGGTTCCACGGGGCTCTGGAGAGGGTGGCTGTACAGAGCCAAGGAGCCCCGGCAGGGAGCCAAGCCCCAGGGCCCTGCTCACTGCACAGCAAGGCCAGGCCGGGCTGCCCCGAGAGGGGCAGGCAAAAGAGGAGAAGGGCAGGGCTCCCCCAATGCCCCCCCCCGCACCCTGAGCAAAATGTCCCCAGTGGGTCCCCAGGGCAGGGCCCCTGAGTCCCTCCTGCCACCTGCACCAGCGCTGGCCTGCTGTGCTGAGGCGGTGAGTGGCTGGTATCGCCGCAGGCCGCTTTCCCACTGGCCTGGGTCCCAGGGCCACACTTCCATGGGAAGAACAGCTGCCCTCGCCCAGCCTGACCCAGCTCCTCAGGACCCCAGGGCAGCAGGCCTGGCTTGGCAGGGGGATGAAGCCAGGCCCAGCAGCCGCCTCAAAATCCCAACCTGCAGGAAACCATGGGATGCCCCATTTGCAGAGCCCAGCTGGGTTAATCTGCTTCATTAAAGGCACTAATTAATTGGCTTAATTAAAAGGGTAACCTCAAAGCCAGAAGAACTACCTCTTAAGGAGACATGAGGGCCGTACTGAGGCAGCCCAGGAGCCAAAGAGGGGAGCCTCACCCCGCCCCCACCCCCAGCATGCCCGTCTCGGGGCCCTGAGCCCATCCCCAGCCCTTGACTTCCAGGCTGGGACCCCAGGCAGCCCCCCAGCCTGCAGACCTGGTGCCCACTGACACTCTCACCCACCTCACACGCCCCTCGCGCTGGCGGGAAACGGAGGCCAGGATCCACAGGCTGCCCTGCATCACTTGGCTGCAGTCAACCACCCAGAACGCAAGCAGCCATCATTCACAGACCTGAGCTCAGGCGGGTGGCAGCTGGTAGAGAGGAGGGGGTAGGGAGCCCCAGCCTGGCCACGTCACACCTGTCTGGCAGGTGCACTGGCAGTGTGCAGGACCCCACCTGGGCCAGGGGCCCTTGGACCACCAGCTTCCATGATCACCAAGCCCTGGAATCAGGAGAATCAGGTTCAAATTCCAACTCCACCTCCTAGGGACCGGTGGTTGTGGCAAGTTACTTTGCCTCTCTGAGCCCCACATTTCTCATTTGCAGAACACCTGTCAGGGGTGCCTGGAGGGTTCCCTTCACAGGCGGATCCTCCCCAGGCTTGGTAGGAGAGAGCTCTGGGATCGATTAGCCATGTCTGCCAAGGGCAGCGGGTCAGGAGCAGAGGGTTGTCAGCCACACTCAGCCTGCTTGTCCCAGCACCCTTATGAAGAGGCCAAGTCTGCATCTCAATGTGTAAAACCTTTCCCACAGCCAGAGGGAAATAACACTCACACTCCACATCCTCAGGAGGCTTCACAGCTCAAAAACTTTTTTGTTCAGATAATGCTTGTTTGAGCTTCCCGCTGCCACCTAGGGTTTAGAACTGAGGGTCCTGGGTTTAGAACTGAGGCTCCTGGTCCCGAGGCCACTCTTTCTCACCAGGGGGAGGGGCATCTTCCAAGAGATCTGTTCTGGTGCCCTTTCCCTCCGGCAAACGCTGCCTCAGCCGCCAGCCAGGTTCACAAGCAGCCGCCACCTCTGAACTGTACGCAGGAATGGTATAAATGCATAAGACAGCACTCAGGCTTGGGGACCAAGTGGCTTCAGGGTGGCCTCAGGCTATTTCCTCACTGTCCCTTCCACAGCCCACCTGAGGGAAAAGATGGGGTGGGGTGACCCCAAAGATCTTAAGGAGTCCAGTAAGACCCAGGTGTGCCAGGGCTGGGGAGGGGGCAGAGCAAGAGACAAGAGGCCACAGCCTAGGTTGCTTCAGGATGCAAAGGCTCCACGCAGCAGGAGGCAGTCTGGCCAGCCTTGGCCCCCGCCCGCACGCTCTCGGAGCCCACCACCCCGGAGAGGCGTCATCTCCGGCCTCGGCCACGGGCCGGTGCGCACACAGCCCGCCGGCTCCCAGCCTGCCCGACACAAATCGCGGCGGCGGCGCGTAGCCGTTTGTCAGCCCCTGACAGGCCGATTTGGTCTCCGCACAGGCAGCTGTGAGCCTGCACTCCCCGACAGCTCTGCCACCGCCCGCAAGCCCGAGAGAGATTCCAGCCAGGGGCCCCCCTACCCCGTCATGATGAGACTCACTCAGCGCCGGGCCTGGGAGGGAGGGGCTGCCGGTGGCTGTCACCACCGACGGCGGCAGGCCAGGCCTCCAGAGGCCCCACGGCACCCGCTCAACCACCTGCCACCCACGTCAGAGTCCAGAGTGCCGTCGACGCTGGTGGGCACCCAGAGCCGCTTCCCCCAGGGGGGTTGGCCCCGTCCCTCCCCAAGCAGAGTGCCTGGCCTGGGTGGGGTGCCCATTTGGGGTGAGGCTTCTGCCCACATCATCTTGTCCCACATTACAGATGGGGAAACTGAGGCCTAGACAAGCGTCTAGATAAGTGGCCGGGGGGGAGCTCAAACCCAGCACTGCACCAAGTCGAGGGCCCTGGGGGCTGCAGCTGAAGGATCCATGGAGTCGGTCCCTCCCCCAGGACCCAGAACCACATGGTTGGGGACATCAGGATGAGTGGGGAGGACTTAGGAGTGGGGGCCACGGGCAGGGGTGGCCAAAGCCGAGGGGAGCGAGTGTGCAAGGCCCTGTCCGGCAAAGGGCTTTAGGAGAGCCGACGTGGCCCCCCGAGAGGTCAGAACTTTGCCGGGGACCCCACACTGAGCCCACAGCCTCACCCCTCGGCCCGTGCAGGAGCGTGTGGACTGGGGTCTTCAGCCCTGGCACACTTCCCCAGGCTGGCGTGAGGCTCCAGGGAGGAAGTAGAGGGATGGAGCCAACCCGAGACAGGGACCTTTTCCAAAGCTCTCAGGGCACGGGCCCCCCGGGGTCCTTGCTCCCCACTGGGGAGAAGCCTGTCCTCTCTGCAGCCTGGCCCTGCCCCATGCTCCTCCCTCCTTGGCCTGGGCCGAACCCGGAAGGCCAGGTCTCTGCAGCCCAATCCATGGAGGCTGCCAGAAGCTGGCCCTCTGCCGGCACCTCGCAGAGAGGACGGAGTGGGCTCCTGCCTCCCCTTGCCCCTCAGATGTGTGTCCTCTGCCCCAGGCACACCCCACCCACAGGCAGGGTTGAGGAGGAAGCTGGAAGCCCGGCACCTGGGCCACCTGGGCCCTGGAGCACGGGGCGAGGGCCTGATCGCCTGTCCTCTGGAGGAGCCCAAGGGAGGAGCAGATGCTCCCCCTCGCCGCCATTGCTCCAGGCCGCCTGTTCTTAATATGGAGAGCATGAATTATTTATTCTCCAGCATCCAGGCCCCGGCTGGCCATGAGCGGTCCCCAGGCCACGGGGCTCTGAGGCAGGCCTGGCCTCCTCTCCAGGGCTGTGAGGGTCTCAAGCTGTGACAGAACTTTCAAGGGGAGACCTGGAGGGGGGGAGGGCAGGTGGGGGCGCCCAGCCCCAGCAATAACAGGGGCTCAGGAGGCAAAAGCAAGCTCAGGAGCAGGGCACCGGTGGAAGGTCACTGAGCTGTCCGTCTGTCCCTCGGTAGGCACCTCTGACCCTGAATCACCAGGAAGTCTGAGAGGTGAGGGGTCCTGCGGAGTAGGGGGGCCAGGAGAAACAGCTGAGCTAGGAGACCAGCACTGCTCGGGAAACAGACTGTGGAGACGCAACCTGGGGGAAGGGACCTTGCTCTTTGTGCCTCAGTTTCCTTATTTGTACGGTGGGTATAATAATAGCATCTCCCTTATAAGGCTGTTGTGAGGATTGAATTAATTTGTGCAGGTAAACGCTTAGACTTGAGTCGGGCACACAGGAGGCACTCACCATCTGCTGCTTTCACATACCCCCTGCACCCCAGGAAAGAGCTCAGCCTTTGGGGGCAGTCCCCAAGGCTGTGGGATCCTGGACCAGTCCCACTTCCCCTCTCCACACCTCAGTGTCCCTGGCGACATGATGGTCTGCGGGGGTATCCGAGGGTCCTTCTGGGAGTGGTAGTAGCGGTGGGGGAGGCTCAATCCAGGAAGCCCTCCATCTCCTCCAGGGCTCCATCACTTTTTCTCCACCACCTCCCACTCCCCAGTGACTCACCCACAAGGTGCAGGCACCAATCCCACCTGCCCCAAAGGGTTAAGACTGAGGACAGACCCGAATGGGAAAGAAGCAGGAGCACTGCCGCCGCACCGCCCCCTCCCCCGGCATGCGTCCCAGCTCTGCCATGTAGGGGACAGGAGGCACCAGGCACCCCATCCGCCTCTCTGAGCGTCAGTTGCTTTGGCTCTAGCAGGGGGTGGCAGGACTGCAGTGAGGATCAAAGGAGGTGGCTGGGAGCACTGCGGGGCGGGCTCATGTCAGGCGCTTGGTAGGGGTTGCAGTACACAGCGCTTAGGGGCATGAACTGCGGGGCGGTCCCAGCTGTACCCTTACAGTGATGCCATTTGGGGCAGATTTCTGAACTTTCCTCATTCTAAATTCGGTACGCTCCTCGCCGGGATGCTTTAAGGAGCAAACGAGTAATACCTGCGAGACGCTCATCAGTGGACATGACAGGAGCGGCCCACACCCCCCCACGTCCCCCCTCCAGACCTGAGTAGCCGGGGGCCAGCCCGGACCCCCCCGGCAGCCGCAGCCTGGCAACTCAGACCACACCCGCCCTGGGCCAAGGGAGGGTCCAGGGCTGCCCCTCCCAGGGGGCTCCCAGGCTCCCAGACAAGGGGCTCTGTCCTGCCGACCCCGGGTCAGGGCAGGGCGCTGGCACAGAGGCCGGGCTCTGTCTGCGCCTCCGTCAGGGGCAGCTGCCCACCGCCGGCTCTGCCACCACAATGAGGCCTTTGAGCAGCGGCGGGCAGGAGCATCGCTCTCCTCGCAGGCCCCCGGCTCTCACAAGCTCTGTCTGTCTGGGAGGCTGCAGGGCCGGGGAGGCAGCTGCCGTGGGGGCAGGGCCCTGCCCGGCCCCACCCCTGGGCACACTGGCCCTGGCTGGAGGCCTGAGAGGCAGGCTGGACCTCGGGTGGGCAGGGCCTGCGGCATTCCCCCACCCCTGCCCGGGGGCAGCGAAAAACCCTTGTCCCCCCTACCCAGGGTTCTCAAGAAGCCACTGTGGGGGCTGGGCTCTGCCTCCCTGCTCTTCTCACGCACTTAGCCTCAGCTTCCTCATCTGTAAAATGGGCCCCCCAAGTACCTTCCTCCCTGGACCACTGCGAGGATAAATGAGACCCCGAATTGAACATCCTCCACCATGCCTGTCTCGCGGGGAGAGCTCGGTGGGTGCCAGCCTGGTGTCACAGTTGCCTGGGGTGAAAGGGAGCTGAGCGGCTCCATTCCCTGCTTTGCCTCAGACTTGCTGGGTGACCCTGGCCAGGTGACCTTGGCCAGGTAACTGAACCTCCCTGAGTCTCAGGTTTCTCCTTATAAAATGGGCGAACGCCATCCATTCCCAGGGCTGCCGTGAAGACAGAAGGGGAGGCTACGTTTCCATGCAGTAAGCCTTGCAGGGACTAAGTAATGAATCCCAGAGCCGACTCTGCAGTTAAGCAGTACCTCGCTGGGGCCCAGGGAAGCAAAGGAGGAGGAGTAAAGATGGGTGGGGGAGACGTGTCAACTGCAGCCCCCGACACTTTCATCCATGGGGTCTGCCAAGTGCTGGAGGGACAGGGGGCGGGGATGGGATAGGAAGGCCCCGTGCCTGCCGTCAGTCAGGGAGGGCTTCACACAGGAGGCGGGAGAGGTACAGACAACAGCAGATAGCAGGGATGGAGGCTGGAAGGCGTGACCTGCATCCCACAAGCAAGCGAAGTGGGGAGGAATGAAGGAGAGGCTGGCGGCCAGCCAGGGCCAGGCTGGGAAGGCTCTGAAATGCCAGGCCAGGGGCTTTGGACTCAGTTTTTCTTGAAATAGGGAGCCACAGATGGTCTTAGAGCCAGTGAGTGACTTGAGTAAATGTGCATTTGTTTAAAATCTCTGACTGGGTTGGAGAATGGAAGGGTGGCGGTGGGGTGACTTCCGCGTGGCCTCTATATCTTTCCTGCTGTTTTCTGCAGTTTAGAGACCGTGACGGCCGAGTGTGTGCAGCGCAGGGGACTCGGCCAGAGCAGAGCCAGCTGGGGCCTGACCCTCCCTGTGAGGCCCTGGTCCCAAGGCCAGCACTGCCTGGGGCTGCCGGTCCACTTGGGCAGCCCAGCCCAGGGCAAAGCTCCGCAGGGGCTACCAGTCTGGGTTCGAGACCGGCTCTGCCTTGCCTTGAGGCAAATGGCCTCACCTTTCTGAGCCTGTTTCCTCATCTGTAAAGGGGCAGATAACGAAACATGTGCCCCACGGCTCGGCCATCATGATTAGGTGGGTGAACTGCGATACTAGAAAGCGTCCGGGCTTCCTCATTCGGAAGAAGGGGGCTGGGGCTAATGGGGAGCCGGGCTGCTCCAGGGAGCTCTGGGAAGGCCGGGTCTCCGTGGGAGCCACCACCAGAGACAGCAACCGCGCTAAGAGAGACGGGTACAGATCCCAATCCTGTCACTTTGACTCTCTGTGCCTCGGTTTCCCTGTCTGTAAAAAGGGAGTACTAACAGTGCCACTGTACAGAGATGGTGGGAGATGAGATGAGCTACTGCATGCGAGCACGTCAGCCTTACCTCTGCTGTTACTATTACTGTTTTATTGTTATTTCTGAATTCCTTCCCCTCCCCCAGCTCTTTGTGTTGCCACAAAGAGGAGATGGGCCAGGGGCTTCTCTTTCTCACCCCATCTGTGCGTCCACATGGCTGGCCACATAGGATTGTCAGGCCAGGCCCCCAGCACCCCCCTCCCAGCAGCTGGCTCCCCCGTCCCTGCCCCAGACACCCCAGAAGCAGTCCCCGAACTGCAAGAGGAGACCCTCAGGACCCAGTATGGCTGCCAACACCCCCAACACACACACCCCACGGAACCTCCAGGCAGGGCTGAATGCTGCAGGCCTGGGTCAGTACTGCAGACCCCCGCACTCATCAGAGCCCCCCAAAGCCTCCTGCTTGAGCAGCCCCTCCCTCCTGCCCTGGCCTGGTCACACCAGCTGCACCCCCAGCAGAGCCTTGCCCTCCGCTCCTGATTGGGTCTCCAAAAGAGACCCAGAGGCCTGGGTAGGAGAAAGATACGCCCCACCCACCCACCCACACACACCTGCTGCCCCATAGAAGGTCCCGGCTGCAAAAACCTGACTGAGTAAATAATGACATTTCTTCCTTTCTCTTGCGCTCTTCGCCCCCTTTCCCTTCCACAAATAAATTATCAACGTGCCCAGGTCCCGGCGGAGCGGAGCATAGCGCAGGGAACAATGAAAAAGCTTTTAATAGGATTCCAGGAGCTGCAGCCACTCGCTCACGGGCCCTAATGGAGATTGCTCGTGACTGCAGGCCGCTGGCGCCCTCCTGGGCCCCCTCACCACCTGCCCAGCTCCCCCCCAAGGGCACCAAAGGGGTACGCATGGCAGAGGGAGAACTCAGCTGCCACCCGTGCAGTGGGAGAGGCAGGCCAGGCCCCCCAGTGCAGACTGCTCAGCCTTCAGCCCACTCTCGCCCCCACACCTCCGCTCAGGCTCTTCCCGCCACCACCAGGCCCTTTCACATGGTTTCAGATGCCCCCTCTTCTATGAGGCCCTCCCCGGTTCCGCCCCCACACGGTGATGTCACAGGTCGTCCATGCCAGCACTATGCCCAGCATGGGTGGGGGGGCCCTCAGGAAATGTGGGCTGATCGTGGGGGCAGGGAGGGGTCCTCCAGAGGTGCAAGGCTCTGAGACGACAGGAGCCAGCCCCAGGGACCTGCATAGGCCCCAGCTCAGGGAGAGGGTGTGAGAGGCCTGGGAGTAACCAAAGTGCAGGCCGGGGTGAACTCAGCAGTTACCCATCATCTCTGCGCCTCAGTTTCCCCATCTGTGTGTGAGTATTTGTAAAGGACCCAGGTGGGATATCACTAGGCAAGGCCCCCCCATCCCCTGTGTGACCTTGGGCAAGGTAGGCCATCTCTCAGGTTCTTAAGGTAAAATCGGAATAATAGTCCCTACCTCAGAGGCTTGTTGGGAGAATTAATGTAGATGATACAAGGAAAGCAATTAGAAAAACGCTGGCATGTGAGATGCAATGTAATTGTCAGCCACTCTGAGGACCATGACAGTGACGACTCTGCTTATCCCATCATCAAGGGGGCTAAGAGTATGAGGTTTCAGGTGCCACGTCCTGCTTCACGACCTTGGGCCAATCACTTTATCTGTTTAAGCCTTGGTTTTCTCTTCTGTAAAACAGGGCTCTAATGGAGCCTCTGTGAGATTCTGCCCGGGTAGAGTCCATAGCATGGTGCTCAGTGAAATATGTGGCGTATACAGTAAGCACTCAGTAACAGCAGCTGTGCCAGCCCGTCTGCCTCCCTCCCAGGGCTGTGATCCTGTGATGGCAGGAATCAAGACACACTGATCCCCGTGCCCTCAGCCCTGCCAGGCCCTGAGCTCCTCGAGCCCCGGCACGCTGGCCGCCTGTCCCATTTGCTGAAGTGCAGCAACTGCCAGCGCCTACGAAGCCCCGGGCACTGCCACTTCCAGTCTTCACATAACCTGGGAAGTACTGTCAGTGCAGAGGCTGAGGCACAGAGGAGGGCAGTGAGGCATCCAGGGGCAACCAGCTGATAAGTAACAGAGTGAGGATTTGAACCCAGAGCCACCAGATTCCAGAGCCCGGACACTTTCATTCCACAGGATGGATCCTGGCTTTCACGTGACCTTGCTACAAGGCACTTCTTCACTCTGTGCCTCAGTCTCCCCACTCTCACAGTGGGAAGAAGACAGGCCAGGCAGAGCTTGTCCATTCGGCACTGCCCAGCCCTTCTAGCTAGCCCAAGCCTTGGAGGTCTCTGGGCTCAGAGTCCCAGAGCCATGGAGCTGCTGAGCCCTCAGGGGCCTTGTGGGCTACCTTGCAGCCAGTAGAGGGGAAACTGAGGCACTGTGAGCTACTGTGACTGTGTGTGTGTGGAGGGGGATGAAGGTGTGTGGTCTGCATCTGTGGGACAGATGGGTGGTCAATAGAGCAGGAAGGGCTTCTAAGACCCCCACCAGCCCTCTTAAGAGTCCTCTCCCCATTCCTAGGTGGGCGGTGCATTTCTGAGCACCAGGCCAGCCCCCCATCTGCTGGCTCCTGTGCAGGCAGCCCTGCCGAGTGCCCACCTGGCTGCTCGGCTCCCTCCCTGGGGTCAGAAGCTATGCTGCAGCAGAGCCTGGGGCAGGGGCTATGGCTCTTGGCTTCTCATTCTTTGGCAACCACCATCTCCCCGGAGAGGGACCAGGGAGAGCAGCTGGGAGCAGATGGGACGGGACAGGCAGGGGACTGCACAGGAGGGGATTGGGGCCTCTTCTCTGGAGGTGGAGGGGGTTATCCATCTCAGAGCCCTGATCAACCAAGCCAGCTCAGGGGAGGCAGGCTAGGAAGGAGGGTGGGGAGTAAGCCTGTGTGTGCCCAAGTGTGAGTGTGTGTGAAAGCGTGTGTGAGTGAGGGAGAGGGGGTGAGCACGGTATGCATCTGTGTCCCCATCCTAACCTCCGCCGCCAGGACAGGGACAACAAACAACTCATCTGTGGCCAGCTCTAGGCTTGGCCCACATGGGCAACCTCTTAGACCACGTGAGCAAGTGAGTCCCATCCCGCCAGGGACTCAAGCCCCCCACCCACAGTGGGGCCAGCTGGCTCAGACCAGAAGCCCATGACCCTGGGCCGAGCGAATCCCACCCTGTGCTTTGAGGGCTGTCCGGTCACAGCAAAACTGCCATGACCCTCTGCAACTTGCCGTGCCCCCAGATGCTCAGCCCACCAGCAGCCAGATTTCCTCAGCCAAAACCAGGCCCCTCGGTCTGACCGCAGAAGTTTAAAATCAGGACCTTTCCAGAAAAGCCAGCAGAGGCAGCTGCCGGGCAGGCCACACAGGGAACCTCCATCCCTCATTTGATGAGGACTCAGGATGGCACGTTCTTGAGGTCTCTTCCCCGGGAGTCCCTGCAGGCAGGCTGCGTCCTCTACTGCCACCCACACCAGCCCTGGAGGTGGTCAGCTGTTGCAGTTTCCATTCATTCATTCTACATTTATGCCGCACCAGACAAGACAGGTCTCTGCCTGGGCCATCCCTGCCTCCCATCCGGGCCTCCCACTACCCAGCCACCACTCGGCAGCAGCCTCAGACGTCTCCACGGCCCCCGGAAGCCACAGTGCTCCTCGCTCCCCAAGGCCACACCTCCACCAGGCAGCCCTCCACAGACCACCCCTGGGAAAAGCCCATCCTGGGAAAAGCCCATCCTGGCTCCAGCGCCCCATGGCGTTTTAATCTTCCCTGAGAAGCATTTCCCATGTGTCACAGGGGTAGGGGAGTGGAGGGGCGTCAGGGCTCCAGTTCGACAAGAGCAATTTGCCTCTGTAGATAAATGCTGTCTCCTCTCCAAAGTCCTTCCCCCTTTCTCCTCTCTCTTCTTCGCTCTCTCGCTCCCTCTCTCGGGTTTTTGGTTTGTTTTTTTTTTTTACAGTTTGCTAAATCTGTTGTAATCTGGTGCCAACGATTAATTCAGGCAGAAGGAGGGAAAGGGGAGAGGAAAAACCACTGCCACAGAGCTGCCTCTCAAGAGCAAGAGGCAGAAATAGCCAAGACGAACCCCTCGGCAGCCCCAGTTTTAATGAAGTAGAAAGCAGCCACCCAAAGAGCCCGAGAGGCCGCAGACCCCAAAGCCACCCACGGTCGGCTGCCCAAGCCCAGGTGCAGCCCTGGGCCCGCCAGGCGCCTGGGTCCTGCGCTTGCCTGGGAGGCAGTGTCCCCTAGTGGTTAGCTGAGCCCATACAGCTGGGTGCCTGCTTCTCCCCCTCCCTGCGGCCCCCCTCTCCCAGGCCCCCTGGTCCATCCAGTGCCTCTTCCTTTTCCACGCCAGGGAACAGTCAGAGCCGGGGAAGGCGTCTGAGGAACCCTTAGTCACGAGCGGCCCTTGGCCCACTCCAGGGCTGCCCCATCACAAAGCAGCCCGAGCCTGCCCGCTCCAGGCCCCTCAGGCGCCAGGTCAGCTCCCACGCAGCCCTCAGGAACGAACTGGGCCTGAAACGCCCACCTTTCCAGGGGCCTGCCCTGCATGCTGGACCAGCCAGAGTGTCCCGGGGGAGGTGGAAGTGGACAGGGTAGCAGAGGCGCAGGGAGACGGACAGACCACAAGCTCCCAGCGGGGGCTGCCGGCCCCCTCCCCTCCCCTCCCGTGCACCCCACACCTGTGAGAGCCGGCAGGCAGCCTGGCTGTCCTCACTGGCTCCTGCTTGATCTTCACCTGCTTACTCAAGCACCCCTTCCCCAGAAGCTGTCCTGGGCCCCCAGCCCCCAGCAGGCTGCTCTGTTGCCCTGCCTTCAGAGCCCAGGACTTCATGTGGGAGGGGGGAGCATCTGATCCATGTCTGACCACCCCCCACCCGACTGGAAGCTCCACCAGGGCAGGACATATGGCTGCTTTTGTTTTCTACTGACTCCCCAACCAGAGCTCAGCAACTATCTTATGAATGAATGAATGAATGAATGAATGAATGAATGAGGGAAAAAGACAGGGACTCAGGGGTGACCCCAGCCACCAGGCCTATGGCTGATCCCAGCCCAGGTCCCAGGTGATAAAACTTACCTCCCACCCGCCGCCCCCTCCCATCCACCTCTCCCCCACACTCACTCTGTGGGGTGGGGACGCAGCACCTGCAAGCCCAGGGGGGTAGCTTAAAAACCCAGGGCTGCAGCAAATCCAGCAAACAACTTCCACTGAGCGAGTCAGGGCCCCAGAACCCTGACATCATCTGCAGAGCCGCTGACCCCGGGGAGCGCCGAGGCTCTGGGGGCTGCGGGTGGCGGTAAACACACAGCCGCCGGCCGCGCAGGCAAACACAAGCCTGCACAAACACGGCGCCTCTCTCTGGAACCCTCTCGGCTCCAGCTGCTGCTCGGGAATGCCAGGCTGGCTGGGGGTGGGCGGGGAGCCAGGCAGGGGCATCCTGGGGCGCTGAGTCCTGTCCCCCCTCCCCGGCCGGCCGGTCAGCACCCCCTGGCCATCTCAGGGTAACTGCCCACAGCTGAGGACAGAAAGCAGCTGCCCCCCCACCCTAAGAGCAGGCCTGGACTCTGTCTCAGCGAGAACCACCCGGCAAGGTCGTGGGGAGGGGACCCCCACCACACACCCAGAGGGCAGTGCCTTGGGGAGCAGAGACCAAGGTCCTCTCTGGGAGCCTGGGGGTGCCACCTGGGGCAGCCCCACCCACCCCACTGCGGGCACCAGGACTTCCGGCCACGCCCACACCCCATTCACACTCGCCCACAACCACACTGCCGCTTACACCCCGTCCTGCGAGTGGCCTCAGGCGCCAACCCCTCCAGCCCTCACCCCTGCTGCGGTTGGAGGGGCCGTTCTGGGCATTCCCACTGGCACTTGAGACCCAGCCCAGGAATGGGCTTTGGCCGCTGGTGCTAGGGCTGGGGGCTGAAGAAGCCAGAAGTCCTCGGCCTAGAGTGAGCCAGGGGAGGGGGCACTCGGGTCCCCACCATTGCTAGGCCTGGACTCCGTGCTGGGCATGTGCCAGAAGCTTTGCTGGCACCACCTCATGGCGTCTTACCCCACGTTACAGGTGAGGATGCTGAGGCCCAGGGAAGGCTGGTCACTTGCCCAAGGACAGGAGGCCAGGAGGTGGAAGCCCCCCAGGAACCACAAGCCCCTAGGACCCCCAGGCAGTATCCCAGTGCCCCGGGAACACACTCAAGAGGATGAGGCGCTGACATCATTTCCAGCCCCTGGGGCAGAAGGGCCCACCCAGCCAGACCCCCCCGCATATCCTGGATAGGCTGGATCTCCAAGACCAGGCCAGGGGCAGCCTGGCCAGCTGGGGAGGGGGCTGCTAGCAGGTCCCCAGCTCCGGGGCTGCCCACACTGCAGCACAGGGGCCTTCATCTGCTCACCACCCCTCCTGAGCCATCGCCCCTTCCCCTGGCTGGGCACAAGCGGCTCCACAAGGCCCAGGGCCTGCCAAGCATCCCCTCCCTATGTCCCTGTCTCTGCCCGCTGCCTCCTTCCCACCTGACTGGCAGAGGTGACTGTACCCTGCCGGCCCCAGGGACCTCGTCCTCCCTTTGCACCAAGCAGCCACTCCTTGACAACTGCTGCTGCGCTGGGCCTCTGGGCTGGTCTGGCCTGCTCCAGGCCTGTCCCCCATCCCTCGACACCCACCGTTCCAGGTCTGCCCAGAGCACTAATCCATCTCTCAGTTAACCTGGAAGCGGACTCAGACCCCACCTGCCTTCCCTGCTCTCCCACCCACAGGGGCAGGACAGCCGCCATATCCCCCTGTACAGGCAAGGAGGCAGGATCCCCAGAGGGGAGGCTGCAGGCCTGGGGTCAGCCAGTGGGTGACACAGATGCATCCTCACCTGCACCCTCCTGGTAGAGCCCCAGCAGCAGGTGACTGCAACGGGGGTGACAGCACTCCCTCCCCACCGCCTCCTTAGAAACCAGCTGGGGGAGGGTCTCCCAGGGGGCTTCCGCTGAAGGCCTCGGAGGAGGCAACAGGGGAGGCACAGGGCAGGCCCTGCTGGGAGTATCAGCACCAGGCTTAAGCCCATGAACACACAGGCTGGGGGAAGGGCCCCCCAACTCTCCAAAGCCTCTGCAGGCATCTTCAGCCCTTGGGGAACCCCTAACCCAGGAACAGGTCCATCAATGACATGTAACATCTGCCCAGCTCATCCTGGTTTACAAAGCAGTTCCCACCCTGGGCCTGGCCTCATGAAGTGGGTAAGTCTAGCCCACTTTACCCCCAAGGGAAACTGAGGCTCAGAGAGTGGAGGGACTTGCCCAAGGTCACATGACCAATAAGGGGCGGAGCTGGGACACGCAGACCCAGGTGTAGGAGCCAGCGGGAAGCAGCCGCAGGCCGCAGCCGCCTGGGAGGCATGGGGCTGCCCAGCCCCTGGCCTGCCGGGCTTGAACTTGAGGCTGGGCAGGCTGTTTGCGGAAGGGTGCCCGTCTCTACGTATCTGTGAGCGTGCGAAGCCCAGACCACCACATGCCCCCCACGCACCGCCCCCAGGCAGACAGAGCCCAGGGTGCCTGTTCTTGTCTCCTCTGGTCTCGGATCTGCCCACGGTCAGCCCTTCAGCCAAGCTGTGACAGCCCCTCTGCTCCTCCTGCTCTCCCCCCCAGGGCCGCCCTTGCTGCCTGCCCAGCTGGGTATCAGCCTCTCCTGGGCACTGGCCCTGGCAGCCCACGCTCAGGTCATTTCCATTTTAAACCTTCCGAGGAAGCCCTGAGCAGTCGCCCACGGAGTCGGCACCAGCTGACAGGTGATGTTTGCGCCTCTCCTCCGGGGCTGGCCGGAAGCGATGCAGTTGGCTTTGGACTCCAGAAAGCCGAGCCTGGCGCCCCTGTGCGTGGACGCCTTTCCCGCGGTGGTGGGCAGACGGGACTGCCCAAGCCCACATCCTCTACCAGCAGCATCCTGGGTTCCTCCCAGGCTCTGGGTCACCCCCAACTCCTAAGCCACCTGGGGAGGGGGACACGGAGGAGCCAGGTCTCTGTCCTCCCTGAGGGTGCAGGGGGCACGGCGGGGCAGGGCTGAACCCAGGTGCCCCCTCCTCCGCCCCCAGCCTTGACTTTATTCCCACAGAGCTCTGGCTTGGGGCCGTGCAGGCCTGGCACACCCCAGCTGGGCTGTCTTCTCTCAAAACCACACACCCCAGAGGGCCTCCTCGCCCTCCTGGGGCCACCGGGAAGCCTGGGGCAGCTCCCTGATGTCTCCGCTCCACAACTTTCTCTTCCTCAGAGAGCTCTAATCAGCCACGGGTCCCTGCGGCCCGGGGACGGCTCGCCTGCCTTCAGCCGGGGGCCTCCTGTCCCCGGGGCGCCGGCCGGGCATTGCGCTGCCGCCCTGTCCTGAGAGCTCCGAGCTCCGGGGAGCAGTCCCGGACCGGGGACCCCAGACCATTAGTCCCGCCGTTTCGGCGCCAGGTGCACGGTCCCAGCCCCCTGCCTGCACCGGGCTGGCAGTCCACAACGCGCCCAGGGAGGGAAGTTGGAGGCTGCTTCGCTCCGCTCAAAGTCGTTTTAAAAATAAAACCTCGCTCCAGCCGTGACTCACGCGGCGGGTGGGAACCGGAGCGCGGCGCTCGGGCGGCCGCCTGCCCCTCGCCAAGCACCCCGAGCCCTCCGGCTCCCGCGTGCGGGGCCGAAGGCAGGACCCGCTAGCTCGGCCTGGAGCCCCCAGCGGGCCGGACCGTCTCCCCGGGGGTGCAGCAAGGGCTCGGGCCGGGGCTCCAGTCGAGCCCCCGCCCTTCCCTATCGCTGCTCCGGAGAGCGGAGCCGCCGGCCGCGCACCCCGCGCCTCCCCGCGGCTGGTCCAGCGCCGCCAGCTCACGGCTCTCCGCTTGGGGCCCCCCACCCCAAATCCAAAGGCTGCGCGTCCCCCGCCGCGCCCCGGCAAAGCACGGCAGCCCAAGTCCGCGGCGCTCCCGCGCGCCCCTACGCCCCGCGGCCCCCGGCGCCCCATCCCGCCGTGCGGCCCCGGCCCCCGCCCGGTGCAGCCTGCCTTACCTGCGCAGCGGCCGGGGAGGCGGGTCTCCTCGGGAAACTTTGCAGCGACGGCTGGAGCCTCAGGGGTTATTCCAAGGAGCGGGCGGAAACCGGGGCCGTAGGGCGCCCAAGGGGGCCCGGGAGAGGCGCCCCCGGCGCGCGGCGCAGCGCTGTGGCGGGCCCTGGGCGGGGGGCGCGCGGCGGCGCATCTGCCCGGCTCGGGCGCCCGGCGGAGCCGCGGGGGTCGTGCGCGGGGGTGCGCCCGG
>JAKSZT010053990.1:3366292-3523966 GCA_026826555.1 Tolypeutes matacus | reverse complement strand
GTGCGTGCAGGCGCGGACGAGCGGAGCGGGAGGGGAGGGAGAGGGGAGGAGGAGGGAGGCAGCGGGCGGGGGCCGGGGAGGCGGCGGCGGGGGCGGGGGCGCCGCGCTGCGCACTGGCGGGCGGGACCCGGCGCGGGAGGCTGCGCCGCGGCGCGGGGACTCGGGCCCAGCCTTGGAGAAGCGGCCTCCGGGTCCTCCTCCTCCTGCCCTCAGAGAAAATGGCTGGGGCTGGGGGAGGGCGCCCTCCCCCCTGGAGGGGTAAGGGGAGGGAGGCCCCCAAAGCCGGCCTCCAGCGCGGGGGGAGGGAGAGAGAAAGGGGTTCTCGCTCATGCGCCGCCTTCTCCCCACACCCCTCCTCTCTGCACCCACTCATTCATCTAGCTTTCCAACCATCCATTCATTCATTCATCCATCCACCCGTGCATTCATTCACAAACAGGTACTCACCGTCTACAGTCCCCTCTGCGTGCCAAGGAAACCCCTTCCCCCGTGCCCGGCGCCCCTTCCCCTGTGGACCTCTGAGATCCTGGTCCCCCTCACCTGCTGCTCCCCCTTCCCAGCACTTGCTCTAAGCATCCCGACTCCTCAGGCCCCCTCCCCAAGCTCCACCCAGCTGTCTTTAAGTGGGCGGTGCTGGGGGTGGGGGAATCAGATCCCAGCACCGCCCCTGCCCTCACTGGTGGACCCCCTCACTGGTGGACCGTGATCTTGGGCAAGTGATTTCAACTCTCCAAGCCTCAGTGTTCTCAACTGAAAAACGGGAGCAGTAACACCTACCTCCAGGGCTTGTTTTGAGGGTCGCAAAAGACCTTGAATGGGGAAGTGGCTGGGCAGTGCCTGGCATATTTAGGGACGCCGGAAATGTGGGTGCCTGTTGTGTGGGGTCTGGCGTGGCAGTGGAGTCTGGTGGGGGTATTGGATGGTTAGACCAGACTTCTTCCTGCTCCCCTGGAAAGTCTGGGTGCTGCTGGGATTATTGGCTATAAGGAGCCTTCTCATGTGCCCAGCCTCGCCCTGGTCAGGCCACACTGCTCAGCTCCATCGTCCCCTCCTGGCCTCCCTCTCCCTGGAGGGCTGCTCTGAATGAGTCCCCACCTCTGCCCAGAATCCCCCACTGCTCCTCGCCCAGACCCCCCACAATTTGGCTCAGCCCCCCTTTCCACAGACCCATCCCAATGACCCCCACCCCACGGTCCCAGCTCCAGGCCAGACTTGGATGGTTCATGGGCCCAGCACACCCTGTTCTTTGCCTGTCCTTCAAGGCCTGGCCAGGCCACCTCCCCTCTGGGATGCTGTCCCAGATCGCGGGCTGCGGGGCGGGTGGCCTGTCGGGGACACAGCCCCTCCCTCCCCCTCCCTCTCCGCTGCTCCTCTCTTGCTCCGCTCCTGCTCCCTCCAGTCTGGCCCAGCTGCTGCCTCTGTCCCCACTGTGAGGCTGTCTTTGCTCTCCTTCCCCTGCCTTCCTCACCTCTCCCTTCTGCTTTCCCTCCCCTCAACTCCTTTTCTGCTCAATTCGCCAAACAGCCATTCTTCCTCCCAATTTTTATTTATTGTCCAAACAGCATTATACCACCAATAAAGGAAAGAAAAATCACCCACAATCCCACCGCCCTGTGGCGTCAGCAGCCTCCGCTGCCCCGCTCCCTTCCAGGCTTGGCTGTGCACAGACGGCTGTAATTTTTACAGAGTGTGGTTTCCGTTCCGCCTCTCCAGCCCCCAGATGGGACGTGGGGGCCCTGGGGCGCGGTCAGCCCTCCGCCACGGCACTTAGCATGTTGCTCAGGAATTACGTGCATCTTCCTCCTTGATGAAATGGAACCTCTTGGAGGAGGGACCCCTTTCGGCACTGCCACTCCTTGCCCAGCACAGGGCTGGCACGAAGGGGGCATGCAGCGGCTCGTGGTGGAAAGAGCAGGGTCGATATAGCTCTGTTTGACATGCTGCACTCAGATATCAAAATTTCCTTTTCGTAATTGTGCTTTTAATGGCTGCGTGATATTCCATTGAGCTGACGCGCAACAGCTCACTCAGCCATGCCTGGTGGCCGAACACAGTGCACGGGATGTTTAGGGAGACCCACTGCGTGCTGGCTGCTGTCTTGGGTGAATTGGGCCCTGCTGGACCCTACCCTGGCGGGGGAGGATGGGCACCTAAGCAGGGTCCAAGATGCTCTTGGTGAAACAGACCCAGGGGCCAAGTCAGTTGGGACATCCAGGAAGGCTTCCCAGGAAAGGTGGCTCTTGAGCTGGGTCTTACAGGGTGAGGAGGACTGTTCTGGGCAGACATTGGGAGAAGCTCATTCCAGGCCAAGGCAATAGCCTGTTTGTGCACAGTGTCCTGACATAAAAGAGCCTGGGATTTGGGGATCAGGAATCTGTTGAGGCTGAAAGGGCAGGCTCAGGGGTCTGTGGTGGAAGATGAGGTGGGCGATGTCAGTCAAGCAAGGGGGGTGGGGTGGTGTTGGACAAGCCCGGGGAGCCCCAACCTCATCCTGAAAGCAATAGGGAGCCGGGGAGGGAATGTGTGTACAAGAAGTTCACAGTCGGCTGAGATGCACAAAGATCGCTTATTCATTCAACAAACACTGCTGAGCCTCCCATGTGAGGTGGGACCCTGTGAGGTCATGGGTTCAGTGTCAGTGGTGAAGACAGTAAGGCCCTAGGTCCAGAAGGTCTCAGCTCGCCTTGGGAGCTGGGCATTCATGAGGATGCTCTTGGTGACAAGGGCGGCAGAAGTCACCCAGCAAAGATTTGTGGCTTCAACCTTGCGCTCGCCAAGCCCCAGCTCCCCCGCTCCCGGGGCGGCAGTGACCCGTACAGTGTCCGGCAGCCAGGTGTGGCGGGTGCTACCCAAGGTCACCCCTAGCCCTGCCCACAGCTCCTGTGCCTCCCCAGCCAGCTGCCTGCCCTCCCAGGAGTCCCCAGATGGGGATTCTGCTGCAACCATGCCACTTCCCAGCCGGTGACCCTGGGCTCTGTCCCGGCCCCATAGCACCTCAATTTTCTTATCTTAACGGGGCCATCCCAGAACCTCCTAGGGCTGGTGTGACAGTCTGATGAGGTCCCAATGGGAACGAGCTTTGTAAACCATGACGTGTTGTGACAATATGATTCACCATTATCAGACCATGATTGGCCTCCTCGGGCCTGCTCTGGGCTGGGTAGGGGAGGGTGAGTGTCCAGGGCTGCACCCCCCCAGGGGCAGCAGTCGGGGTCATCACTACTGCAAGGACTGAGAGCAGGCATTCAGGGGACTTGACCTTGGGCTGCAGCTAGCCACCCGAGAGATGGGGGTCCAGCCTTCCTCACAGGCCCCAACTTGGGCATCACCTCCAGGAAGGGCTGGTTCCCCGGCCTCCCAGCCCCGACCTGAACCTCTGGGTTCTCAGCCTTGGAGAGCACCTCTCTCCAATGTCCCTAGGGTCCTCTGAGGGAAGACCCCTATGGAGTCGCAGCCACTGAATACCTGTCTGACCTGACGCCCCAGTGCACTCTGGGATGTTTCCCTGAATTCACGGACTAGTGGTCTGTGGGTCGGTTGCCGTGCATACACAGAGGCCTGGCTGCACGCGCTGACCCTCCCCAGAAAGGGCCCGCAGCCTCTCTGATGCAAGTCCTAACACCCCCGTGCTCCCCCACCAGCTACGGCTCACTAAGCTTTCCCGTCCTACAGAGGGGACGGGGCTTCTCCCTAGGAGTGCAGGGGTCAAGGAGTGGGCCCCCAGGGCAGAACCTCAGGGAGAGCAAGCTAGCAAGGCCTCCAGCCCGGGAGGAAGGCTGCAGGGTGTGTGCTCCAGGGAGCTGGCCCGCAGGCACAGAGAAAGTTCAAATGAACTCAGCAATAAGTGAGCATGGGTGCTGGGTGCTGGGTGCAGGGTCAGGCCCCAGGAAGGGCCAAACCCAGCAACTGCCCTAGGGAAGCTCCTGGCCAGGGCAGGGAACACACCCTTGAGGCCCTGCCCCAGCTGCCTACCTCGATGCACCCTCCTGCCCGGGCCCCCGAAACAGGGTCCCCCCACTTTGTCCTTCTCTCCGCTTGCTCGGCCTCTCTTTGGTAGCACTCAGCTCAGTTGGTGATGATGTATGATTTGTGGGACCACATTTTTTACCGAAGGGACATTTAACATCTCTGAAACCAGGGCGTGGCAGTCGGTGATCGTCAGCAGGGAGCTTTCTTCCCTGGCAGCACATAAAATTGTGGTGTGACTTAGAATCACTGAATCTGCATTCAGGGATGCGTCCACTAGCACCCGCCTTCCCAGCAGAACGTGAGCTCCCAGAGGGCACAGCCTGAGCTGTTACAGTGCTTGCGTGTCCCTAGCACCTGCCTCAGTGCCCGGTATCGGGGGGGGGGGCACGCAGTCAGGCATCCGTGAATGAATGAAGGCCTAAAATGTTAGAGAAGAGCATCAGGCTGAGACAGCACTTCAAGGCAACACTGATGGAACTGTCCCAAGGCCGACCGTGATTTGTAAAACCGCGAACTACCCAGAGATGATGGTTCCAGAGCTTCGGCGGGGGGCAAGACGCACTTCTGGTTACTGAGGAGTCAGGGGGGACCTGGGGAGGCGGTGGTGGGGAGGTGAAGGGGGAGACGAGACTGGACTGACAGGCTGCAGTAGCCTGGGTGGCTGGGGAGAAAGACATCAGAGAAGGTCAGAGCCCAGGTGGGACAGGGCTTGCACGGGCAGCCCTGGGCGCAGAGCCTGGGGGCTGCCCCGGCTTGTCTCAGATGGGCCCCTCCTTCCCCTTGGGAGCCTCTTCTTCTCCCCCACTGTACCCACCCCTCATCTCCTCCAGGTACCCGGGCTGCCTCTTGCTCACGTGCCCGCAGGCTCACTCACTCCCCAGCCATTTCTCCCAGCAGAGGTCACGCTGCTGCTGGTGATTTAGACATTTCTCAACCCCGGTTATCACTCACCCACCGCACACATCCTCACTCTAAGTTCGGAGAGGCAGATGCCATCCACGTGGAGGGACAAGCATATGCAAAGGCCCAGAGGTGTGGGTGGTGAGGGTCGTGTAGAGAGGAGCAAGGTGAGGCCTGATCAGGAAGGGCCTCGAATGCCAGGCGGAGGTCAAGCCTTCTCCAGACCGGTGGGCTAGTGAGCAGGCTGTGTGGCAGGAGGAAGGGGTGGAGGCTGGACACCGAGACGGGGACAAAGGTGCCGCCCTGTGGGAGCGAGAGGTCAGGCCTGAACCAAAGAAAGGGCACAGCCCAAGATATTTGGGAGCGGAGGCTTACGGGGCGCCCTGACTGCCTAAGGAGGGGGAGGGCGGCGGGCTCGAGGACACCCCATCTCCAGAGTGGAGCTCAGAGACCTCGTCAGGGTCTCGGCACCCAGCCACCTGCCTCCTCCATCCCTCGTCACGGTGCCTCTTCTGACCCCTGCAGGCCTCCTTTTTAGGGGGCTCAGGACTCCACAGTCCTCCTCAAGTCCCCCCAAGTTTACTTACTGCCTCAATCTCCCCCACAATGGAGGGGTTTTTGAAGCCTGATGCCCCAAGTCCCCACGCCCACCTCAGGCAGCCAGAGCAGGCCCCTGCCCTCAGGCCAGCCCCTGGGCCCTTCCCCTTGGGTCCTCCCTAACCCCCAACAGGCTCCAACCCCTCAGGGCAGCTGAAGCCACTGCAGATGGTCCGTCAGGGGCAGTGGGAGTCTGAGGACTGTGTGTCATGAACCCCTTGCAGAGTCCTGAGGTTGCAGAGCTGTGGAGGGACAGACGGCATTTCCTGGGGTCCCTCACCTGTCCTCACCTGCTGGGCCCAGGTACTCCAGGGGCAAGAGGAGGAAGGGGAGAGGCTGTCCTAAGCCCAGAGTCCCGCTCTCTGAGTCCAGGGAGTGCAGAGCTGTGGCCCAGGGCTGGGGTTGGGTGGGGTCATTCAAGACCCCTCACCTGCCGGGGCAGGTGCTCCAGGCAGCCAGGCCTGGCGGGTTCTGAGCTAAGTAGCTGCTGAGCCTGGGCTCTTGAGAGGAGCCACAGGAGGAGGGGGAGAGGAAGAGGCCAAAGGTGCTAGGGATGGGCTGGGGCGGAAGGGGTTGCCGGGCAACCAGCACTGAGGAGGGAGCCATGGAGGGGCTGAGGCTCGGCTCCGCATACCAACGACAGCCGCTCCTCCCTCCTCCTCCTCCCTCCAAGGAGTCCGAGTCACCCAGCTGGGAAGGGTGAGGAACAGAGAGGAGGAGGTGCCAGCCCAGTGGGAACTCTGAGGCAGTCAGGGTGGGGATCAGGCTGGGGGCCTGGGGGGGTGCTCATATGGCCATCCGGGGCCCTCAGCCCGGGACCCTCAGCACAGCCCCCTGCCAAGGTCTGCAGCAGGAGGGAACTGGAGCACCTTGTCCCCACCTCACCTGGCCCTCCTGATGGGCCTCCCTGGCACCCCCAGCTGGAGGAGCACTGGTTTAGAGTCAGGCTCAACTGCCTCTTTCTGGCTGAGTGACCTTGAACAAGCCACCTCCCCGAGCCCTGAGTCCTGAGTGCTCAGCCACGGGCTGCACAGAGGAGGCAGGTGCCCAGCTAGGCAGGGTCTGATGGGCAGAGTTTCAGTGGAAGTCCTTCCTGGTGTCTACCTTAAATTCCCCATGCAGCAAGTGGTTGCCGCCTTTCTTCCACCCTTATTGAGAAGAAGGGAACCCTTGTTCTGCTGCAGTACCCCACTGCGTTCTGGGAGAACTCAGTTGTGTGGTCTTCCAGTTCCGTTCCCTCTGGGTCCTCAGTTTCCCATCTGGACAAGGAAGGGGTTGGACTGGGTCCAGGGAGAACCCTCTGGGTGTCTGTGTCCCCACCCCCCGAAATCATGGACAGTGTTGGTGCATGGTGGCAGTACCTGGGGAGATGTCCCCAGCCGCCACTGAGAGCGGGGGACTGTCACCCCACTGTTTAAGACCCCTGAACCAGGTGGCTCAGAGACCTCCTGAAGGGCCAGGCGATGGCTCAGTGTGGACCTCCTGCAGAAGGCAGAGGGGGAGGCAGGATAGGGGGTCCGGAGCCTCCACTGCTTCCTGCCACGCAAAGAACAACTTCCGTTGACTGTGTGGGCCGCATTTGGAAGCTGATCCCATCCCCCAAGCCACCCGTGACCCCAGGTCCTCTAATTAATTGGTGGCTGTGGGTTCAGTGATGCCTCTCCTCCCAGCCTTCCCGCAACCATCCCCAGCCACCACCATCCCCCCAGCGCCCACCACCAGATCCACCCCTGCCCCCTTCAATCTACTCGGTCCCTCAGCTCTGAGGAGGGTCTTCTTCGAATGCAAGCCTGACCCCACCACGCCCTGGCTCCAGTACCTGCCATGACTCCCCACAGTCGTGGGAGAAGGGTCAGTGTTTGTGGCCTGGCCGCCCGCTCTGGCCTCCCCTCTGCAGAGCCCCCACATGCAGCCCACCCTCCCCTGATGTGGGGCCTGGTCAATGCCTGTTGAATGAATGAGTGATCCTAAAAGCAGGTCTTCTGTGCCAGGCCCTTGCTGAGCCCTGGGATATAGCAGTGAACAAAGCTGGCCACCATGCTGTAATCAACCAGCAAACAAACAAAAGGATGGGATCATTGCAGGACCCCGGTGTGCGCTCTGAAGATAACAAGCAGGGTGATAAGATGGGGCAGGGGGCTCTTTAGCTGGAGTGGGTAGGGGGCCTCTCGGAGGAGGTGGCATTTTCACTGAGGCCTGAAGGATGAGAAGGAGTCAGTTAGGAAAGAGCTGGAAAAAGAGTGTGCCAGGTAGAGGTGGTGCAGTTCGTGCAAAGGCCCTGGGGCATGAAAGGGCCAAACCTGTTCAACGAAGAGAAAAGAGGCCAGGAAACCGGAGGGAGTGGAGCAATGGTTACAGCCACGTGGTCAGGGAGGGGGTATGGATTTTATTCTAAGTGTAAAAGGAGTTTTAGGCAGGGAAGTGGCATGATCTAATTTATATTAAAACCATCATCTGAACAACCACTTTGGAGAACAATTTGGCAGTACCTAGTAAAGTTAAAGATGTGCATTTACCACAACCCAGCAGTTCCTCTCCTGACACATCCCCAAGAGAAATTCCGGCACATGTGTGCACACAGTGTGTGCAAAATGCCACTGCGGCTGGGTTTGCAAGGGACAAGAGTGGACACGTCAGCGGGAGAGTGGCTGGACGAGTTGCGGTTGCCTGCCCTGGAATGCCACATGGTAATGCAGGGGGTCGGCCCAGGGTGGGGTGCGTCTCCCTGGCTAGCTGCCACAAGCGTCACGTGGATCAGCAACAGCTAGTCCAGCAGCTGCCAGTTTATAAAAAAAACTCAAAGACAGGAGTATCTTGTTTAGGGGGTTATGTAGTAAAACCCTAAAAAACACCAAGGACCGCTCAATGCCAGATCCAGGGTAGAGGGTACCTTGGTGGGGGAGAGGGGCATCGCAAAGGGGTACCTAAGGGCTTTTTGTTTTATGATGTTGTATTTGTTAGGTTGGTGGGTCAAGGGGTTGTATGTGTGTGTGTGTGTGTGTGCACGCACTTTTATACACATGAAATAAACTAATTTAAGAAGGTCACCCTTTGCTGGGAGAGAGTCGAGTGGAGTGGGGAGGGAAGCCCTGTGGTTTGGCGACTCTGGGAGTAAGAAATCCAGCCCAGCCCTGCCTGGTGGCTCCAGAGCCAACAGCTCTCTTTCAAACCCCTGGTTTGTTTGATCCTCCAACAGCCCCAGGTTTTCTCCTTTGGGGAAGAAATTTGAAGCCCCGAAGAGGGCAAGGGGTGGCCTGGGACCACCCAGCGAGCTGGAGGCAGAGGAACCTGTGACCTTCCTTGGGACCAGCTGGCCCGTCCAGCTGGGGCCGAGCAGAGGGGTCAAGGCTGCCTTATGGACCCACCCTGCCACCCACCCCAGGCTGTGGACAAGGGGGCTCCGTGACGTACCCCGCAGTACCTTCCCCAGCCCCCTGCACCCTCTGGAGCATTTCCCGTGTTTCCCCGTTCTCCCACCCTCCCAAGACTCTCCTGGGCCCCAGCCCCTGGTTCCTGCATCGATGGAGACTGGGCCAGGCTGGCTGGGGCCCAGGCCATCGCCGCCTAATTGGGTTTCAGGGATGCTCATGGTTATGTTAATGGCAGGACGCAGCTCAGCGTGCTGGCCTAGGAATGGCTCCTGGGGGAGGGGAGACCCAGGCAGAGGCCAGCCAGGGGTACCCCAGCACCCCAGTGCCCAGTGTTCCCTTAGAAATCAGACTGCCTGATTCAAACTCCAGCTCCCCCACTTCCCAGCTGTGTGACCTTGGGCAAGTCACTCAACTTCTCTGAGCTCCCATTTCCTCATCTGTAAAATGGAACAAATCCTAGTACCTCCGTCACTGGGCTCTTAGGGTAGGGAGGTGAAATGAAAGAATCCACCAGAAACACTGGGCCCAATGCCTGGCACAGAGAATTTGTTCTATAAATGTGTTATTAGCTAGTTTTTTTGTTTGGGGTTAAAGTCTACAAGGTCCTACAGGGAAATGTGAGCAGGAGCTGCCGAATTTGCCTAAAGAGCTGAGGGTGACTCACTTTTCTTTTGCTTTTTGTTTATGTATATTACCCAGTTTGGAGCAATGAACTTGAATTTCTTGCATAACAAACTACCAATAAATGGAAGGTGCAGGGGATGGGCTTGGTAAGTGGGCATTGAGGGGATCTCAGTGTCGGTGAGGGTCTTGGGTCCAGCCTGGAGGCGGCTGGCCCGGAGGTCAGGTATCCAGAGGCCCAGGCAGCTGGGAGGAGCTCAAGGAACCCAAGGAGGGAGACGAAGAAGGAGAGCCCAGGCCGGCGGGACCTCAGCCAAGTAAGCTCCTTTGAGCTTTAAGCGGCTGACTGGGCAGCTTTTGTAGGGAACAGGCGTGGGGGTGGGACACCGTGGTGCAGAACTGGGGAGGGGGCAGCAGGGCAGAGGGGTATGGCTGCAGGGGACCCGGCAGTGGGGAGGTGCTGGGCTGGAGAGAAGCTGGAGGGTCATCCGATTTGGGGGTTGAGGAAGTGGGTCCCGGCCCAGGGCATGATGGGAAGGAGGAGCCCAAGGGGGAAACCCTGGACGGGAGGCTCAGCTGCATACAGCCCCCCGTGGATTTGGGGGCATGCCAGGGCTTAGCCAGAAGAAGGTAGAATGGGAGGCTCGGTCCTGGAGGCAAACAAGCAGATTCCGGCTCTGCAGCATAGTCAGCCTTCTCCAAATCCTATCTCCACCACCCTAACTGCGCGGCCTTGGGGCAGTTACTGACTCAAGCCTCAGTTTCCCCATCTGTAAAATGGAGCTGTGCATCCAACAGGTCCCCACCGTTCTCTCACCAGGAGGCTGGTGCACAAACCTCAGCAGAAGCCATTGCTGGTATTAATCAGAGCTGACCTGGGAGGGCTGGGGACCCCTGCCCCACGCCCATCACCACGGTCAAGCCAGTTTTACGGACCATTTTAATTTGGTTGTCTCTGCCTCACAAAGTGATGGTCCCTAGCCTGCAATGAGGAAACTGGGACCCGGAAGCCGGGGCAACTGGCCCAAGATCACAGCCGGGGTTCCAGGCCCAGGCCTGGCAAAGCACATGACTTTGTTCCTCCCTGCTCAGGGCTGTGGCCCTGGACAAGTTACTTCTCCCCTCTGGGCCTCAGTTTCCCCACCTGTGAATAGGGCAGGAAGGGGTTTGTACATGGTTCAGACAATCAGCAAAGATCCAGGAAAACCTGCTTGGGACGCAGTTGGTGCAATGACTCTGAGCCCCCTATCCTCCCCCCAGGCCCAAGCCTGGGGAGGTCCAGTAGCCTCACACTCTCCCCACCAGGGCAGCCCGTGACCTTGGGCCTGGGGCACAGAGCTTGTCAAACACAGCAACTGCTCCCACAGCTTGAAGTACCTTTGAAGTCTCTTGTTTTATCTTTAAAAAATCAGCACATTTCACATTTTATTCCATCTGTGGAGCCTTTCTAATCTCAAACATGTTTTAACGCCTTGTACCAAGTAACGCAGATACCGTCAGCCTGGGGGCTGTAGGGGGAGGCTACGGTGTTGACTTCCCAAGAACAAAACCCACTGCCCTAAACCCTCTGTGGGGCCGCCACCAAGTCAGGCGGGCAACAGTCCCTGAGCCCCAGCAGGCACCGGGCTCTGGGGTAGTGGCGAGCAGGGGGGGGTCAGCCAGGGCAGAGGCTGCCAGGAATGGGGGGCAACACCAACAGTCTGGTAAGGGCAGGGGTGCGGGAAGGAACTGTTGGAGTGGCTGGGGGCTCCCGATGCAACCAGAAGTTCTGGGGAGGACAAGAGTCAGCAGGTCTCCCTCCTGTCACCTCATCATTCTCTGCGCAAATCACAGCTCATTATTACTGGGCACCTATTTCTCACTGCAAGGCCCTCCTGGGCTGCTCCTGTCTCACCCCTCTGCCCTGTCTCCTTCTCTCCCCCACTCACTGGGCTTCAGCCACACGGAGTGCCACCAACCCACCAGGCCCGCTCCTGCCTCAGGACCTTTGCACAGCCATCCGCTCTGCCTGGGGTGTGCTCCTTGTGGCTGGCTCCCTCTCTTCAGCTGCTCCTGGATCAGCCCCCTGCTACTCTCTCCTTTCTTCTCCCGTTTACTTTTACAACCTCTGGCTAATTCCTGTTCAGGTGTATTTCTGTTCTCTTGTTCCTTGACTCTCTCCCCTAGACTTGAGCCCTGGGCTGACGGGGCCTTGCTCATCAGTGTCCCTGCATCTGGCACGGAGAAGGAGCTCGATGCATATTTGTCAAATGATAGAAAGCTGAGGTCTGCGCTCACAGGGGAAATTGAAGAATGTGGCCCAGGCAAGGTGCTGAGGGATTTGGGGGAGCAGCCGCCAGCTCCCCGCCAGCTCCCCAAGCTTGCCCGGCAGTCTCTCCAGGCATTTGAGTCCAGGACAAGGTGTGCGGAGGCAGCGGACAGGGGGACGCAGCGGCCTCCGGGAGCATGCCAGGGGGCTCGTGCCTGCCTCAAAGTCACCGCTGTGCCCGCTGGCCGGCCTCCCCCTGGCCCGGGAACCTGCTCAGCGCTTTGCTCGGGTCACCGCATCTCCTCTCGGGCGGCCCAGCCCCCACACGCCCCCATCAGCTCCCTTGGCACCACCCCCCAACCCTGAGCTGGAGGATTTAGTCCCTGTCAGGGAAAAACACTGCAGCAGCTCCTACACCCGAGGAGGGACACGTTCCCGCCTCCTGCCATCGCCCTTGGACGGCCCAGCTGCCCGCCACCCCCTGCCCCAGGTCCTGCCTCCTGAGGGACCCCAGCCCCCCACCCTAGGGGTGGGTTCTTCAAGGCGGAGAGGCCCGGCTTCAGGGCCAGGCTGACCCCAGGTCGGATCCAGGCCCTGCATGGCCTCGCTGAGGGCCTCGGGCTTCAGTCTGTGCCAGGCCCTATGCTGGGAGCTGAGGACACCAGGCTGGGGGGGGGCACACCTGTCTCCCTCCAGCGCTCATGCAGATCGCGGGGCAGACCAGGGTGGGGGTGGGGGTGAAACTGCAAGGTGGGGATGCTGAAGGCCGCCCCAGGGGAGGGCACAGCCAGAGACCAGCTCTAGACCCGTGTTGGGGGTGGGGGGGTGTGCTCCTCAAGGCTGACTCCCAGGGTGGGGGATGTGAGGGTCTCTTCCCAGAGGAAGTGGCAGTTGAGCTGAGATAGGAACGGAGAGCAGGAGTAACCAGGCCAGGGCCTGGGGCCTTCCAGGCAGTGGTACCACCTGTGCAAAGGCCCTGGGGCTGGAAGAATGGGGCCGCTTTGAGGACTGGGAGTGTGGACAAGGGAGAGGTGGAGGCAAGAGGGGAAGGAGAGGATGTGATGAGTCCTTGGGCCCATGGGGCTCCGGCTATGTCTGGGATGGGCTCTGTATCCTGAGAGCAAAGGCTTTGGGGAGCTGGATGTAGAACAGGACATGCTCCATTTTGCATTGTGAGATCATTCTATCTGGCTCAATTTCCTCATCAGTAAAATGGGTTAATAACAGAATCTTCTCCCCAAGGTAACATTTAAATGAGCTCATGCGGGTCCAGAGATTACCCAGTCTGAGCCCAGGCACTTCTGCCTTATTGGGCTCCTTCCTCTATTAAAAAAAATATATATATATATTAAAAAATTACATTTTATGACTTCGTTGGCATAAAGACAAATATATTCATATAATGTATTAAAACATTATCCTCGGGGAGCGGATGTGGCTCAAGTGTTTGAGCACCTGCTTCCCATGTATGAGGTCCTAGGTTCAATCCCTGGCTCCCGGTTCAATCCCCAGCCCCCATACCTAAAAAAAAGCAAACAGAAAAACCCGTTATCTTCAACCTAAAAGTTCATTTTTTGGCCTTCTGAATTTAAAAGATTGTCGGGTCCTGCTGTCCTTTAAGGTGTTACTTGGCAGGGTCAGGAAGGTGTGGGCAGTTCGGGGTGATCTGAAGAGGTGCCTGTGTGACCCCAGAGCCTCCACTCTGCCCCTTCCCCCGCCCCGGACCCGCGCAGACTCTGAGGTGCTCTGGGGTGCGAGTTGAGCCATCCACCCCCCACCCTCTGACTAGTATTCAAGCCTCAGTTCTAAGGACACCACCTCCTGGATGATGCTTTCCAATCTCCAGGCTCCTCAGACCCCACCCCTCCCTCCACTGTGGCATTTGTCAAGCTCTGTGGCAGCTCTGGGTTCTGCCCCCTCCCTGGGACCAAGGCCCAGGAGACTGTCTTGTGCGTTTCCGTGCCCCTGGTGCCGCACAGCCCCTGGCACGAGGCTGGCGCTCAACTAAAGCACTCCCGCCTTTGCCCCAGACTTCCCAGACCTGCGGTGATGGTGACGGCTGCCAAGCACAGGGTGGAGGTCTGTCCCTTTCCCTCCCACTGGGCACTGACCACAGGCCAGCCCCTGAGCTAGGTCCAGGGCTCCAGGGGCCCTCAGGAGAGACAGACTAGGGGTGACTCCACCCTGCCCACCGCTCCTCCCAGAGGGCAGAGGGGGGTTTGGGGAGTGCACTGCGCAGGCAAGAGTGTGGGGGCCGGGAAGGGCCGGCAGAATGTGTGGGAGGCGGGGAACAAGGGCCCCAGGGCCCCCAGCCCCTTGCCCGGTGGGCCGCCGCCAGAAGACATGGGCTAGACAGTGCCTGGCATTGAGGGCTGTGACCCTCATCCCCCAGCCCAGGGCATGGCCCCAGCAGTGAGGCTTGGAGCCAGCTGATCCCGTCTGGTGGTGCAAGGCCAGGCACGTCCACCGGCAGGGGCACGCGGAGGGACTGGGCCACCCCGGCGGGCAGACAGGCGACTAGGAGAGAGCAGGCCGTGGACCGGGTGCCCCCACAGCCCACAGTGCCCACCCTGGCCCAGGAAGCTGCACTCCCCCAGAGGAAGACGAGCCTCATGGCCCTCCCCCCAGCCCCCGGGGCAAGGCCTGGGGTCAGCTCACCTAGCCCTCATGGAGGACAAAGACCCCCTGCTTTGCTGGGAGCAGGTCTGGGGCCCTTGGGTGGGGCCTGGTCATGAGCCCCAGCTTGGACTCAAAGTCCAGTGCTCACACCCGGTATTCCTCGGCCCACAGGATGGAGGGAGTGTGCAGGGCTTAAAAAAGTGGGCATTCACAATGGACTCTCCTGGGCCCAAGCCCCATTTCCTCCACCCCCCATTGCCCATGAGCCTCAGTTTCCTCATCTGGAAAATGGGCTAATGATCACTTGTGACTTAGAGCCTCAAACCAAACTGAGGGGAGAACACAGGTGGGGGACACTGGGGGGGAGGAGCTGGGGACTCCACCCAGTGTCCAGGGTTAGGTCAGAAGGGAGGGGGCAGCCCTGGCCTGGGAGCAGAAGGCCCGGGTGGGCCTGCTGAGGGCTGGAGGCTTGACGACCGTGTCCCAGGGGTCTGCCTATTGGGGTCATCTGTTCTTCTCCCCCAAGCCTCAGTCCATTCCCCTCAGGCATCCTGAGCCAGCACTGGCCTTGAGTCAGACTCCTGGGGACACCATGTGGCCAGGTGTTGAGACCCCTGAGGAAAAGCCCAGAGCAGGGGTCCAGGGGACGGAGGAACGGAGGAGCTGCGACACAGGGCTGCCGCCCTGCCCCTGCAGCCGTCACCAGGGCACCACCAGGCACAGCGGGCTGGGGAGAAGGGGGCACTGCACACCAGTTTCCCAGGACACTGATGAAGGGACTATGACTAGGTCCTCTGTGCGGCCCCAGGCTGAGCCCCCAACTCACCTGCCTGCCCTTTCCCACCTGTGGCAGGTAACTCCACCTGGCCTGGCCTCCCTCTAGCTCGCCCTTGCAAATCCCTCCTCAGTCCCTGTATGCCCCTGGCCAGGCAGAGCCGCACACAGTGCAGGTCTGGGGCCGCTGGCCAGGCTGGGCGGGGGGCATCTCCTTCTGACAGGCGCCCGAAGAACGGCAGGTCGGTGCCCCCTCCCCTGCCCGCCCCTTCCAGGCTCACCGCCAGCCCATTTGGCACTTTGCCTTCCGAGAAGGAGCCAGCTCGTTTGCAGCCGGTGTTAATTAAGAGAGAGAGGTGAGGGGGGAGGAGGGGAGGGGCCGCGGAGGGCAGCTTCCGACAGCCGCCGGGACTGACCCCGGCCCCACCTGAGATGCCCTGTTCCCCCCCCTGGCTCAGGGACAGGGTTGTCCTGGTGATGCTTAGCTCCCGACCCTGCAGCCAGACCTGCTGGGAACGGAGAGGGGAGAGGGGCAAGACTGCACCTGAGAGGGCCTTCTGAGTCCTCTGTCCCTGGTTTGGAGGAGAGAGGGGGACCCTGTGACCAGTCCCTCTGGCAGTCTGCCCTGAGGTCTCCCTGCTGCTTGGCCTCACTTTGGAGACAGCCAGACCCAGTGCCTAGCCTGCTCCACCTCCGAGCCTCTGTTTCCTCTTCTGCAAAGTGGAAACAATGGCACCTCCCGCAGTGGAGTTGTGATGAGGACAAACAGGATCATGTGTGCAAGGTGCTCAGTCCGTGCCTGGCAGGTAGGCGGTCAGGCGGTCGGTGGGAACGTGTTGTCCTGGGGCCGGGCCCCATCCATCCTGGGTGTTTGGGGACCCAGCCCTTCAGCCCCCCGGTGGGCCTCGGTGCTCCCCACATCTGCCTAGGTGCCCCCACCGTGGCCATCTCCCCGATCTCGCCCCGGATGGGGCTCGCGCTGCCTCGGCCGCTCTGCTCAGCCTGCCTCCCCCCGCGTTCCCCGCGGCCCCCCACCCGTGCTTGGGGAGCGCGCAGCCGCTCCTCACCTCTCCATCTTAATTAGCTGCTTGTATTAATCTTGCAAGTAACGTGGCAACTTGCAGCCCTGGGTTTTCGAGCTTTGGAATTAATTATTCCCCAAGCGAAGAGCTGTCAGCTCTGGGAGACCAGCTGCTCCGAGCCGAGCCGCAGACACCACTGAGCAGAGTCCACGGCTCCCGCACAACGCCGCCCGGAAATGGTCCCCGGTCCCCGCCCAGGCCCCCGCCCTCACACAGGGGCCGCCACCAGCCCTGGGAAGGTGGGGTGGGGAGCCGGGGCTGGGTGGGGACCTGAAGGCCGGACAGGGAGCTTCCTCCAGGGCCAACCTGGGCCTGGGGACCTCACCTGCCCTGTCCACTGCTCGTTGCTGTCCCTGATATCAAAGGTACTGGGTCGGAGGTGGCTCAACTGGTTGGGTGTCCATCTCCCATATGGAGGGACCCGGGTTCGATCCCCGGGACCTCCCGGTAAAAAAAAAAAAAAAAAAAAAAAAAGTACAGAGATATCAAAGGTACCGCCTGCTGGCCAGGCTGGGGAGGGGGCCCAGGAGGAGCAGAGCTGGGGGGCAGAGCTGCCAACCTCACTGTGGCCCCGCACTGGTGCCCATGGAGGGGCAGTCAGCCAGGCAGCCTGAGACGTCTGGGACTGCTGGGGGACGTCAGCCATAGTGGCCTCAGTGTCCAGCTATGCCTACAGTCTTGGGAGGGCGCCGGGGGTCCGAGCCCTTCCTATGGCCTGGGCCAGAGCTGAGGCCTCTCCCCTAACCTCTTCCGGTCACAACACCCCTGTGAGACAGGGCTCTTGTTCTCCCTATTTTCCATAGGGGAAACTGAGGCATGGAGAGAGGTGGCCCAAGTCTCCCACCTGCTGGATCCAGCTTTGTCTGGTTCTGGGCCCAGTGCTCTCAGCCCCTCATGGCCCTGCCTGGGATGGGCTTTCACCTGAAAGGCGCCCCCAGCCCTGGTTCTCGCCCTCGTGGGCAGCGTGACCAAGTCTGGGTCTGGCTGTAGCCCAGGAACCCCCAGGGCAGGAGCTGGGTTGAAAGAATGAAGGAAGGAAAGGTGCCCTCTGGCCACCTCAGACCCCAAATGCAGCTGCTTCTGGGGTGAGTGGGCGGGGCTCTGGTGGGCCCCTGCCCCCAGGCACCCCAAAACCCCAGGCTGTTTGTTAGGAGCTGCAGCAGGAAGCACCTCCGGGCCTTCCTCCACCACCCCCATTATCTGCCCTGCCCCAGGGGGCCCAGAATCTGAAGGCTCCGGGGATCTGGTCCCCTGCTCGGGCTGACACCTCCAATCGCCCCCCAGTCACCTGCCCCCATGCCAGCCACCTCCTCACTGACTTGTCTTTGTCTGTCTCTCTTGCAGCTAACAGTTCCCTGCTTGGAGGCGGCGGTGGTAAGTGGCCCCTTCCTATTGTCTCGGGGTGAGGGCTGAGGGCGTAGGGTTTTGGGGGTGTCTCTCCTCCTTTCTGTCTGTCTTCCCATGCCCACTTCTCTCCTCCTGCCCTCTTCGGCTCATGTGTCCAGCTCGCTGCCTGCCTGCTTCCCCCCGCAGCTTCCCCATCGTCCTCACGGCATCCACTGCCACCGGTTTTCCTGTCTCTGCCCTTCTTTCCTGCCTCCCACCCCCTTGTCCTTGCTCAGTCTGTTGTCACTTCAGAAAAAGCCGGAGACCTGGATGGCAGGCCTGGGCCCTTGGCCAGCCGGGTGGCCTTGGCAAGTGCCCACCCCCTCTGAGCCTCCGAAAGCGGGTCTCCTGGTCTGTAATGGAGGGGGCGTGTGATGTGTAAGCAGGGCTGGGGCTGGGTGGGAAAAGCCCAGCCCTGCCCCTGACGCCTCACCTGGCCTTGGGAAGCCCTGTGCCCCCGTGGCCTCAGTTTCCCCATCAGTGAAGGTATAATTATCACCGCTGCCCTGCCCCTCGCAGGGTAACTCTGCAGCCAAGACAAGGCCTCGCAAAGCCAGGGAGAGCTCTGGGAACTACTGAGCTCCTGCAAGTGTTGGTGCCGCCGCAATTTGTTGAGGACCGTCGCGGAGCAGTGGTTCTGGCCTGCCAGGCCGGCAGGAGGTCAGGGGTCAGGGTGGTCCGGCCCCCGTGGATGCAGGCCAAGGTCGGCAGGTGCCAAAATGGGCCGGGGGACGTCCCCATACCCCAGCGCCTGCCTCCCCGAGCGGCCTGCCCAGGCCCAGCCACACCAAGCCCTTGGCCCCTCGGCCCCAGGCCCCCAGCCGCCCGCCGGGCTGCCCGTGGTCTGTGCAGGCAGCAGGATGATTGCTGAGCCAGGGGGCAGGGGTTAATGTGCCGCTGGATAAATCCCGGGGGCCGTGTTTACGGCAGCGGTGGCGGAACCCAGGCCAGGTTTTAAAAGGGGGAAAAATAAAAGGGGCAGTGAAGGTCAGGAATAAATAAAAGCGGCATTAAGAGCTGTCGGTGACCAGCCAGGATGCGGGATGGGGTGGGGGAGGGGGCTGTTTGTGGCTGGAGATGTTTTCCCTCCTCCCCCCCTTCTCCTCCAGCCGTCCCTGTGGAGGTCACAGCTACCCTGGGGGCCTCACAGAATGAGGAGGGGCTGTGCTGGGGACCCCCGGGGTTCCCTCCCGAGGCCCATGCAGGACCCCCTGTTGCCTGAAGGACTCGGGGCCCTCGCTGATTTGACCCCTGCACGCTCTGCCCTCAGCCACCCCTTTCCTTTGACACTCATTCACAAACCAAGGACTGAACACCTACTGTGGGCTGAGCTCTGGCTGGACCCCGGGACAGATACTTCCTGGCCCCCACCCTACCAGAGCTTACAGTCCAGATGGCACAATGGTCAGGGTGGGCCGGGCACCCTGTGCTGTGGTGGGGGGGATGTCCAGGTACCGTGGGACCTCAGCCAGGAGCACGTCTGCCAGGCTCAGGCTTCAGAAAGGCTTCTGGAAGGAAGTGGTACCTTCACTGGGACCTGAGGAATGGGTAGGAGTGAGCCCAGGGGAGAGTGGTGGGAAGGGTGTCCCAGGAAGAGGAACAGCACAGGGTGCGGAGAGCTCAGAGGACCAGAGAGGTCTGACCCCAGCGAGGAGGAGGGGCAGCAAGAGCCTCAGGGACCAGGGCAAGGAGCTGGATTTTTAGTTATTCACTTCCGGAAGACAAAGGGTCACAAAAAAGTGTGCGTCTTTTAAAGCCTAAGTCAGGTCATTGGCCCTCTTCTGCTCAAAAGCCTGCCAGGGCTCCCACCTCCCTCAGAGCCAAGGCCAAGGTCCTTACCGTGGTCTCTAGGTCCCCAGCTTCCTCTCAGACTTTCCCCCGGACACCTGTATATCCTGCTTCCAGCCACACAGGCCTCCCTGGGGTTCCTGGAACAGACCAAGCCTACCTCTGCCTCAGGGCCTTTGCATGGACTATCCCTTCTACCTAGAAAGTGTTTTTTCTCCAGATATCCACGTGGCTACTCCCGTCACCTCTTACAAGTCTTTGCCACAGTGCCACCTTCTCAGTGAGGCCCACCTGCCAACCTCACTGAAATTGCAGCTGCCCATGCCCCAGCCCTGCCCATCCCCTCACTTTGCTTTGCTTTTTCTTTTCTCCTGAGCACCTCTCTCCTTCTAACAGGCCACGTGATTTGATCATCTGTTATGCTCATTGTTTATTGTCTGTCTCACCCCCGCTGGAGAATGTAAGCTCCCCAAGGGCAAGACTATATCCCAGCACCTAGCACTGGCTTTGGCACATAATGCAGGTGCTCAAGAAATATTTGTTGAATGAATGAATGAACTACAGGTAAAGGCGGGTCAGCCTTACCCCCCGGGGGCAACCAGTGCCACCAAAGTTTTAGGTCAGGCACAGGCCAGAGGTTGCTTCCTGGATGGCTTGGTGACCTCACGTCAGGAGGTCAAAGGTGCCTGCTCTGGCTCAGTTTTGGGTGGGGGGCACAGCGGAGAGCCCTCCTGCTCCCCTTGCCGCAGCTTTGGGGGTAAGGAAGAGATTGGAGCAGGCCCCGTGGCCTGGCTGATGGCGGAGATGGATGGGGTGGGCTGGGACCCGGGAGGAAGTGGGCCACAGTCCAGCCTTTTAACGCCGGCCGAGATTTATGGAGCCGGCGCAAGTGCTCGCCGGGACTGTCACTCTGCTAATGTGATTGGAACAAGGTGGAGGTGGTGGGGAGGGGACCACGGCAGGGGCGATGCTGGGGCTGGTGAGGGGGGCCTGGCGCCGCCTGGGGCTGGAATGGAGACAGGCCCCAGGAGCTGCAAGTCCGCCACCCCCTGGCCCGTCCCAGCCTTAACCCTTGGCCCGCTGGCCCCACCGGACTCTGCCCAGATAGACCCTGGTCTACAGACCCCAGTCTTCCCATGGGGTGCGCTGAGGTCCCCCTCTTCTCCTGAGTCCAGCCCACAGGCCTCTAGCCACCGTCCCACCTCCCATCCCCTCACCGCCCTTCTAGCCATCCACCTTTTCACCCACCCACTCTGCCATCTACCACCCACCCAGCAACCTTACCCACCTATCTGCCCACCCACCATGCATTTAACGAGCACTAACCCCATTCAGCCACCCCCCGCTGCTCTATTTAAAATTGCAACAGCCTGACCCCGGGAGCCCAGCACCCTGAGCCCCTCACCCTGCTCTGTTACTTTTGCCATAGCACTTGTCCCCATTTACTCTACCTTTTTTTTTAAAGGAGGTACCGGGGATTGAACCCAGGACCTCATACATGGGAAGCAGGTGCTCAACCACTGAGCTACACCCACTCTCCACTACTATAGCTGTCTTTTATGTTTGTTGTTTATTACCTGCCTCCCCCCATTAGAAGTTACTCTTCCCCAAAGACAGGGTTCTAGGGCATTCCAACACCCTAGAACGCACCCTGCTATGTGGTACACGCTCGGTAGACATTTGTGGAGCAGATACATGGCACCGTCTGGGAGCTGGGCCCTGCCCTGGCAGCTGAGACCCAGCTCGCACAGCCCTGCCCTCCGGCTTACCTTCCAGTCTGATGGGGGAGGCAGCAGGCAATAACCCAGCCAGCACTTTGGTTTGGGTGTGGGCTCCTGAGTTTCCACAGAGGAGGGGGCTGAAGCAGTCACTGGCTCAGAAGGGGGTCCTGGGGTGTGTGGTGGTGCAGAGTGAGGGGGGGGCTCTGGGGAGCAGGAAGGGAATCTCCCAGACACCCGCAAATTCAACCCAGGGCCCCCAGGGGCTGCTCCCACTGGGATTTGGCGCCACTGGGTCCTCAGGTCAAGCTAGGCGATGTTGACAACTCAGTGGGTCTCAGAAGAGGGCCCCACCCCTATTCCTTCCCAGGCTTCCTTTCAGTGGGGGGCCTGTGCCAGGTGCTGGACGCAGGACTCAGCTCTGTTCTCAAGAAGATCTGGTTTGGTAGGAGGTTTCCCAGCGGAAGGGATATTTCACTTGGGCCCTGAAGGCTGAATAGGAGTTTGCCAGGTACAGAAGGCATGAGAGGCCCACTAGGCAGAGATTCTGCAGTGGGGAGTCCTGACTGGGCTGGGGCAGCCATCCAGCCTCCCTGCCAGACCCTGTAGGCCTGGGGACTGCCAGACTCACTCCCGCTCTTCAGCCTTTCTCCTGAGAGACTTTTACTGGCTCAGTAAAAATTAAAAAACAAGCAAACAAACAAACAAAAATGCTCTTCTATTGTATGGCAAGAAAGGAGGTGGGCCCTAAATCAAGAAGGGAATCAGCAGGGCCCTGACACCCGTCTCTCCTGTTTATTAGGACTGAAATGTTTACTCGGTGATAAGGAGCCGGCTCTCTCGCAGAGATTTGTGCACTCTTTTTCAATTACCCCTCGTCTTTCTCTGCCACTTTTGCACTAAAGGGATAATAAATGTATCGGAGCGTTTCAATTATTCATCTAAATCATGACTGCGCCTGCCACGGCCAAGTTTTGGTGACAGATTAATTCAGAACCTCCTTCCTCGACCTGCATGGCCGCCATCTCTGCTCTGGCCTGCCCAGCCCCCCGGAAGGACGTGCTGGAGGGAAAGGTGGGAGGGGGTCAGGATGGTCCCTGGCAGGTGGGCAGGGCAGGATGGGACCCCCCCACACCCCCACACACACTCACTGCCTGACTCCCACATGCCAGCCCAGCCCAGGACTCCCCCAGAGGTCCCAAGCCTTCAGGAGCCAGCACACACCTATGGGCTGCAGCCACCATGTTCTTCTGCCCATTCGGCTTCTGCACACCCCTGCTCTCTGTGCCCACGTCCCAGGTGTCACACACACACCTGAGAGAAGCCAGGGCGGCTGGAAGGAGAGAGGCCCAGAGTTGCTTGCCCCTCCAGGCACAGGGCCTTTGCACATACCGAGGCAGCCTCCCCTCCTCTGCTCTGCGCCTCCATCCTGCTCATCAACAGCTATTTATCCGGGGCCTGCCCTGCTCAGTCCTCCCGCTAGGGATACGGCAGCCCCTGCCCCTGTGGGCTGGCATCCGCCAGCCTTGGCCATCAGACTCCCATTTGTGTGCTTGTCTAGGTTCCGACTGCCTCCCCCATCAGGCTAGCCCTAATGGCACGCACCGGCGGCCACTGCTGCTACCCCACTGTGCCCCTCCGCCAGACGTGGGAGCTGCCGTGGGCAGTGGTGGCTCCTGCGGGGCCCGCTCCCTCCTCTGCACAGCCTCTTTCCTCTCCTCTGTCTGTCTGTCTCCCTGGGTCTCTGCTGTTTGTCTCAGTCCCTCTCACTTTCCCTCACTCTCCCTCTCTGCCCCTCGCCCATGCTCTCTGGCTCTTTCTGTCTTTCCCTCATTGACTCCCTCTCCCTCACTCTCTCCATTTCTCATTCTGTGCTCTCTCTTCTCTCCCACTCTCCTTCTCTCTCTCTGTCCTGCTCTCTCTCCCTGGCTCTTGCTCCCTCGCTCACTCTCCTCTGTTCACAGACGGGCGGGCCCGGAGGATCAGCGGAGCCTCTAAGGATTCAGACCTCCACTCCCGCCCGGCTCGCTGGCGAGCCCGCAGCCCCCTCTCCCGCTCTACGTGCTTGCCGTGGCCGCCGGGAGAAGGCTCGGCTCGGGCTGCTCCAACCAGCCGTGGCCAGGCACAGCGGGCAGACAGCGTGGCCCCGTGGCCTGCCCCTCCTTGGGCTAGGCCGGGCCCCAAGGAGCTCACCCAGCCAGTCTACAGAAGTGACTTGAGCTTCCACGGTGCTTGGCTCCAGGCGGGAGGGCAGAGGGGGCAGGGAGCCACTGGGACCCCCTGACCTGGAGCTGTCAGGGGGGAGGCAGGGTTTCGGCAGGAGCCGGGAAGGACCTTCTGAACAGAGGGAACAGCAAAGGGACAGGGCCCATCCCTCCCCTGCTGAAAGCCCTCCGAAGGTCCCTTCCCACTGCCATAGAATAAATTCCCCAGCAGGTCCGGCAGGGTGCAGCCCCTCACCTCCCCCTCCCTCCCTGGACTCCGGCTGGCTCCCCGCTGTTCTGGAATGCTGAGCTTCCTCCTGCAGCAGGCCTTCTGTCCATGTGCGGCCCTCTGCTCCAGATCTTCCCGCAGCCAGGTCTTCCTCACCACTCAGGGCTCTGCTCAGATGCCACCTCCTCCAGGAGGCCTTCCGGGCATCCCCCCTCCCCGCTAAGACAGCGTCCACCCTCCTACCTCTCTGCCCTCTTGCCTTCTCCCGTCTCACCGCCTGTTCTGCTGTCCCAGAAGCTGCCCATGTGCTCCCTGGAGCTGCAGCTGCCCAGGTCTCAGGCCTCTCTCAGGGCAGCAGGCGGGCGGGCCCTCCACGCGTTATTTGAATGTGCACGTGGTTTAGATCCAGGTGGGAGGGGCACAGGAAGTGAGAGTCTAATCTAAGGGGAGGCCGGAGAAAGCCTCAGAAGGTCCTCGTAGGCCTTGCTGGGGACTGAGGATTTTCTTTGGTGGACTCGTGGGAGCCATGGAGCGGGGGGGGGGTGACGCACCCTTCCTGCACCCACTGCCGGGCCCGGCGGCTGCCGTTGATGCCAGCCATGGCCGGATGTCTGGAGCTCACCGTGTGCCCGGGCCTGGTCAAGCCTCTCCCTGCACTAGGGCACGTACCCGCACCACAGCGCTGGGTGGGATGTGCCCTTAGCATCTCCATTTGGCAGATGGGAAACCGAGGCACCAAGGTCCCACCCAGGCTGGCCTCCTGGCTAAGAGAGGTGATGGGCCTCGGGCCCCCAGTGGGGACTGGCCCCTGCCACATGGCCACAGCCCAGGCAAGATGCCGCCAAGCCCCTGCCTGCAGCTGCCACAGGGATTTCTAATAACGGGAGTGATTTTTGCATGATGAATGAGGCTCTGCCGTTGTGTACATAATGAAGCCCTAATGTTTTCAAATCCCCATTTAAGGAGCTGATCTCACCCCATGATGAATTTCAGATCACACCACGGAGCTGGCGTCCATCCATCTTCTCCCTGGGGCGCCCACCCGCCTGGGCACTGTGAGGTTGGGCCTGGTGGGGGGCGGGCTCTGCATCCCCCAGGAGGAGGAGCCCAAGCCTGGCACAGAGTGGGGACCCGGTGCATGTTTGTTGATTAAACAAGTGACCAGGAGCTTGTGGGCACAGGCAACAGGTTCCTGGCTTCTAAGGCCCAGCCAGGGCCTGGGAGGCAAATTGAGGTCAGAGGTAGAGAGCATGGGGTGGGTGGGGAGAGAAGAGGGAGCGAGGCCTCTGGGATTGACCATTTCTCAAGGCTTTATAGGAGGAGCCTGCCCTCTGCAGGGTTCAGGGGCCTCAGGGTACAAGTAGCTCAGGTGTCTGCCCCTGACCTGGCTGGCACCCTCCTGGGGACTCAGTTTCCCACCCATCCAGTGGGACCTGGCCCCCGGCCTTTCTGTAGCCCTCCTTCCAAGAGGGGGACCAGAACTGCACAGGTGACTGGGCCTGGGTGGCTGCTGCAGAAACCCCTCTGCATGGCAGGGTGGGCTCTTCTAAGGCAGGTGCCAGCGCCTGGGCCAGCAGGGTGAGGACCTCTGGTGGCCCTGGGAGATGTGTGGGTAGGGAGTGGGCCCCACGGTCCAGACCCCCATGCCTTCCTGGGCTCAGAGCCCCTGCCCCAGCCTCCTGCAGCCCCGTGCTCCCTGCTCTGCCCTCCCTTAGGCCCTCTCTCCCCACCCCAACTGCCTGCTCCCTGTTTTCTGCCCAGCCCTGGTGGGGCGAGGGTCCTGGGCCAGAAGTCCTGCCCAGGGCTTTCTCAGTGACATCTCAGCTGGCAGCGGGTCCCTCAGGTAAAGTAGGCCCCTGCGAGTATGAAGGGGGTAGAGGGATTTTCCTACAAAGTCAGTGGCTGAGCCTCAGTCTCCCATCTGTATAAAGAGGTGAGATCACTCACTGAACACCCCTGGCAAGCGACAAGGGGCTGCTGCTCCAGGCCTTGTTGTGTGGATGAGGAAACTCAGTCACTGAGGAGTGAAGGAGGCCCAGCGAGGGGGTGGAAGAGCTGGCAGGGAGACTTGGCATGTCTCACAGGGCTGGATGACCACACTCAGCCCCAGTGGGTTCGTTTCAGAGGCAGGGAGTTGAGCCAGGGATGGGGTGGGGTGGGGGGAGACGGCAGGAGGGGGCCAGACACATTCATAGGGCAGGAGGAAGAGACGCAGCCCCCCAACCTGGCCCCAGACCCCCTTCCTCCTCCTCACTTCCCTGCTCAGGGGCCCCACAGGAGCCCAGGAAAGTCAGGGAAAGAGATGAGGCCTGCCCAGGCACGGCCTCACGGCCCCCACCCTGCTGTGTGATTCTGAGAAAGTGGCTTTGCCTCTCTGAGCCTTTGTCTCTACTTCTGAAAAATGGGGATGATTCAGGGCTTTCCTGTAACCAACCATGTGGACTTAGACAAGTCACTTAATCCCTCTGGGCTTCAGTCACCTCCACTTCATAGCAGATACTGGGTGTGGAGAGCTTAGGAGCATGAGGGGGTGACAGAGATGACAAGCCAATGACAGTGACGGTGGTAGTCAGCATTTCCACTTGCTGAGCACCTACCCCGCCTACCCCACCCCCCCCACCCCCAATTACCCTCCCTCCCCTCGCAGCCCTCCCCTTCTGAGGCTCAGAAAGCTTAAGTGACATGCTCTCAGCAACCGGGAAGCCGGGATTCCTGGGAAGAGAAGCCCAGAAGGGCTGCTCAGGGGGCCAGACCCTCAGGTCAGTGTGGGGGGGGGGGCACAGCGCCCTCTGGCAGGGGCACAGCAGCTCCCCTCCTCTGTCCGTCCCCCAGGCCACAGGCCTGCTTGTAAATAATTAATTAGCCCCTGCTCGCTTGTTTGTTTAGCATGAGGAATGCTCCCCCACTGAGATGCATTTATTGCTGAATAAATTTGAATATCTAATCTTCCCTTCATGAATATTACAGCACCCTAAATAGCGGCCAACACTTCCTAAGCCCCTTGGCGAGATGGCCCCCCAAGGAGCCTCCCCCACCCCCGGGTTTGCCCGGGGCCCCAGGCAGTCATGTCGCCCACCCTGCCTTCCTGCCACAGCCTCAGAATATCTGAGGAAATGAAGCTCCGGACAGTGGGGTTTCCAGGAGCTTCCATGGGGAGGGGGATCGAAGGCAGGCCAGAGATAAGGGAGAGATAAGGGGAAGGGGTGGAGCTGGAGAGCCTGGGGGGGCCTGAGGCTGTGCCGGGCGGGGGTGTGCAGACGCTGGGGTGCCTCAGCTCAGCCCCCACAGAGGGGCAGGGTGTACCACGGCTGGGTCAGGGTCCCCCAAGCCGGGATGGTGAGGCGTAGCTGGGCGAAGGCTAGGAGCAGGCCGGAGGGCAGAAGTCTTGAGGGGAAGGGTCAGAGGAACAGAGGCCAGAGCTGGGACAGGGCGAGCTCCTCCCCCTCCCCGCCAGGATCAGCATCTGAAGAGTGGCCTGAGGAGGAGGAGCTCCTGAAGGAGACAGAAGAAAGTTCCAGAAGGCAGGAGAACAGGAGAGAGTGGTCCAGGGTGGTAGCCTGGCCGCTGGATGGAGGGAGCAGGCAGCTTGTGGGGGCAGCTGCACAATGCAGAGAGCTGAGGGCAGGAGAAACGGCTGCAATTAGAGAGAGAAGGTCCTTAGGCATTTCTTTTTATGTAACGATGAAGAAAAGGGGAGCTGTTCCAGTCAAAGTGGAGGGCAGGAGTTTGGGAGGGCAGCCCCGTTCTCTTGGCCTTACCCTTGACCTTGGAGCTCCTTGTCCCTCAGTCCCGTTTGATAGATTCAGGCCCTGAGGCTTAGCGAGGAGACGTGGGACAGGGTTTTCCGACTCCCAGTGTGCTGTTCCGTCCCTGAATTTAAGCTCCTCCTAAAACATGGCAGGAATAGTCTGCATAGAAGGCTGAGCTTGCCAGGGGCCAAAGCATTAAGACCCCAGAGGAAAAAGGGCCAAAGGACACGAACAGGCAGGTCACAGAGGAAATACAATTAAGTAAGAAAGCGTGGGGAAAAGGTTCAGCCACGCTAAGAGTAAAAATGAAAACGACAACAACATACAAGTTTTAAACTACCAAATCTGCAAAGATTTTTGATATGTAACTTTTTTATTTGTCACGTTTGGAAAGTGTTAAAAAATGTTAGCATTCAAGGCTTATGAAGTGTGCTCAAATGTGAGAGAGAGAGAGAAAGAAACAGTAATTTGGCAAAATTTAAAAAAATAAGAGAAATGCCCCAGATTATTCAGTGACAAAGGGCTCCTATGTGACCCTCTGTCGGGAGGGGAATGTGTAAAGGGCGGAGGGGGACAGAAGCCAGGCTGCAGGCCTGGAAGGGAGGAGGGGCCGAGGCGTGGGGACAACAGGCATAGATAGTGCCTTCCCCAAGTGTCTGGATGACAAGGGGCCAGCGCCGAGCTGGACCGCCAAGGCGGGGAGGGAGGTTCGGGGTTCGAGGTCCTGGGACAGATGACCTTGAGCGGTCCTAGGGGAAGCAGCGTGGCTGGGCTTGGGAGCCCAACCTCCCTGCTTCTAGCTGTGTGACCTTGGGCAAGCTTCTCGCCCTCTGTGTGCCTCAGTTTCTGCCTTTATAAAGCAGGAAAAGTAATAGTACCTCCTGGGGGAGCTTTGAGGCTCAACAAGACAACGGATGCCAGTTGCATAGCCTGGACTGCAGGTACTCAGTCAAAGAGCTGGCAGTGGCTGCTGTCACGGAGCCAGGCCAGAGGAGCTTAGAGTTGGAGGGAGGAGTCAGATGGGCCCTACCCCTGGCCCCAGGTGGAGGAGAGGCCACTGGGCCTCAGTCTCCCCAGGAAAGACCCCAGGCTTTCTGCTGACTCAGAGCTGGGGTAGGAGTTGAGTTGGAGGTTTCTTTGGATGTGGCTGAGGGGCCCGGAGTGGGAACCAAGGGTCAGCTGGGCCACCCCCTCCCACACGCACAGCAGGCAGCCCCAGGGACCAGGCTTATGGGTGCTTTTCAGCCGCCCCAGAGTCAGGTGGGGAAGGGGAGGAGGGACAGGGAAGGGACAGCTCCCTTGGAGGGGTCTCCAAATCTCAGCTGAGCCCAAGGGAAGAGCCAGGACAGGGCCCACGGGTCAGAGCTAAGGCAGAGGCTGGGAGAGCGGAGGTGGCCCTGTGGGTTAAGGACAACAGGGCTGGGGCAGGGGGGGCGGGGGGGTCCTCAGCCGGGGTGTGGACAGGGACAGGGCAGGCAGGCAGGAGCGGCCCAGGCTGCTGGCACCCTGAATGCCAGGCCAGTCTGGGCTTTGGCTTGTTGGGAGAAGCTGGGGCCGGAGTGGTACCCAGGACCAAGGGGGGTGGGGAAGGGAGGCTGCCCTCCTAGGCCTTGACAGTGGCCCTGGCCCTGTTCTGGGTGCTGCTGGGGGGGGGGCTCCAGCGCAAAGCCTCTGCTAGCACCAACCCACCCCCACCCCATGCCCCCAGGTCAGCCCCAAAGGCCTGGCTGCAGGCCCATGCACTTCTGCGGGAAACATTAAATCCCTGAAACACAGATGTCCCCGAGCTCCACTTCCGCACGGCCCCCACAGCTGTCCAAGGTCACCTGCCGGGCAGTTAGCACCCAGAGAGAGTGGGCAACCGGTGCCAGGTGGCTGCGTCCGCTGGGGCAGGGCCAGGAGGCACCCAAGGAGAGGCGGATCAGATACATCCCTGCGCTCACCCCCACACACCCCAAGTGCCCTCCCTGCGCATGCCTCGCCTGGACAGGCACTTCTGATGTGCACACACACACCCACACCCCGAGCACCTGAGCTCACCTTACCTGGATGCGTGCCTCCCTCCCACCATGCTCTCCAGTGTGTACACCCCACACATGCCCACGCTGTCACCAATAGCCAACACTCAAATCACTTCACCAGCACTCACAGGAATTAACTCCTTTAATCCTTCCAACATCCCTAGGAGGTGGCTACTCTTGCCCCATTTTACAGAGGGGCAGCTGAGACCAGAGAGGTTAAGCTGTGTGCCCTGGGTCACACAGCTATGACTGGTGGAACTGGGATTTGAACCCAGGCAGCCCAGCTCCACAGCCCTGCTGTTACTCATCCTGCTGGATGGTCACCTGTCCCCCAACCCCCACCCCCACCCCAAGTCCAGAACAGTCTTACTATTCAGGTACTGTGTGCTCCAGGCCCCACCCGCAGGTGCAGCCTGCAGCTCAGGAGCCCTACAGTGGGCCCGGTCCGTCCTCCTCCCATCTCCTCCCCACGGGCTGCAGCTGCCCTTATCCTTGCACAGAAGAGGAGGCAGCCCAGTCCCAGAGCCCCTCACCAGGGTCCCCCAAACAACCTCTACCCACCCCCCCACCCCATGCTCTGGGAAGTGGCATGGAGTGCCAGCTCCAAGTGAAGTGCAAGATTAGGTTTAATTGGGCCCCACAGGGCAGGAGAAAAAACAGCAAAGAAGGGGGTGAGCCAGATGGTGTCCCTGGATCTGTGCCAAGACGTTGGGGAAAGGGGATGACGACGGTTTGCGCATCTGTAAAATGGGGAAATGATGGCACCGGCGGCGGGTTGCCGGAGAAGCTCCTGGCGCAGGCCTGGGGTGCGATGGGAGCCGGGGAGCAAGCTGGAGATGGGACGCTGGCTGCGCCCCTGGGCAGGAGTCACCGTCTCCATTTTCCAGATGGGGCAGTGGCCGCTCAGGGAGGGGGACAGTACTTGCCAAGGTCTGCAGCTGATGAGGGGCGGAGCCTGGACTTGAACCCGGGGCCGAGCCCCGCCTCTCGGGCCTGGGCGGCGAGCGAGTTGTTTACCTGGGTCCGGGTCCCCAGGGTAGCCCGCGAGGCCCCGGGGCCGCCCTCGGATGAGCACACCCGGGCCGGGCCCCAATTAAGCGCGAGACGCTAACGAGGCGGCTCGTTAACGAGCAGGGGCGGCCCAGACGCCGCGGCCGCGTCCACCTGCCCGCGTGGCGCAGGGAACCGGCTGGCAGGCCCGGCTCAAGCCCCATCCGCCAGCCGGAGCTGGGTGGCCTCAGTTTGCTCGTCTGTAAAGTGGGGCCGAGTTTGCGAAGGCCCCGTGGGGCGTGCGGGGGTGGCCCCGGCATCGGCGAGCGCGACGCCGCACGCCGAGGCAGAGCCCGGAGGCCGAGCTTGCTCCCTCGTCCCCTCTCAAGTCTGCGGCTCCTGCCGCGCCGGACCCGCCTCCCGGGCCCGGGAGCCCTTCCCGCCCGGGGAGGTCCCAGCCGCGCCCCCGCCCCTGCGGCACCGCCGCGGAAGAGCAGGGTGGGCCGGGCGCGCCCCCTGCCGGCCGCCCCGCGCCGCTTCCCCTCCTGGGCCAGGTGCGGCCCCTCTCTGCGCCTCGGTTTCCCCAATTGTGGAACAAATGGGGGGCGGGAGCATGGGAGCGGCTGGAGAGAGCGGGACAAAGAGGCGGTGCCCAGACAGCACTAGCACAGCCGGGGGGCCCCGTGGGACCGGGCGCCATCCGTCCATGGGCCTCAGCCTTCTCCTCGGTCAAGTGGGGCCAGGCACGCCTCTGCCCGTCAGGGACGCGGGGAACCCACGGCCCACTCCCCCTTCCCGCAGTGGACGGCTGCATCCACCGGGCCGCCGGGCCCCTGCTCGCCGACGAGTGCCGGACCCTGCAGAGCTGCGAGACCGGCAAGGCCAAGATCACCTGCGGCTACCGGCTGCCCGCCAAGTGTGAGTCCCCGACACCCCACACTCGTGGGGCACAGGAGCGCCCTGGCCGTCAGCACCCAGCGTCAGGGCGCCTCTGGGCCACTGGGGGGTTAGGGGTGCGGCCCCCAGAGAGCTGCTGGAGGCCTCCTCAGGGGCATTTCTTAACCTAAGTAGCGAGGCCTGGGTTCTCCTCGCACAGCCCAAGAAGCGGATGGCCGGGGTGGCGTGGAGACTATGGGGGGAGGAATGGAGGCTAGGGGGCGCGGAGGTTGGGGGGCCGCGGAGGCTGAGGGGCACGCGGAGGTTGGGGGTACAGGCTGAGGGGCGCGGAGGCTAGGGGGGTGCAGGCTGGGGTGCGCGGAGGTTGGGGGGTAGAGGCTGAGGGGCGCGGAGGCCGGGGGTCGAGGACCTGAAGAACTAAGCGGGTAGCACCTTTCACGCACCCACTCACGCCCCAAAGTCCCAGCCGAGTCCTGCAGATGGGCCACGCGGGCCTGCCGGTGCCTGCGGCGGCGTGGGCCCGCGGGTCCGCGTGCACGTGTGGATTGAAGCCCCCGGGCCCAGCCGTGTGCGCACACGGGCGGGTTCTCACCCCGGGGTGACTCGGACCCTGGCGGGGCGGAAGCGCCGAGGAGACCCCGCGGGCCTGACGCCGCCGCCCCCGCAGACGTCATCCACACGGTGGGACCCATCGTCCACGGCGAGCCGGGCGCCGGCCAGGCCGCCGAGCTCCGCAGCTGCTACCTGAGCAGCCTCGACCTGCTGCTGCAGCACCGGCTCCGCTCGGCGGTGAGGGCGGGGCCTGGAGCCCGGGGGGGGGCCCCGGGGGAGGCGGCGCGCGGGGAGTGGCCGCGCCCAACCCCGTCTCCGCCCCCGCCGCAGGCCTTCCCGTGCATCTCCACCGGCGTGTTCGGTGAGCGGGGCGGGGCTCAGCCGGGGGCGGGGCGGGGGCGGGCCTGGCGCGCGGCGGGCGGGGCGGCGGCGGCTCCTTTCTCGCGGAGGGGGCCGGGCCCCGCCCCACGCCCCGCCCCACGCCCCGCCCCCCAGGCTACCCCAACGAGGCGGCGGCCGAGGTGGTGCTGACTGCGCTGCGCGAGTGGCTGGAGCAGCACAAGGACAAGGTGGGGCCTGAGCCCCGTAGAGGAGACTGGACCGGGGCTGGGGGAGGCGGGGCGCACACCATGAGCGCCTTCTGGGAAGGTGCAGTGCACGCGCCAAGCTCAGGGCGGAAGGGGCGCCCCACGGCAAGCCGGGCTGGGGGAGGCAGCTGTCCCTGGCAGCCGCCCAGGCTGAGCAGCCCCTGGTGCAGGTGGACCGGCTGGTCATCTGCGTCTTCCTCGAGAAGGACGAGGCCATCTACCGGCAACAGCTCCCCTACTACTTCCCCACAGGTAAGTGCCTGCAGCCCCCCACCATGCCCATCCCACAGCCAGCCCCTGCCCCCCACCCGGTCCTCGCCCCCACCCAACCCCACACGGGGCATGTCCTCACTGTCCTCTGCCTTCCAGCCTGACGGCAGGCACCCGCCACCCTGACCAGGACGGTAAGCAGGGCCTGGCCCTGTGTGCCCACTAACCGCCTGCCCACTAACACCCTCTCACCTGCCCAGGCCCAGCCCCCACCCCCACGCAGGGAGGCCGCCTGGGAGGCCGGGGGAGGCCCACAGCTCCCTGCTCCCTCTGACCTCTCTGCTCTGCCCTCAGACCCACCGGCATGACCTCGTTCCCCACTCTGAGGAGGTCGCTGAAGTCTGCAGCTTGGCCTGGGTGCCCCATTCTTTCCCTCAACCCCTGCCCCTCAGGAGCCTCCTAATAAAAGTCACCCTTATTGCACTGCAGCTCCCACTGCCTCAACTCTGACTGGCTTGGGGCAGAGGTGGGGGAGGGAGGCAGCTCAGAGCCCGTGGGCAGGTGCTTTGGCTGCCCACAGAGCTGGCAAGACCTTTTGGCGAGCCAGGCAGGTGGAGGCACGGGCCAGACGGCAGAGGCGGGCAGCAGCACTTCACATTTATTGAGGGCCTTTCCCCAAGGAGCTCACAGCCTGGGGGTCCAGACCCCACATGTGCTGGGGTGGGGGAAGAAAAGAGGCGAAGGCAATGCAGAGACACAGAGGTCCAAGCAAGGGAGGTGCAAAGCAGGCACAGGCAGGGGGCGCGGGGGGGAGGAATGGAGCACTGGGGCAAGCCCTGCCTAAATGGGGGACCCAGGGACCACGTACAGGCTTGAAGGCTTCTCCCCACTCCCCCGGCTGGCACCACATGGGGGAGCACTATGGGTGCACCAGCTCCTCCACCTGGGACTCCCTGACCATGCAGACCCCTGGTGGAGGGCAAGGCTCTGGGCTCTGGGCCTACAAGGGAGCAGCTTGAAGCCTCAGTAGTCCTGGGTCCCTGGGCAAGTCTCCAAGGAACTTTCAGGAGTCCCATGGGAGCCCCTGGGCCAGATTCCAGCTAAGGAGGGAAGAGGGAAGCCTCAAGGGAAGGAAGCAGAGGCCCCAAGTAAACAGGAGAGGCCCCCAAGAATTCCACCCCTCTCAAAACTGCTCGTGGCAGGGAGACTTAGGGTGGACAGGTAGAAGGCAGCAAGGGACCCCCAGGGGTGGGGGCGAAGGGACAGCCAGACACACAGCAGCCAGGCAGGCGGCAGGGACACGCGCACACGCGGCTCACCACCAGCATCCCCTTTAATAAAACATGGAAAGTTGTGAGACAGGAAAAGGGGGAGGGAGCAAAATATGACCATTTACAACCACAAAAAAAACCTCTGTACATGTCTAGCGCCTGGCAGCGGGGAGGGCAGGCAGGGCAGCGGCAGGCCAGGGCCAGCCCTATTTGTAGAGGATGTCGTAGTGTCCAGGCCGGTAGAGAAGGTAGACCTTGGGCTCAGAGCCCTCCGGGAAGATGTGCGGGTTGGTGGTGCCGCCCTCGCCGCGGTCCATGTACTCCACCTGGATGGAGACGCTGAGGGCCTGGGCCAGCGCGATGATGTGGATGTGGTCACTCTCTTTGCACATGGGCTCCACCTCCTGCGGCACAGGCGCGGGGTCAGGGCCCAGGTCACAGTGCCCCCTCTCCCAACCCCACACGGACCCCTGGTGCCTGCCTCACTCCCCCAGGCCCTGGTGCTCCCCACCCTGAGGCAAGAGAAAACAGAGTGGCCTGAGTCAGAGAAGTGGGGAGGGGACGGCACCTGCTGGCAGAACTCCTTGACGGTCCGCCCACCCTCGATGAAGTGCTCGAAGAACTTGCTCTCACGCTGCAAGTAACCTGAGGTGAGCAGCCGCAAGTAGACTACCAGGTAGTCTGAGGTGCTCTGGTCGTTGAAGGAGGCCAGCAGGTCGGCAACGGAGGTCTGCTTCTCCACCTGCTCGATCAGGTCCATGAACTGCCGCCCACGGGAGACAGAGGGAGGTGAGGGACAGGAGGCTCAACCCCCACGGCCACGCCATCCTCCCTCCTCCACCCTGGCCAAGCCTGCGCCAGGAGTGGCTGGGCTCACCGTATTGTGGAAATCCTCAATTGTGAACTCGGTAAAGCCCTGGGACACCAGGTCCTCTTTGCTTTTAGCAGACACAGCCTTGAACCTGTGGGTGGGAAGGAGAGGGAGGCCCGCACGGGCTCCTCAGCCAGCAAAGCAGGGGCCCAGAGTGGCCAGGCCAGGGCGAGGGGCCCAGACAGCCCTGTCCAGCCTCACAGGAGGCTGCCCCTGCCCCAGCCCAGAACAGATGCAGATGCCCCTCGCAGGACCCAGCCCATCCATCTGGTCTAAGAGGGAACTATAGCCCCTACTCATTGAGGAGGAGGGAGTCCCCCTCGCCCACCTCCTTCCGTGCCCAAGTGCCCACCCGCCTCACCGTTGCAATTCCTTGCTGTCATCCAGCAGCGCCTCCAAGTGGGAGAATCCGAAAGCTCGATAGAAGCAGTTTCCATCAGGCCTAGTCTTCCGGATGTACGAGTACTTTTTGTGGAGGTCCTACAGAGAGGCAGCCCCCACCCCCATAGCCCATCAACACTCAGGCCAGAACCAGAACTGGCCAAGAGGAATCCCCCCCCAAGGGCACACCCCAACAGGTGGCAACTGAGCTTCAAGCAGCCACCCGCCATCCTGGTCTCCTGATCCCCAGGCTGCTGATGGAAATCTACTTCCCTGACCCAGAGTTCCCAAAGCCTCAGGACACTGCACTTATGTACAAACTGGTTACATGGGTCCCCAAAGCAGTTGCCAGCCACTGGCCTTGCCATCATGCTGGGCCTGCAGTACCACTTGTTCATCAAAGCGGGCAAGTGGATCTGTCCTTGACCCTGCAGCTTTGCTAGTGAGCAGTCTTTCCTACCACGAGAACTTCAGGGCAAGCAACGTAGGGAAAGGGGGGCCCAGGGCCCAGGTTCCCTCACCCCCAGCCAGGGGTCTAAGGCCCCCACTGCACAGCCCTGTTCAGCCTTGCTCTGCAGAGACAGAACAGTCTCCCACCTCCAGGGCTTCACTTGTCTTCAAAGGCCCTGCTCACAGGGACTGCCCTCCATTCCGTCTTGCCCGGTTTCCTCCTCAAACTAAATGAAAGCTCCTCTGCTGAACCTCCCCTCACTGCACCACTAACCTCAGGTGGGCTGTCTGTGGTGCCGCGTGAGTAGCCCTGGCTCCCTGGCCTGGCACCACATCATACCTTCCCCACTCCCCTTGAGCCCCTCCACACCCTCCCTCCCAGCCCAGGCCCTGCTTCCTCCGCCACCGAGAACCCCTCAGCCCCAACTGCACATCCACCCACCTGCCTCTTCCAGGCCCTGACCCTCAGCCATCTCCACTGATGCTGCAGAGGCTCTGCCTGGCCCCTACCTAAGCCACCCTCCACTCTCGCACCACAGCCTGTCCCTCCTGGGCTCAAGGACATCGTTCCCGTAAGCACCCCCACAGCCGCATCATCAATTTTTCTCTCTCTACTGGATTAGTCCCATCAGGAAAGGCAGATGTGGCTAGTTTTCACTTTAAAATAAATCCTTGGACTCACATTCCTCTCCAGCTGCCACCGGGTTTCTCATAAAGTTCTCTATGCTCTCTCCATGTCTCTCGTGAACTCACTCCAAGCAGGATTTTGCTCTAGCAAGGTCACCAATGCCAAAGTCAAAACTTACTCCTCCCCAGACCGGCCCCTCGGCAGCAAGTGACATCCTTGGCCAGACCCTCCTCCTGGATACTTGTTACTGACTGACTCATGCCCACACAAAGACATGTTCCAGTCCTAACCCTGCTCCTGTGGCCATGAACTCATTTGTGAATAAGGTCTTTGAAGATGTTATTATATGAGGCCAAAATGAATGAGGCTGGGCCTCAATCCAACAGGACTGGAGTCCTTATGAGCAGAGGAAACTTGGACATAGCAGGAGACATGTGGAGAGATGGCTATGTGACGGAAGCAGAGGTTAAGTTATGGCTGCCAGCAAGTCACCACCAGAATGCTACCAACTTCAAAGAAAAAGCATGATCCTGCCAACACCTTGAATTTGGACTTCTAATCTCCAAAACCATGAGACAATAAATTCCTGTTGTTTAAGTCAGCCAGACCACCGTGGCAGACTAAGACGATACTGCACTTGGCTGGAAGACCCTATCCTTCTTATCCTCCTCCCCGTATCTCCATCTCTGAAAGTCAGGGCTGCTGCCAGGCCATAGGACACCCTTCCTGAGACAACTTGCTGCCATCTGCCCAAAGATGGTTGTGCCACATATCCACACCCACAGTGCCTACCACGTGAATTGCACACCCTGGGGTTGTACACCATGCAGCCTGCACAAGCCTGGTCAGGCCTGGGACAGCTTCCACTTTTAACCTGTACTCACTCTGTTCTGCTTGTGAGGCTTTAACAGCCCAAATGTAAATCTTCACCTGTTATCTCAGCCCTTAAACTCCAATTGCTTATTGATCCAACTGCCTCTGCAATACCTCCTCTAACTGCTAATAGGCATCTCAACCTAACGTGGCCAAGCCTTGACCTCCCCACTAACCCTGCTCCACACAGGCTTCCCTACTTCTGTTAAAGGCAATTCCAGCCTCTCGGCTGCTGAAGCTAAAAGCCTCACAGTCGTTTCTACCCTCTCCCTCACACACATTGCAAAAGCTTATCTTTCTGGCTCTCTCTCTCAGATATCTACTATGCAACCTCTTCCCACTGCTTCCCTCCATCCCCCTGATCCCAGTCACCATGGCCTCCCACCTGTTTTTTTTGTTTTGTTTTTTTAACGAGATACCAGAGATTGAACCCAGTACCTCGTACATGGTGGGAAGCAGGTACTCAACCACTTGAGCTACATCTGCTCCCCATCCCACCTGTTTTACTGTAAAAGCCTCCTCACCTCACCACTCAGTCTGTTCTCAACCCAGCAGCCAGACTAACCAGAGTAACCTGTTAAACAGCTCCCACCTCACTCAGTAAAAGCCAAAGTCTGTACTCTAGCTACAACCCCCACCCCCTCACCCCCTTCTCCCCAAAGTGGTTCCAGCCACACTGGCCTCTGTGCTGTACCTGACCGGGGGCCACCTGCCTGCCCTGGCCCCAGATGGCCCCATGATTTGCTCCTTTGCTTCTCACAGTTTGTTACTAAAATAGCACGTTTTCAGTGAGGCTCAGCAGACAGCCCTATTTAAAACTGCAAGTCCTCCCCCACTCCCATCCCTTATTTTTCTCCATGGCACTGACCACCTTCTGACATATCGTGTATTGTACTTCTCTCTTTTACTCATGGTCTATGGAAAGTAAGCTTCATGAGGGCAGGAGTTTGTTGGTTTGTCATTACTCTGTCTCCGGTACCTAAAACTCTGCCTGAACCATAGTACATGCTCAGTAAATATTTGTGAAATGAAGAATACACACACAATTGGTAAAATAAGCCCAAATCATTGTTACTACTAAAAAAGCTAGAAAAATTCTGAGCCCTTTGTGCCAAGCACTTCACTAAAGCCTGATAGCCATGACCCTTTTGGATCTCACAGACGAGGAGGGGCTTGCCCAGGTCTGCAGGACTCTGCAGCCAGGCTAAGGCTCCCTGCAGCCCTGTCTCTCCTCCCAGGGAGGAAAGATGGGCTCAGACCCAGTACACAGAGTGGGCACATGGGCAGCACTGATGGGATTTCCTGTACCAACAACACACCCTGAACATTCAAACATTCCCTAAATGAATCAATGGGAGGAGCCTGAGAGGCCCATACTGCCAGGGAAAGGGGCAGGGCTATTGTGACAGGTAGCCTTGAAATGGGGGTCTCCAGCCACCAACCTGTCACATGGGGAAAGGGGGGAGCCCATGGCTGACTGAGCCCTAGCTGTGCACGGGGCACTGTGCTCACCACCTCCATGACCACAATCATCTCCCTCAAGCCTCGTGCCAGCCCTGTGAGGCAGAAGACCTCTCCACCCAGAAATGGGGGAGGGCATCAGCAGCTTCAAGGTCTGTGAGCTGCCCAGGCTCACACAACCAGGTCCATGTGCCAGGGCCCTCCATCTCTCCACAAGCCGCCTGGGTAAGTCACACACACTCTGAGCAAGGGATTCGAGTGGATCAGAGGCCACACTCAGCTGGATCCAGTCTGTCCACCATTTTAAATTTGAATTAGCTGCCCACCATTAGAAGCCCAGAGATTTCACTTAAAATTATTATTTCTGACTTCTCTTGGAAAAACAGATCTGGCAACAATGGAGTGGCAGGTGTGAACACTCCAGTTCGCCCCAGGGGCCTTCGCTCCCTGAGGTCTGGCTGCTACTGAGGCTGTGCTGCCCTGCTGTTCACCACTCACCTCCTGGCCACCGTCAATCTCCTGGGTTACCTGCCTGGCCCCTGAAATGGATACCCTTAAGACCCCTCCTTTTAGGTGGGATGTTCTAACCGTCTGATCTTTGGGGGTGGACAGCGGGAGAAATAACATTTATTAAGACCCCACTCTGTGCCTCCTGGATACTGTTACATATACCCACTGTCACACTTACAGCTCCCTGTGTCTCCCCAATGAAGAAACTGAGAGGTTAAGTGACTTCCTTCAGCTTGTGAATAATGCAGCAGGGCCCTGCACAAAGGTCTATAGGCCACCTTTCCCCACTGCTGCCTGCCTATTTAGAAAGATCCAGGAGGCAGGTTGTGGGACATGCTCCTGCCCTGGCCGCTGGAGCGCTCAGTGATCCCCCGGCTTCTCTCAAGCCTGCACCAGGCCCCACACAGTCAGCATCAGCCATAACCCCACAACCACCCTGGGGGCAGGTGCCTTCACTGACCCTATTTTACAGTTGAGGACCCCAGGGCTCAGAGACATTAAAGGTCCTGCCAAGAATACAGCTGCTGAGAGGCAGAGTCAAGATTTGAATAAAAAATCCAATACCAGAGCCTGCACACTTAAGAACAAGCAACCACAGGCCTCCCTCTGTTGGAGGCCAGACCCCAAAATGAACAGCCTGAAGCAGCCACCCTCCATCCCTCGTCCCCAGGGCAACCCCTCTGGCCGGGCACCCACCTTGATCTTCTGTTGATAGATGTTGTCATCCTCAGCATACTCCTTGTACAGGACCGAGAGCTCCAGCCGCTCTGAGACCAGAGGGTTTTGCACAGCAATCTGCAGGGGATGAGAAATCCATCATGCTTTGGGACTCAGATGGAGTGACCTATGCCTAACACCCAGGGCACCGAAACCACTGGCACAGTGACCTCCAGAAACACCTAAAACCTAACATAGCCTGGGTGGGGGGGAACTTCCAAAGTGCAGATACACAACAGGCCTGTGGTCGTGGCTTGGTGGCTACCAACCCCAGAAAAACATGTTCTTAACCTTAATCCACTCCTGTGAGTGTGAACCATTGTAAATAGGCCCTCCGGATCAGGTTTCTTCAGTTAAGGTGTGGCCCAAATGAATCAGGATGGGTCTTATTCCTATTACTGGAAGCCTTAGAAAGAAGGCCAGAGACAGAAACCAGGATAAACAGCCAGAAGTCAATGGAACCCAGAAGAGAAAAGAAAAGATGCCTCCATGTGCATTGCCATGTGATGGAAAAGCCAAGGAACCCCCAAAATTGCCAGTCAGCCAGAAGTTACCTATCCCGGGGGGTGGGGAGCAAGCCTTCTAGCCTCTGAAACTGTGAGCCAATAAATTCCTCTTGCTAAGCCAACCCACTGTATGGTATGTGTTTAGGCAGCAGGGAAACCAAAACCAGGCCTCAGGACCACACTATATCCCGGGAATGGGGCACAACAGAGCACTAGTGACTGCGTCACTGCCTCACAGCCCCTGAGCAGCCCCTCACCTCTTGCTGAATGCGGTCCTGCTGAGCCATGATGGCTTCATCATAGGCCAGACAGTTAACACCTGAAAAAAGGAGAGGGAAAAAAAGAGGTTACAGTGAGTCTTGGCCACCTCTACTCTGTGGACAGCTGGGGCCCAGGGTAGAAGAGGAGGCCTGGAGTCTAGAAGCATGTGCCTTAACTCCGCTCCACCCAACTCTGTGTAGTCTTGGTAAAGACTCTTCCCCTCTAGGGCCTCAGTTTCTTCATCTTTCAAATGAGGAAACAGCCAACAACTCTCAAGTTTGCTCTCCCAGCTCTGGCACACCCCCTGATTTCTAACATCACTTCCCAGCAGCCTGAGAATGCTCCTGAGGCCAGGCGGGGTCTCTTGGGGAAAATAAGATGAGAAGGCAGAGCCTGGGGGTTGGGGCTAGATGAGAGCTTCTTGTGAGCCTGCACTTTACCAGCTCACGCCCTTCATCCTCCTGCCTGCCAGGGTAACGTTAATGGTGTCTATTTTACAGATAACAAGACAGAGGCAGAGAAGTGAAGCAATCTGCCCAAGGTCACAACTAGTAAAAAGTTGTGTTGGTCAAACGCAGGTTTGCCTAATTCCGAAGTCTGAGTTCTTCACCAGAGTGCCCTGGCTACCCCACTGCAGAGTCAGTTTCCCTGAGTGAAGGGAGAGGGTGGCTAATCCCACCACCGTCTCCCCTCACTGTAAGGGCAGGAGGAGTCCCTGGGACTCAGAAGTACCCGTTAAGGGCACTCAGCAAGCTGGGCAGGTCCACCCTTTGCAACCACTGGTGAGGAGTCAGCAGACCTGAATTCAAGCCAGAACTCTTCTAAAGAGAACAAGTCCCTTCTGCAGGCCTGGGTTTGAGTTCTCAGTCCCAAGTATGCAGTCAGAATGGGCGTGTGCACGCTGAATGACTTGGAAGGCCCCTTTGGGGCCTGATCATTCCGGACTCTCGGCTGGTCACCGGCCTGCCCTCCCACCCAAGTGACCTAACTCAGTCCCGGGGCTCAACTCGGAGGTGGAAAAGGGAGAGGTAGGGGTGCAAAACGCTGCCCCCACACCTGGGGCCGTTTTGGAAAAGCCCACCCCTTCGGGAGTCGGCGCCCAGGCAGGCGGACGGGGACTGCAAAGCCAGAAGAGGGGCCTCGAACGAAAACGAAGGATGCGGCCCTCGGGGGTAGGCACCCGGGCGGCCCCTGTCAACCCCGGGGTCCCGTCCGGTTCTTTGGGCTCCGCAGCCCGGCTCTCCCCGGCGCAAGTCGACGCCCTCCGGGCCGCGGGCTGACTCAGAAGAAGGGGGGCGGCTGGGCCCGGCCTAGGCCTCGGCCCGACGGCAAGGGCCGGAGCGGGAGGGCTGCGGCCGGGGAGAGCCTGGACCCGGGGCCGAGGGGGAGGGGCGGGGGCGGGGCGGCGTAGGCCCCGCCCCGGGCGCGCGCGAAGGGAACAGGCCGCGGGCCTCCACCCGCCCGCCCGGGGGTCGCAGCGGCGGCTGCTTCCATTGTGAGGGGGAGGGGGGAGGGCAGCGGAGAAGGGGGCCTTCCGCGCCCTCCGCCCCCGGCCGGCAGCACCCGCGTCCCCCCGGCCTCCTCGGGAACGGCCGGCCCGGGGTCGCCCCCTCCGGCCCGGGCCGAGCATCCCTTCCTCTGTCAGTACCTTCGGAGTCGCTGCCCAGCGGCTCCTGCTTCTGCTGCTGAGGCTCCTCCGCCGCCATCTTTAAACAGCGCCGCACTGTCGACCGCTTCCGGGTTATCAATCGCCCTCCTCCCGGAAGTGAGCCTCTCGGGGTGGCCCCTCCTTGGCAACGCCCCCAGCAACGAGACCCCCTCGGGCGTTGTTAAGTGATGGGACCCGGGTCTTGCGTGGCAGCCGAAGCCCTGCCCATCTCTACTTCCCGCACGCTGGCGTGGCTCCATCTTTCCCAGACTCTCAAAGTTTCTGGAGGTAAGAGCTTCCTGGAACCAATTCAGTTCTCTTCACTGGAGCTTGAAACGCGGACTGTGATGCTGAGACAAGTAGGAAGATTCGATTTAAATCACGGAAGACGAGATTCCTGCTGCGGCTCCACAGGCGATTGTAGCGGCTGAGGAGAGCATCACGAAATGATGCTATCCCGGTGATGCCCCCCAGCGCCCCCCAGCGCCCCAAGAGCGCCCACTGCGCCTCGCATTCTGCGCAGGCTTTGGTGCCCTGCCTTCTGCCCTTGGTTTTTGAGGCCAAAGCCTCGGGACCTAATCTAGGGCTCAGTGCCCTTCTGGTTTGGAGGAAAACAGAGTCTTTTTAAAGACAAGGATTTGGAGAAGAAATGAGTGCTAGCCAGTGATTAAGGACGGGGAGGCGGTCAGAGGGAAGTGGATGTGGCTAAAAAAGGAACTGGAGGAATCTTTGTGAAGATGGAAATGTTCTGTATCTTGACAGTATCAATGTCAATATCCTGGTATATCCTGTACTACAGTTTTGCAAGATGTTACCAGTGCCGGTAAAGGGTACACAAGATCTTCCTGGCTTATTTTTTACAATTACCTGTGAATTATCTCAAAATAAAAAGTTTAGTTTCAAAAAAATGGCAATGCTGGAGGTGCACTGTTGAGTCCCTCCCCAGCATTGCCCTCGAGGGAAGGAACCTCTGCCCCCAGGATCAGCTTCCTGATACAAGTAGTGTTATGGTGACTGAAGGCCTGGCCCATGGCCTCCACGGGATGTCTGAAGGTCCATCCCCGCTTCCCAGCTCCCCGTGGTACTAAGGCCTGTTTCAAATACATTCCAGTTCAATTTCTCCCTCTACCCCATTCTGTTTCCCTCATTTCCTTACATATGCTGTTCCTGAGTGCCATCCCTGATAAATCTGAATTAAAAAAAAAAAAGAAGGCCTTGGATGCTGAAGATGCTGTTAAATAGGAAGGTTACAGTCTGGGGTTCTGGTTCCCAACTTTCCACTACCAAGGGTAGTAACAGTGGTCTTTTAGCACTCAAGGAGGCCTGAGTCCCAGTCAGATCCCTCCATCCGTAGTTTACAGTAGTGGACTGTTACAAAAGGTTTGCACGAGTAATGGCCGGTCCTGGAGGAGGTGCCTGGCTCACTGCACACGCAGCCGACTGTGTGGCCTTCTCACAACAACGTTTCAAATGTTAAATCTGTGTCCCAGAAACATTACAAGGTTCTGTTTATTACTTGGGCCTATTGAACCCCATGCCTATCAAACTGCCCATTCCTTCTCCCTATTTGAACTGTCAAATCTGTAACTGCCAATCAGATTTGCAGGTCAGCAGCAGAGAAGCAGCATTACCAAATGAAGACCAAAGACGCTTGATGATAAAACACAATTTCTAATTGGCTTTTTAAAATCTTGAAAATAGCAAGAAGATCACCATCCCTCCACCCCCCTTACCTTGACTATGGAGTCCACAGGGCTGGGACATAGCTGCTCTGGAGAGTGAAAAGGAATCCCAGCTGTGGCTCGGGCTGGAATGCAGCCAGGATGCCAACACAAGTACATGTCTCCCTCCTACCCCTCCAGGGCCTGGGCCTTGAAGAACAGACAGGGACCCTCAGTGTACAAAGGGCCTATAAATGAGGGTCCTCTTTCTCACCTACTACCCAGCCTTCCCCGTCCTTGTCAGGCAGGGTGGGAAGGAAATGGCCATACAGAAGCTTTGGCTCTTCATCCAGCCCCAAGACTGTCAGCTTTTGCCTAGTTCTTTTCAGTGCCAACTTATCTGGTGGCTAATTGCTGTTCTTTTATGCCCGCCCCATCTCTCTTGCTACTTTTTGCATGTTTGCCAGTATTGATTCTCTAACCTGAAGAATCTGAAACTCAACCACAGATTTGCCAGAAGTCACACTGGCACGGCTCCAGGCATTTATCTCTGCCTCCCAATGTGTCAACCCAGAAATGGTCAAACGTCACTGGCCATGGCTGCCGAGGGCCTGTAATGTATGACACTGGCAGCACTGGGGCGTAGGTTGGGACTGCTGTTGGATACGGCCACAGAGGTGGCAGGCTGCAGCCGAGGACTCTCTTTTCCACAGTACCGACATGGGCATGCTGGGGTAGAAGGCTCTGCCCTGCCGTTCTAGGAGGCTGCCTCACGTACCTGAGAAGGGGGAAGGCACTCTCAACTTCCGTGCCTGGGAGCAAGGGCACCCCACATCCCTGTCTTTAGGATTCGGTCAGATGGAGGGAGTAGGGGAAACCCCAATCTGGGATCCAGCCACAGAGGAGGAGTTTACAGGTTGGCACAGCGTCACATGGCTTCCAGACCCACCCCATCTCTCCCCCTTTCCAGGGGAGGGGGGCCAAGCTGGGGGACCAAGGCATACGGGAACACCACGGGCCCTAGGACAGCCACAGTCCTCCCAGGAAGGCCATGGCCAAGAGAAAGCCTCAAAGGGTGGGGGATGGCGATCAACCCTAGGGCTGATGGCAGGAGTGGGGCCATGCCCCGACACCAGATGAACCTGCAGAGCTGCCACTGCAGGACCTCGCGATGGCCCACATACGGTCAGCCCCCAGTCCTGGTCTAGAGAGGGTCTGACGGCTGCAGAGGCCAGGCTGAGGAAATGGAACAGGCTGAGGAGGTCGGGGCCACTGCTGGGCCATGAGGCTTTCCTGCAGCAGCTGAGACAGCAGAGGAGGGGCAGAGGCAGCACAGGGAGGTGCTCCCACCACCCACCCTCCTTGCTGGGGGGCCCATCTTCCTGCAAATGCCTTATATCCCAGTTGGCCTGCCGTCCCTTGAGGATCCATGCGGGGCCAGCCCCTCCTATGAGGTGGCCTCACAGCACCAGGAGAAAGATGCATTAGTTTCCTTATTGCTGCTTTAACAAATCACCACAAATCTAGTGGCTTAAAACAACACAAATTTATTACCTTACAGTTCAGGAGGTCAGAAGTCTGGTATGGCTCTCACTGGACTGAAATCAAGGTGTCAGCAGGCTTCCTTTCTGGAAGCCCTAGGGGAGAATCCACTTCCTGGCCATCGGGTTGCTGGCCAAATTCAGTTCCTTGAGGCTCTCATTTTCTTGCTAGCTGTCAGGTGAGGGCTCTTCCCAGCTTCTGGAGGCCAGGGCATTCCTTGGCTCCTGGCTCCCTTCCTCCCTCTTCAAAGGCAGCAGTGGTTGAACACGTCCTTCCCAGGTCACATCTCCCTGACCCACTCTCCTGGCTTCCTCTTCCACTTTTAAGGACGTGTGATTAGAGTGTGCAGCCCAGATAATCCAAAATAATCTCCCCACTTCAAGATCTTTAACTCTAAATCACATCTGCAAAGTCCCCTTTGCCGTGCAAGGTAACAGCCTCGCAGGCTTGGGGGATCAGGGCATGGGCATCTTTGGGGGGGCCATTATTCTGCCTGCCACACTATCTTCATTTTGCAATCATGAGAACTGAGGCTCAGAAAGACTGAGGTCATACAGTAAGTGGCCAAGCCAGTCCTCAAACTCCAGTCTCCTGCCTTCAAGGCTACTGCTCTTGACATCAGGGCATACTGCCACAAAGGCAGCCCCCACCCCCCACCCCAGCATGCCCACCCAAACACAGACACCACCCCTGCAGACTCACACTTGGACAGATACCCAGACACAGATTCAAAGCACAAGGAGTCTGTTTTCTCCAGAGAATTGCTCCAGGGCCGCTTGGCTGGGAATAAGGGAAGGACAGTGAAAGGTGACCAGACTTCAGGCCTAGTGCACACAGAGGTCAGAGGAGAGGATGATTTCAGCGTGACAGGTCACTCAGCTCTAAACTCTCCAGTCCACCCACAAGGAGGCCATCCTGCCTACTCCCATACAAGCTGCAGAACCCAGCCTGTCATGAGCGCAAAGGAGCTGTTCAGTTTGCTAAGGGCTTTCTCGGACAGGGTTCCTGAAGGCCAGCCCTGTTGAGCAAAGGAGTCACTTGTCTGTAGTCACTATCACTCTTGGGACACAGAGCTTTGGGCTGGCACACTCCCCCTGGGACCGGGGGACCATCACCCCATCCCCAGGGGCTCCAGAGGCTCAAAAATGGGGAACACCCAATCAAATTCTTGCAGGGCAGTGGAGTTACCGTATAAACTCAAGACATTCTCCTCTCCTGGTGTCACATTCTTGCCGTGTGGCAGCCCTGTGGCTATGAGAGCAATGCCTAATCTGTGTCCACAGCCTAGGGCCAAGCAGTTCGGAGGTCTCTGCTCAGGAAGTAGAGGCTTGGTCACAGCTGCCCGTCAACCAACAGCACCCCCCTCCCCTTGAGAGCCAGGGGCTGCCAGGCCAGGGTCGGGTATGGGAGGAAGGGCAGTGGGGACTCAGCTACCACCCCACCCAGGGGCTAACATGAATAGGAAAGCCTCCCAGAGTGAGGCACAGAACAAAGGATGACCCTGTTCTGTGGGAGACATGTGAGGTGCCCTCCCTCCCCCCGCAGAGACAAGGGAGCTGTAGCATAACCCCGCAGGTGGCAGGCAGATGCCCCGAGCTCAGGACATGGACTCTCCCTCTCCAATGGCCAACATTTACCTGGGCACACCTCCCAGTACTCTAGCCCCCTCCTCCCCCTCGGTCTCTCCCCTTCCCTCCAACAAGGCTTTGTCCATTCAGCCTCTGCCTCAAAGGCCTGTTTGTGTGGAAACAACTTCTTACCCTCGGGGAAGCAGCCATAGGCAGGCACTGGGTCCCATGGCCACCACCGGGTCCCACAGGCATCACTGGACACCACACAAAAAGGCCAAGAGATTGGACAAAGGGAGGATAAGCAAGGTCCATAGGCAGCTCTGTCAACATAGACGAGGTGGCCCCCAAGGACACCCCAGCACACATATAGACATTGATTTGGGCACAACCAAGGGAGCTGGAGGATGAACAAGATGAAGGAGAAAGGCCGTTCAATGACAAAAGCCAGAAAACATTTAAATGAAGGAAAGGATGCAAAAGCAGCACCACTTCCAGGCAGCAGGGAGAATGACCGAGGCACACACGACCGACACGAGGCAGTCAGCCAGCACAGGGTCATGCAGCTGGGCAGCTGCTCCTGTCTCCACCCCCACCCAACACCATCCTCAGCTGAAGTATGGAGGCAGGAGCCCAGGCAGAAGGCAAGAGAAGTTTCTGAAGCAAGGTTTAAATAGACTTTATTGTTAAAATTGGGGACCCCACCAAGCAGGGCCTTCTAAATGATAAAGGTGGTCCCAGATTCACCATGGAGACATGGAGAGGTCATGGTTGCAGAAGTGGTCACTGTAATTGAAGGACATCATCCAGGGAAGGCCGGCCAGGAATGCAGAAAACATGAACAGAACAGGCCGGGGATGGTCAGGTCACAGAATGAAGAGAGGACGGTCCCCTTCACTCCCGCTTCTTGTAGTTCTCCAGGTGTGACAGGACCCAGCCCGACGGCACAAGGAAACACAGGAAGCAGGAGGTGAGCGCAATGGCGACATCCTGCACAGAGCACAAAAGAGGACCCTCGAGTAAGGATTCACACAGGGCTCTCAGAAGTCCAAGAGACTTCCCAGGCAGCCAAGTGGGAGTTCCACAACCCTCATGATAAAGGAAACCATGCTCCTGGGGTGGGGGTGGGGGTGGGGGATGGATCTAATAGATCAAGATCCACCCTAGGTCCCAAGGTCAGATATTTGGTAGAGTGACAGGAGGGAGCAGGTAATGACATCAGCCTGCGCAGGAGCTATGCAGAAATCCACCATCAAATGATAAAGTGAAGGGAAAGGAAAGACGATTTAAAACTGATTTAAACCTGATCTGTTGGGACATAAGCCAATAATTCTAGTGACTTCCCTTTGTGCATTAAAAAGTCTTCTCTCATCTTTAGGGCTATGGATGGTAGACTTTTTATTTATAGCCACTACCATATTCTCTATTGTAGTTAAGGTCACAGCACAACTTTGATTTAAAATCCTCTCTTTGCCATTGAAAGTGTGACCTTGGGCAATCACTCCTAAATATCAGCTCCCTTAAGCATGAAATGGAGAGACTCGTCCTTTCTTCTCAGGGGCATTAGGAGGACTGAATGAGAGGAGCACAGCAGGCACTCAGCGAATGCTAGCTGGAATTAGCATCACTACGGTTTCCTCAACCACAATGCTCTCCCAGCTCGGCTACGTCATCATGGTCCACTAACCTGGATTCAGAAAACGTGCGTTCAAAGCAGAGTTCTGCCATTTACGTGAACGGACACAAGATCTAAGCAGGTGAAAGTTGTCATTAAGGACTAAACCCTCTCACATTTCCGGGAATTCCAAACACCAGTTGGGGTCCTCTGGTCCCCTCCCTTCCCTGAGGATAACAGCGGTAGCAGGTGTTCCCCAGTGAACGGATAATAAACGGGCTCAGAGAACGCTAAGGAAACTTGCTCCAGGCTGCACAGTGAGAGAGAGCTGGGATCGATGGGATCTGACCCGAAATCCTGGCACTGAGGGGAAAGACCTAACGCTCACTGAGCGGCCGACCATCGCCCGGGCCCTGCCCCTCGGTCGCACCCTCCAGGCACTGCCTCCTCCCTGCTGCGATGCGGGTCACGAGGTGCAGGGCATTCGCAGGGCTGCCCGAGGTCCAGCATGCCAGGCGGGCCCGGCCCGCCGCGCCTCCCGCGCCCTCCCTGCCCGCTCCTCACCATGGGCCCAAGCTGCTCCCGCGGCGGCTTGGAACAGATGTGGGCGCGCTGCACAAGGAGCCGCCGGCCGGGGGCTGTGAGGCCCCTCAGCAGCAACGGCGTCAACGCAGACATGACGGTACCGAGCTGACAGCAGCTAACGGAGCCCAAGGTCGGGAAGTCAAAATGGCGGCGCCCGCCGGAAGTTTCTGAGCTGGGGAGGCCCGGAGCGGTCCGGAAGGCTCCCGGAAATGACGCAAGTGCACGCCCCCTGCCCGCCCTCGGCCGCTTTTGGCGCGTTCCTAGAAATAGCCAATCGAAGCTCTCCTCCCGCGAATGGGCGGGACGCGAGGGGGGCGTTCCTTTCTGCTATGCCCCGCCTCCAAGGCCCCCTATCCCCGTGAATGGCATCTATGGTCACTCAATCACGTCAGCCAAAAACCTAGGCTGCACTCTGGCCCCTCCCCTCATTCAAACTCTTAAATCGCTCTGTCTTCAGCGAGCCCTTCCTCTCCCCCGAGCCACACGCGGTCATTTCAGGCCCGACCTCTTGACAGTACCTTCGTGACTGGACTCCCCTCATTTATTCTTTTTTTTTTTTTTTTTTTTTAAATGACCAAATATCCATTTATTCTGGCTTCTGTCAGTGACTGCTGTTACTTTACTGATTATAACTTCAGTCTCATTCTTCTGTCCCTCCATCCATAAGGGTTTTTTTTGTTTTGTTTTGTTTTTTTACATTTCTCAATTAAATATAATGGATACATGTAAATTTTTTTTTTTTTTTGAAGCAAACAATATATTACACAATATATTTGGTTCATAGTAATGCATTCATACAGTATTTGTCCTTTTGAGTCTGGCTTGCTTCAATCAACATAATGTCCTTCAGGTTCATCCATGTTGCCATATGCTTTATGACTTCGTTTCTTCTTACAGCTGCATAATATTCCATCGTGTGAATAGACCAGTTTGTTTATCCCTTCTTCTGTTGATGGACACCTGGGTTGTTTCCACCTTTTGGCAATGGTGAATAATGTGGCTATGAACATCGGTGTGCAGATGTCTGTTCGTGTCACTGCTCTCAGTTCTTCTGGGTATATACCCAGTAGTGGTATTGCAGGGTCACGTGGCAAGTCTATATTCAACTTCTTTAGGAACTGCCAAACAGTCCTCCATAGTGGTTGTACCATCCTGCATTCCCACCAACAGTGAAGAAGTGTTCCTATCTCTCCACATCCTCTCCAACACTTGTAGTTCTCTGTCTTTTTCATAGTGGCCATTCTGATAGGTGTGAAATGATATCTCATTGTAGTTTTGATTTGCATTTCCCTAATCATGAGTGATGTTGAGCATTTCTTCATGTGTTTTTTTGCCATTTGTATTTCTTCTTCGGAGAAATGTCTATTCAAGTCTTTGGCCCATTTTTTAATTGGGTCATTTATCTTTTTATTGTTGAGTTGTAACATCTCTTTATATATCCTGGATATTAAACCCTTATCAGATATTGATTTCCAAATATTTTTTCCCATTGAGTTGGCTGACTTTTCACCCTTCTGACAAAGTCCTGTGAGGTGCAAAAGTGTTTAATTTTGAGGAGGTCCCATTTATCTACTTTTTCTTTTGTTGCACATGCTTTGGGTGTTAGGTCCAAGAAACCACCACCTACTACAAGGTCTTGAAGATGTTTCCCTACATTTTCTTCTAGTAGTTTTGTCCCCTCATTTATTCTTACCTTCTCCAATTCCAATCTCCATGCAGCGGCAGCCCAGTTTCCTTTTTTTTTTCCCACACCTACTTAAAAAAACCTTCAGTGGCTCCCCATTGCTTTCTAGACCAAGTCCCAATTCCTGGATGTCAACTCTGCAGGCTCATGTCTCAATATTCCACACCTTCCTCCTGGCTCTCCAGGTCCTGTCACAGCATTGTCCTGAAAGTAATGCTATTATTTCAAATTGTTTCCAAATAGGCCTGGAGAGTTGGGTGGCCAGAGTTCCAGCACAGGTCCATCTGCTCCAAAGCCCATGTTTTTAACCAACCACATATACTGCCTCTGACAGGTTGAGTTTCCAGAAGTTCCAGTTTTGACTTTGTGGTCAAGTGCATCAAAGGCTGCAGCAGGGGAAACCTCAGTCCTATGGGGGGAGATGTGTGGATGGCTCAGAGAAAGGTGGCATTGGATCCAGGGTGCCCCAGAGGGTGGGCTGTGTGCGCCTGAGCTTCCTCTGAAGTGTTGCAGTTGGGGCCAGAGCATTTCTGGGGCCCTCTCCCCATCCCTGTCCTCTCCCAGCCCATCCTTGGCATTTTTAATGCTCAGCAGTCTCAGCCTAGCCCCACCCCCCAACTACCAGGCCCCCTGTCCAGGCAGATGCTTCTAAACTCCCCTCCCCCTCCTGAGGGACACAGGGCTGAGAGGCCCAGGTTCCAGCTGCCTGCCACTGGGAGAGACAGGGCCAGGGACCTCCCCACTGCCAGAGGAAAAGGAGTGAGCATTTATCAGCAGGTGAGTTTCTGCTTTGTTCCAGGGCTTTCCTCCCGGGCTCCTGATGTGGCTTTGCTCAGAAACCACACTGGAAAGGATGAAAGAGAACTAAGCCCTCAGTTCATAAGTGCCAGGGCAGGGTTTGCACCCAGGTCTGTCTGTTGGGTTAACACCAACGTTTCCTCTCTTCCCCCAATCCTCCAGCAGTCCACTCCTCTCCAAACCCAGGGTCAGTCGCTCCACAGGAAAGCAGGGAACCTGTCGTCGTGGTGCATTTATATCACGGAGCACTAGGCAGCAGTGAAAATGAATCAGCTTCAGCTACAACACAGATGGATCTCACAAACATAGTTAAGTGGAAGAGGCCAGAAATAAACGAGCAGCATGGTCCTATTTCTATCAAGTGCAGCAGCAGGCAGAGCTAAGCCCTGGGCTGGACGGCAGGCAGCGGGCGCCGGGGAGAGGGGAAGCACAGGGCACGGGGATCAGGAGGGGTTTGATGGGGGCTGCTGCGGGGCGAAGGAGGGCTTCATCTAGATTTATACACTTTTCTGTATGTCTGATACACTTCAGTTAGGAACGTTTTTTGTTTTTGTTTTTTGTTTTTAAGATTTTATTTATTTATTCATTTATCACCCTCTTGCTGCTTGTGCTCGCTGGGTCAGCTAACCACGCCGTGCGGGCGGGCCTGCCCTCACCAGGAGGCCCCAGGAACCGAACCCGGGGCCTCCCATATGGTAAACGGGAGCCCCACTGATTGAGCCACAGCCGCTTCCCTAGGAACGTTTTTTAAAAGGAAAAGAAAAAGAAGAGAAAACATAACATGCAATATGATCCTGTTTTGTTTTTTTTTAAACAAAGAAAAACGATCTAGAGAAATAGATACACCCAGATCGAAGTCTGGAAGGACACACCCACAATATGAACATTCGTGTTCTCTAGATGGTTATGGGAAAAGGGGATTTTTGGTCTTTTTCTGTTGTATTTTCCAAGATTCCACGTTGGATGATGACATTGTTCTCATGGTCTTAATAAATAAATAAGCGAGGAGAGAGGTGTTCATTGGTCCAATGAGGGAGGCTTGTCCCATAGGCCGACAGATTATTTGGGAGGCACAGACCTTGGGGAGGCTCCCATGGGACAGGGATTCCCTCTAAACACCCTGGGCAATTCCTGCACTCCCTGCCGGGACTAGTGCCCACCATGCTCAGATTGCCTGGGAAGCTCTTCCTGCCATGGCAGGGGGTTGATGAGAAGGGGAAAGGCAGAGAGCTCCCTGAGCCCAAGCTGTTCGCCCTGCTCCTCCTTCCCAGAAGGAGGGCTCTAGGAATAGATCTCAAACCTTGGGGACAGGTAGGGGAGCTGGTCCCCACCCACAGGAACCAGCCTCACATCCCTGCTCCCCAGCCCCAGATGGCCATAAATGAGCTGGGCAGATCTCAGGTATCCCATCCAGAGCTGGGTCATACATGAACTGGAGAGACACTGGGCACCCCACCCCCACCCCAGCCCAGGCCCCCATCCATGAAAGGCTCCAGCCCCAAAGCTGCTCTGGACCATGTCCAAATACGGAGCTCGTGAGGCTTGGGGAGGGAGCCACCCTCCAGCCCTGTGGAGCCAGCAGATGTAACCCCCTCAGCTGCCTCCCCTGTACACCTGGAGTTTGCCACCTCCCAGAGCAACTGGCCAGGAGCTGGTAAAGCTGAGCTGGGGGTCACCAGTTTCCCCACCTGGCCTGGACCTTGGTCTTGGCGTGTGGAGCTGGGTGCTGGGCCCTGGCCCTGCAGCCGGTCTGGGGAAGGATTCAAGGGAGAGGTTGACAGACAAGGAGCCTACCCCAGGGTTCTCAGGGCAGCCGGGGCCCCTGTAGGCCTGTGGGGGGAACGTCTCCCTTGGGTGGGGGTAGCAACACCAGGCCCTGGTGGAGCCTCAGGGAGGGCCCAGTGTCAAAAGGAGGAAGGTTCAAGAAGGGGCCAGGGGAAGCGGCTGTGGCTCAATCAGTAGGGTTCCCGTTTACCATATGGGAGGCCCCGGGTTCGGTTCCTAGGGCCTCCTGGTGAAGGCAAGCCTGCCCGCACGGCGTGGTTGGCTGACCCAGCGAGTGCAAGCAGCAAGGGGGGGATAAATGAATAAATAAATAAATAAATCTTTAAAAAAAAAAAAAAAAAAGAAGGGGCCAGGGGCGATAGCACAGGGGGATGCAGGTCCAAGTCAGTACTGATTTGCTGAACAATCTCGAGATGTCCCTTTGTCCAGCTAGACCTTAGTTTCCCCATCTGCAAAACTGGAGCAAAATGCAAAGCCCCACGGGAGAAAGTGGCAGGAGAGGCTGGTCTCAGGAAGAAAAGGTTGTTTTGGGAAACCTGAGCAGGAAACCGGGAGCCGCCCTTGCAGAGCAGAGGGGGTGCCTGCTCTTTTCTGAGGTGCAGCTGTCACCAGAGTCCAGACACCCAAGGGGCCGCCAGGGCGCAGCTGTCAGGGGCGGAGCAGTGGGGGCGGGAGGGGCAATGCCCGGGTGGCGGTTAACCTCTTCCGGCCCGCAGCCCACAGCCTGCGGCCGTGTGCACTGTGCTTGTGTGTGACGACAGTGCCCGGCCTGGCGACGATAGGTTTCGTGTACGACGACATGCCGTGGGCCGTGTGGGGTGAGGAGGGCAGACATCTGGCAGCTGACCTGGGTTGAGATCTTCCACGGGCCGCTGGCTGTCCCTGCACCTTCGCCCCCAAGGTACAGAGGAGAAAACTGAGGTCCGTGGAGTGGCGGGGCTGCCAGGCAGGCTCCTGTCGGGTCTCCCCAGGGTGTCAAGGTGGGCATGGGCCGAAGAATGGCCCCTGACACTCTCGCACCCCATCCAGCACGGCATCGCCACCAACTGGGACCACACAGAGAAGATCTGAAGCCACCGCTTCTACCTGGGCCCCGTTCGACCCCAATGCCACCTGAGGGGACCCGGGCCATGTCTGAGACTTTCACCATGCCTACAAGACGTGTGGCCATCCAGGCACTGTATACCTCTTGCCACGCAGTGAGTGAAGACCGGCGCCCCCAGCCTCACCTCCGGCTGCCATGACCCCGAACCCAGATCCCTCTGCCTCTGAGCCCCAGGCACCCACCCAAACCACCAGTGCAGGCCCTCAGGCCTCTCTGCTTCCACAACCGTGACCTGTTCTCTCACCCTCCTGGCCAAGGCCAGACTCCATGCCTTTTCCTTGTTCCCTAGTACCCCACCTTGCTGCCAGGACCCACAGAGGGCGCTAAGGCCCTGGGCCCCTACGCCCACCCACCCTCAGCCAGTCCCTCTCCCGTCCTTGTATCCAATACTTGGGACAAAGGCTGCTCAGGGTTCCCTCGCTCACCCCCAACTCCAGGGCTGAAGCCCCTCGGAAACCCACTCCCAGGCATCATGCTGGACTCCGGGGAAGTGTCAACCACAGTGTGCCCGTTTCGAGGGCTCTGTGCAATGCCCTCTGCTGTCCAGTGCCTGGACCTGGCAGGCTGGGACCTCACTGTCTACCTCAGGAAGATTCTCACCAAATGCGGCTACTTTGTCACCACTGGTGATGGGGTGGGACAAGTGAGGCTGGAGAAGGGCCTCCAGTGTCTAGGTCACCCCCACCCCCAGGCCCACCCTTTGCAGGAGCACCCTCCTGTGCCTGGGCAGGACATGCAGAGGCACAGGCCTGGTGCACAACCCCCTTCTCTTCCAGGGGCCCCCCACACCCCCCAGGGCAGCGGCAACCAGCTCCAGCTCTGCTCCCCCCTTTGCTCACTGCTGGGACCCCTTTCCTTAGGAGGCTCCAGCCCTTCTCAGCCCAGTGCCATCCACCCGGGGCCTCCTCTCTCCAACTCTGAGTTAGCCTGCGCCGAGCACAGGTTCAGTGGGGTCTAACCCAGAGCCAGTGGTGCAGTGCCTCCAAATGGCCGGCCCACAGCAAACGTTTATCTTCACAAAATTAAGCCAGGACCCCACACAAGGGTTCCTAATGGCCCAGGACAGGTTCACCTTGTCTGCTTCGCACAGGAAGAGTGCAGGCATGTAGGTGCACTTCCCAGAAACCAGCTGTGTGTGTGTGCCACTCCCCCTGGGCAGGTGGACAGGGTTCAGGGGGTCTGGGTCAGAGGGGTGGGCCAGCTGGCAGGCTTTGCAGCCAAGACACCAGGTGAGATGGGGCACAGATCTGGGTGGCTTCTAACCCATCAGCCTCCCCTCCCCACCCAGCCATGTGGGTCATCAAGGAAAAGCTAGGGGACTTTAAGAATGAGCTGGCCATGGCTACCTCTTCCTCCTCCTAGAAGAGGTACAAGCTGCCTGATGGACAGGTCCCAGCCACCTGCAACGAGTGCTTCCCCTATCCCGAGACTCTCCCAGCCCACTTTGTGGGCGAAGCTCTGTCCCTGTGTGGCAATCGCCCCACACTCCTGACCTCAACTCCAGTCCCGGTCTTTCTCAGCAGCCCGCTTGGCCTGAGTGGCACAGAAGGAACCCCCACAGAACCCTCAGGAGAGGGGCCCCTCCCCTACTGTCTCCAGCGATTACCCAGGAAGCCTGTGGCAGCAGGGCCCTGAGACCAATAGGTCTCCACTTTGCCAGGCACGGAGTCCTCTAGGATCCAACTCCATCATGAAGTGTGATAGTGACATCTGCAAAGACCTGTACACCAGTGACACCGAGTCTGGGGGCACCACTGTGCACCCTGGCATTGCAGACCCAACACAGAAGGCCCGTGGAGCTCAAGGTGCAGGAGGGGCCTCCCAACCACTGGGGGGCTGCCGGGCAGACAGCTCTTCCTCAGAGCTGGGGCAGAAGGCAGCTGGGGTCTGCAGTCTGGAGAGCTGTGTGTCCCTCCACCTGCTTCCATGTCTGAACACTGTCTTAATTGCAGGGCACTGATGTTAAATGGGAATAATTAATCCCTTCTATCCTGGATTCAAATCTTGGTTCCACCACTTACAAGTGGGGACAGTGGGTAAGTTACTTTACACTCTGGAGCTCTCAATGTTTCTTTAAATGGAAACTAATACCACCACCTACGGAATAAGGCTGTTTATGACTACCTGAAAGAACGCCCGTGACACAGCATGCACTAAGCATGGCTGTCACTGCAGTAGCCAGTTTCCTTCCCCCATACAGCCCAGTAAGCTCGTCTGCATTGGCCGTTCAGCTTACCAGGCTCCTTAGCAACACCTTCCCACCTGCCCGACCCTCAGCCTGTTGGACTGGGAGAGGAGCAAACACTAGAATAAATCTGCCCTGTGGTTTGAACTGATGATCTTCCAAGAGGTGTCCCCTCCCACTGGGGAGATCAGTCCCTTTAAAACCATCTCGGGCTTGGACTGAAATAAGCCACCCACCTAGCGACTTGTTTCTCCATATGCTCGCCCAAGGTGTGGAGTTGTTTCTCAGGGACCCCTTGAGTGAGGAACTTTGAGCTGCAGGTAGAGGGCAGGCTTGAGGCAGCCTCCAGGAGTCCACCCACTTCCACGAGGAGGCACAGGGCAGCTCTCAGGTGCAGCCGCCTAGGACCAAAGGGGCAGGCAGGGCTTGCCCAGGCCACTTGGGAAGGTGGTGGAGGAGGTGGGTTAGAAGGCAGCCCTCCCAAAAACTCACCTAACAGCAATGGAGGAAAGGCCCCAGTCTATTTCAACTTTGTCCACTTACCCTACGGCAAGGAGACAGCCATTCCAAAAGATTCCCGTCTGGGATTTAAAAACAGCTTTTAAGAAACAAAGAACTATGGAGACAGGATTCGCCATGTGAGAAGTCTGTCTAAGTGGGCGAAATGCTCTCCTTTCCAAGGGTTGTGGTGCCTTTGTCTCAAAGATAGGTCAGCAGCACCTGTAACTCCCCAGGTGTGCCCCACCCACAGGGCAGACCACCACTTGCCGCAGCCGGGCCCGCCTGGCAGCTATCTACCCCACTCCTTTCCTCACATCACAGCTCCTGGTACATAGCTTTGGCCTGTTCCCAGCTCTGGCGGCTCGCCCAGGGCCCAAGGTTTCCTCAAGCCTGAGACCGCCTCCTCCGGGAGGGACGTGGCCACCCCAGCCAGCTGCCTCCCACGGTCTAGGGGGAATGACAAGCCGAGGGGAGCCTCACCAGCCAGGGTCCCGGCTTCCCGAGCCCACGGCACCCTGCCATCAGAAAGCCATTCCAGCAGCTGAACAAAGTGTCTTTTATTTGTGACATACAAATACAACCAATGCAAAAAGAGGTCACTTTTTCCCTTTGATTCCAGTGATAAGTTGCTACAGAAAAAATAATATATATCAAGGGGGAGTTTATCTTCAAAGTTTCCTCTAAAAAACCAGAAAGGGTTAAAAAGAACTATACAGATGTCATATACACATACCCCCCAACAAAAATAACCTGAAATAGGGTGGATGCAACTAAAAAGATACCTTAAAAAATACGTTAACATGCCTCAAACAAAAACAAAAAAAGCCTTGTACAAAAGGCCTGCTATGTTTCTCGAAACCAAGACCTGGAGGAAGGGGAGAAAGCCTGGTGCTGGGGAGGCTGACGGCATCAACTTCAACCACGGAGAGGGATGCGCTCGCAGGCCTCAGGCAGCGCCGCCGCCCCCGCGCAGCCCTGGGACCTGGCCCCAGCAGGGCACGGCAGCGAGCACACTACCAGTGGGCTGGGGCCAGGCGGCCAACTACTGGAAAGAGACAACATACACTGAACTCACCTTATGTGGATTTACACTGGGGGTTCCTTTTGGTCCCCTTGGGTAGGAGGTATCAGAAATCCATGATCAATACTTATCAATATTGAGACAATATTGATCACTCTGTGTCCTCTGAGACAAGGATCAGAGAAAAACTTTTCCTAAACATGCTCTGTCTTTCCATGATTCTTGGAAGGAGCTTACCAATCTTCTCCCAGAAATCTAAAATTTCACCTTCTGGTAAAATCCCCGGGAGCCGGCAGAAAGGAGAAAAGGCAGGCTTACCCCAGTGCCCTCGCCAGGGAGTGCCAAGCCCCACTGCTGGTGGGGTCAAGAGCAGCAGACACTCAGCAGAGGAGCCAGGCTGGCAGAGTCGGGGAGAGAAGCCGGAACAGCCACGGGGAGACCCTGCCAGGAGACTGCCACTGGAGTTAGGGCAGAGGGTGGGGAAGTGAACAGACTCCGAGGTCAGGGACCAACAGGCTTCCACGGGAGCAACTTTCCAAAGGCTAGAACCTTCAAGATACTCCCTAGAGCAGAGCTTGGGGATGTCGAAGGAGAGGTGTTGAGTGCTTTTCCTGGATAAGGACTCCTCTTTCCCTCCCTGGAACAGTAATAAGGCCGAGGTCAGGATGAGAACAAGTTCTGGCACGCAGCGTCCAATGAAGACGGAAGAGGAAGGCCTTCTCCTCCCTGTTCCAGCCCACTGCCCCAAGGTGACACCAGAGAGCGCAGCAGCTGTTCTGGCCACGGAGAGGCGTTCCTGCTGCAGCCTGAGCTGTGGCCCGGCCAGGGCAGAGCCAATAGCGCCTCGCTGAGGGAGTGAGGAGCAAGGCTGGGGAGTGCAGGCAGAACAGGCCTGCGCTGGCTGGGGGCTCTCTGAAGGCCAGGGGGCGGAGAGGAGATGCCCCGCCTTCAGAGAGCTATCAGCACCAAGACAGGAGAGGCATGGCAAGGTATATACTGGGAACAAGGACCCCTTCTGGGGGAAGAAAAGGGACTCCCTGACAAACTCCCCCCTTGAGAATGAGAGAAGAAGTATATGGGGTGGGAGTGAGAGGCAGAGGAGAGAGAGTGGCAAAGGATGATGGAGAAGAACAGGCAGGATCTCTGGCTTTCGTATATGAATGAAGAACTGCTGCGTCATCACTGCAGGACATCAAGAGGGTAAGTGGAGACTGCAGCCATGTCCAAAAGCCCAGAAAAGCGACTGTCCCCACCCTGCCCTCTCAGCCCTTCTGATGGCAATGGAGCAACTGAGGGAGCCTTCCGCCCAGAGGTGGCTGGTTCCTGGGGTAAAAAATTCCACTTTAACTGCAGATCTATAAAAGCACAGCTAGAAGGAGCTCCTCACTTCCCCATGTCTTGGCACAAAAGACCTTCCCATGGTCTCTGCAGAGCACTGCTTCTCTCAAGTCTCTATGTCCAGATCATACATGGAGTCCCCTCCTCTTTGGGCACCACCAGACCCCAGACCGAAGACATCAGACTCATAAAGGTAGGCATAAACGCTCCTTTGTCCAAGTGTGTGTGTGGGGGCGGGGGCTGTCAGGAATCCAGCTGCAGAGAAGTGGGGAAACTTATGCCCATAGGCCCAAGAGCCAAGTAAGGAGGCAGCCACTGGGCGAGATGATTTGGCCTGGCCTCCGCCCACTCCCCCTCGGCGCCTGCACCCCCTCGGCGCCCCCTCCTCTCTGCTCACTCCCGGCATTCTGGTTTTCCAGGAGAAAAGAGGGGCAGGGTATCTCTGTAGCTTGGACCACTCCTCCCCCAGGATTCTGTGCTTTGAGAGTACAGCCTGGCATGTGCAGGGCTGAGGAGGTCACAGCTCTGAGGGCGCCTGGCAGGCGGCAGGAGACCAGGGAGAGGACAGGCCTTAGGACAGAGCATTCTGACTTGCAAGTGACTCGAGGAGTTCAGTGGCAGCAGCCACCACAGTGCCCGCCTGCGTGAGAGTGCTGGCTGTCCCCAAACTTGGTCCTCCGGCTCAGGATCTCATAGGAGCAGTCCTCCCCACAGCAACCGGACATGCTGGGGGAAGAGTCGTCGATTTCAAATCTGCAGGGCAGGCGGGAGAAAAGGAGTGGTTGCAGGTAGCTGGCTGCTCTCCTCCCTGGCCTGAGCACTTCCCCACCAGCCCCACTCATGAGACCTCTAGGAGGAGGGTGAGGTGACCAAGCCCGAGGGCACTGCCATGCCATCTCACCCATCCCTGGCTCAGGCTCAGGAAGAATGGGGGCGAGGACCAGGAAATGGCACCGCCTGCCACCCACAGGGTCCTACACCAGGCCCAGTCCCTTACTGCAGCGCTTCTCTGAAGAACTGGTAGGCTCCATGATTGTGTTTAAATACCGTTAACATAACTTTCTTCATCTGTGTGCTGCAAAGGAAGCAGAAAGGAGAGCTTTTAGAAAGAGCAGCAGAGGGAGAAGATGTGGCTCAAAAAGTGGCTGAGCTCCCACCTCCCACATGGGAAGTCCCGGGTTCAGTTCCCGGTGCTTCCTGAAAAAAAAAAAAGAACAAGCAAAACAAATGAAACACCAACTCAGGGAAGCCGATGTGGCTCAGTGGTTGAGTGCTGGCTTCCCAATATACAAGGTCCTGGGTTCAATCACTGGCCCCTGGTACCTCAAAAACAAAAACAAAAAACAAAAAAAAACAAAAAAGAAAGAGAAGCAGAGACTGGGTCTTCTCCTGCCTCCACCCACCACCTCCCATATGCTCCTGAGAAGCATTCCTGCTCCCTGACTCGTTTCTCTCGGCACCTGCAGAGCTCAGGGTTTTCCTTTATCAGAGCTTCTCAGAGTACCTGGGCATCGGGCACCCCCACCCGACTGTGCCTTCTTCTACAGCAAGAATCTTCCCCACTTCCTCTCTGCGTCCCCACTACTTAGGCACAGAGCTTAGCATAGATCAGGCACTCAAAAGGTGCTGCTGCACTGAGCCTACTGTACAAAATTTGGAGGCAGATGTGGCTCGGGTGGTTGGGCATCCGTCTCCCATATGGAGGAACCTGGGTTCGAGCCCCAGGACCTCCTGGTAAAATTTTGCCGTGTAGGGAAGCGGCTGTGGCTCAATCAGTAGGGCTCCCGTTTACCATATGGGAGGCCCCGGGTTCGGTTCCTGGGGCCTCCTGGTGAAGGCAAGCCCGCCCGCACGGCGTGGTTAGCTGACCCAGCGAGCACAAGCAGCAAGGGGGGGATAAATGAGTAAATAAATAAAATCTTTAAAAAAAAAAAAAAAAAAATTTGGAGTCACAGCAAGGCAGGATGCCTCCAGAGAGGCTCGAGGAAGAGCAGTGCTGCAGAGACAGCTCCTTATGAAGGACAGCACAGGGGCTTCCTGAGAGGTGGCCCTTACCTGTTGGCCATGAGCTGCAGGATCTGTATGAGGAATTTCCCTAGGCCTTTCCGCCGCACCTTGTTTTCCAACTGCACTTCGTAGCTAGGTGAAGCATCAGAGGTGAGTGTGAAGGGTGGTGCCTGAAGAGACTGCGAGCAGGCCCACTGCAGACCTGCGGCCCTGCCAGCCCCTGGGGTTTGCCTCACAGCTGGAGTGCCTGGAACATGACCAGTCTCCCTCACCCGCCGCCCCAGCCCCAAGCCACAGTTCCTACCAGTACAAGACTTCATCCCCGCACTCCACATCAAACCGGAAGTGAGAAAAGGCAACAGGAATGGAATTATCTTCCCAAGCAATGAGGTACCAGGCGCGGTCGTCTGTCATTTCCTCCCGTTTTTCTCGGTCCTTCCAGCCCCACTCACTTTGCTCATACCTGGGAAATTTGGCAGAAGTCAGGACAGGAACTCTGGGAGAAGAAAGTGGGGCGGGGAACAAGTCCTTCGGGGCACCCTTACATGGTCTGCATATTGGTTTTGGTGAGGTCAAAGGCCCAGTCCACCGTGGCTGGCTCCAGTCCAGATACTCGCTTACACTCAATGGAGACGTTTAACCTGAGTAGAGGAAAAGGCATTTGGAGTCAGAGCAGTCTTTCCTCCCTGAGAGTTGAACGGTGAGGCCTGCCCAAGCCTCTGTTGCACAGGATGGTCATTTGGGCTGAGATTAACAGCAATCATCACCTGGCCCTCTGCCCCAACCAGCAGTCTCATTCCCTGTCTCCCCTCAGGTGTCCTTCCCAGACTCAGCCCTCGGTGAATGTCTTGTCCCTCTCTGGTACCCCTCCTTTCTTTTCCTACCTTCTTGGTCTTTTCTGTACTTTGTCACAGACACTTGTGCCTCCTTTGCTCCCACAGTTCTTCCCTTAGGCACTGTTCCCACTGCTTTAATTTCCTGACTCCACACTGGGTCCCATGAGGCCTTTTCCTCCTTATCTCCTAATCTCACCTTCAAAACCCACTGGGTTCCCTTGGCCCTTCAAGATGACCACGGCCGACGCATACCCCTGAGAGCCCTGCTGGCCTCTTCCTCTGAGGATACAGCCAGCACTCTCCTGGCTGACCAAGCAGGGTGGAACAAAGAGTGTCCAACCCAACACTCTGTTTTCCTAAACTAACAAATGCTGTAGGCATCAAGGTATCGGTTTCTAAAGAAAACTCCAGTAAAACTAAGCCTGTGGTCAGGTCAGACCAAGAAACCAAGTGCTCTAGGTAGCACAACATCCTCAAAGGACTGAAGCCAGCAGGCTCTAGCTCCTTACAGAGCTCCCATTTCAATATCCTCCTTGACCTTCACCACAGTCCCTCAGAGGATGCTCCCAACATCCCCTCCGCTGACAGGCACACCGTGGGAGCTGCACATGGGCTCAGCCTTATAGATTCGTCACTTCCTGCTCCTGAAGGGTTTATGAGTACCTACAGTGGAACCATTAGAACGGCCCAAACACAGCACTGCATATGTCTTATCTATACACTTTCCAAAGGCCTGTCTGCAGGTCTAACTTCTCCATAATCTGAATTCTTTAACTAGGTAGAAATGGGACCATAGCCACATAAATCATATGAGATTCCAAGCACCAAAGCAGCCCAGAGTCGGCTGGCAATGCATGTTTCAGAGCCATTTTATATTTCTAGAAGTTATAGGAATGTGGAGTATGGAAACATGAAGAGATATCATAGCAAGGGAAGCCTAAACTTTGTCAAAGGACTTCCCAGAAGCTAAATGATCAGAGAAATGTTAATGTCTGATCACAGACAGTAACAATAAATTAACGTGCTACTATGACATTCAGACACACCTATGGAAGGCAAATATATATTTTACTGGCTACACTCTTTATTTCCTAATTCATTTATGTCCATTTGTCTATCTTGTTCATTAGAATACTCACACCAGCTGTTACTTATGGAGTTGGATATATTCTCTTTCCCCCTTCAAACAAACTTCCAAGCTTGGCATCATCACCCCATTTAACGGTAAGAAAACAAGGCTTGAGGAGAATAAGTGACTTGTCTAAGAGCATAAGTAAATTAGTAAGAGGCAGAGCTAGGACTTAAACCTAGGGTTCTCTAAAACCACAACCCTGTTTTTTCCTGTAGGCCAAAATGTTACACTAGAGAAGAATGACTCACCAATAGCATCTCAGGTAAGACAGATTATGCTTCCTATTTCATAAACTAAAAGGCAGATCCTCTACTACACTGGATTAGTGAAAATAACTAACACATAACTTATAAGATGCTGCAGACACTAAAACTTTACAGCTAATTCTCCCAAATCTGTAAGGAAAGTACTTAGGACCCATTTCTTTTTTTTTTTTTAATAGGTTTTTTTTTTGGATTTTATTTATTTATTCATTTATCCCCCCCTTGCTGCTTGTGCTCGCTGGGTCGCCGTGCAGGAGGGCTTGCCCTCACCAGGAGGCCCTGGGAACCGAACCCGGGGCCTCCCATATGGTAAACGGGAGCCCTACTGATTGAGCCACAGCCGCTTCCCTAGACCCATTTCTGATTAGGAAATCGAGACACAGCGAGATCAAGTCATTTGTCCAGGGTTACAAAACCCTTTCACAATTCCATGCTATTCATAGGGGAAAAGCACAGGGCTGGGAATTCAAATGGCCCTCGGATGTTGGAGGAAACGCCATAGTTTGGAAATCTTGTTCAACTGCTCTGACCATCAGTTGGGGGTGTCAGAAGAGATGATTTTTTTTTTTTTTTAAGATTATTTTAATTTATTTATCATCCCCCCTTGCTGCTTGTGCTTGCTGTCTGTTCTCTGTGTCCATTTGCTGTGCGTCCTTCTGTGTCTGCTTGTCTCCCTTTGTTGCATCATCTTGCTGTACCAGCTCTCCACAGGTGTGGGCAATCAGCTCTCTGTGGCTCAGGCCAGCTTGCCTTCACCAGGAGGCCCTGGGAATCGAACCCGGGGCTTCCCATATGGTAGACAGGAGCCCAATCAATTGAGCCACATCTGCTTCCCGGAAGAGATGATTTTTCAAGTTTGTTTTAGCTCTAAGTATAGAGAGAATACAAAATCCTAAATAGTCTGCAATTAAGGGTAATCTTTGCTCATGCACAGATTCCTTTATCACCTTAACTGGGGATTTTATATCAACAGAGGGTATAAGCCAGTTTTTGCTTCTTAAGAAAGAAGAATGAGAAAATACAGGTCTAGGAAGCCTGAAGGTGAATTGCTGAAGACACCTGGGGACAAGAGCTAGGAATGCTAAATACGACTCACCCATTTCGGTCATATTTCTTGAACACGGGAAAAGCCTCTAAGGGGTCTCCAAGCTGAGGAAGGAAAGACAGGAGGAGTAGCATAAACGCACACAGCAGCCAGACCGCCCTGCAGAGCCCCGGCGTCTGGGAGGTCAAGGCTGCGCAGACCCACAACAGGAGGCTCAATTCCCGGCCCCAGGGGCCCTACACGAACCCTCCCTTTGGCTTCGGTTGTGAAATGCCTTGGAGGGTGGCTTTGGTAAGGAGGCCCAAGAGTGCTGCATTAGCTTCACTGTGTAGAGAAACCCTGTGGCATAAACCCTATGGGCAGAACTTCTGCTCTCAGCTCAGCTAACCCAAAGAGGGACCACTTGACCCATTTGTGGACTTTGAGAAGCAGCTCCCAGCCTAACCTGGCCAGAGCCCCAGCCACATCCCTGAACCACATCCTGTATAAATGCCACGTGTTTAAAAGGGGTGGGCTACCAGAGCAATGAAAGACAGGGGCAGGAAGGATGACAACAACTTGCCAGGCGGGGTCTGTCTGAGGCTCAGATTCACAGCTACTCCTCCCCTGACCGGGGGCCCTTGAGGACCAGGCCGCTGCATCCCCTCAGCCCCTGGCACAGCCTCCAGTACCTCATGGGCACTTAATGTCTGAAGGAATGAACGAAAAAGCTATATACTGCCATTCGCAAGGGGAGGTTTCCTCTCCAAAGTGCAAAATTGTAACAAAAATCCCTCTAGTGTCAGGAAGGAGACCCACAGAGAGGAAAGCAGCGAGATCCATTTGAAGCCACATCCCTGCACACCTGGGCCAATCACTGGCACCTCCTCCCTACTCTAGAGCCAGCAGGCACTCAGTCCCTTGGCAGCAGCAGCCGGGAGGTGAGGGAAGGGAGCTTTGGGTGGGTAGTAACACAAATCTGCCACAAAGTGGCGCCAGAAGAAGTCAAATTAAAATGCAAGTTCCAGGAGGCAGGGACAGAGGACACGGGAGAGTCACCCTGTTGGCAGCGTCCACTTTGGCACAGACAGCATCCATGGCTGCTCGCTCCTCCAACCGCTTCTGCTTCTTCTCCTTCGCTCTGCTCGACTTTCTCTGCAACAGGGAAATGCAAAGTTGGGCTGGAAGGGCTATGGCCGACCACAGACTTGACTTTCCCCTTTGAGATTTCTTTTTAGGAACCCAAGGCAAGGGTCCCTGCATCCATAGGCCTGGCCTCAGTGGCAGGAAACTGCCCAGCCTTGCTGCTCCACACGTGATGGGGTGGGAAAGACCGACACTCTCCAAAAGCAGGTTCCACCATTCCCTAGTCACAAGACCTTGGGAATGTCACTAGACTTCCCGGCTTCCTTGTGGGGAGAAGAGCGCTGGCCCTGCTGACCCTCAGGTGGCTATGAGAACCTGATGAGATCACCTGACAGAGCCTGCAGTAAAGCCTGGTGCCCGGCACTCCCTCCCAAGGAGGGAGGCAAGTAATTTTAGACACATTTAGGGCAGGTTTCAGGGAGGAGATGGCATCTGGGGTACCTGTTGATGGCTGTCCCTATATCTGTTCAAAGCCTTTTCAGTGTCTTCTGGCTTCAGGAGCCAAAGATGGGTCTGGGGGCAGTCCCACTGGGGGGTAGGTCCCATTTCTAAGCTAGCACCAGGGCACTCTGACCAACAGGTAGGAGCCATCCCCTAGAAGCCCTGCTCAGCAAAGGCCAAGTGGCAGGCATAAGGTGCACCTAGTGATAAGAGCAGAGGGGAGGGCCCAAGAGGCAACCTCAGGACAGCAGGGAAGCTGGCATGTGGCAGCAAGCCCAAGTTGCAGGGCACACAGGCAGCAGGGGAGGGCCAAAGCGAGGCTTTCCTTGCACAGGAAAAAATGGCAATTCACCCACAACTGCACCTACATCAGATCCTGTTCTGAGGCTAATGCAGGCTTTTCTCAGGCCTAAATGGACCCTCTTACCCTCTTGTAAAAGCTGGGAACACAAAGAGCCCAGGCTCTGGAGTCGGGCAGACCTACTTCAAAGTCCAGTTCTGCTCTTCACTCCCTATGGACCCTGGGGCAAAACACTGAGTGTCCTTCCTCTCCCTTGATGAGTGGGGTTCTGAAAACCTCAGGAGCCCATGAGACATGGCAAAAGCACATGCTTAATAAATGACAGCTGTCATTTTCACTACCCAAGACCAGAGCAGCACATGCTTGAAGAGGTGTTCACTCATCCAGCCTGGGTCCCAGAAAGCATCCCAAAGGCACTGCTAAGACAGCTCTGCTTTTTACCAATAGCAGAGCCTCCCCTGACCCCCACCCCTTGGCTCCCTGAGCACCATCTCCTCATATGCCAGAGAGAGGTTTTACTCCTCCAATTTCATCTTAGCCATGACACTGACTGGACCCAGGAAAGGGCACTCAGAGAGATGAACTGCTGGAGGAGTTGAAAAACTAGCTGCTGGGAAAGTTTCTTTTTTTTTTTTTTTTTTTTTTTTTCTTTTTAAAGATTTTATTTATCCATTCATTCATCCCCCCCTTGCTGCCTGCGCTCGCTGAGTCAGCCAACCACGCCATCGGGCGGGCCTGCCTTCACCAGGAGGCCCCGGGAACCGAACCCGGGGCCTCCCATATGGCAAACGGGAGCCCTACTGACCGAGCCACAGCCGCTTCCCTGGGAAAGTTTCTTGAGACAAGTTCTGCCCCCTGTTTTCCAGAAACGAGACTGTTTAAATCCTGCTTCAAGCAGTGGAGAAGCAAAAGAGTTCAGATGCCATGAACTAACAGGGATTGCTCCTCTAAGTCTGAACTCCACCAACCCCAGCTATTCGCTATCTTCAGGCTGAGTGCTGTGCTGGAAGCCAGGCCAGATCCCATGTCTTACCTCCCTAAAGAGAGGGAGGGGGAGGGAGAAGGGGGACAAGATTGTCTCCACAGTACTGGAACCTAGAGTCAGAACTATCCCCTCGCTACAATGTGTAGGTTTTATAGCATCCATCTTTTTCTCTGGGAATTTGGCTTTCAGGACAAGGGGAGATGCCACAGCTTGTAACGTACTTTCACAAATATATCTTGGTCAATTCTCAGGGCACGAGGGGATGACAGAACAGAATTCACCAGAGAGTAAGTGGCAGAAAGGAGATGTAGTCCCAGGGGTTGTGCAGCAGAGCCACTGCCTGTCCCACCAGCCACGCTATCTCCCACTGCTAGAGTCTACACCTGCAGTGTAACGAACTTCCACTCAACCAAGTAACCTCGTGAGCAGAGACCTCCTCTCACCTGCCAAGATAAGGCCTGGGGCTCAGGAGCCCTCAAGGAGCCGCTCAGCAGCTCACTTCTCATTGCCCATCTTGCCTGGTAACGGCTGACTTGCCAATACAACGCCACCCCAGGCCCTCCCTGTCACATTGAGGTAGACTTAAGGAAAGGGGAGACCTCAGGATGGAAGGTCTCTGGGGCTACACAATGAGGCAGAAGGAGCATCAGCTTCAGCATCAGTCGGACTGGACCTCTGCTCCCCCTGCCACCCCATGTGACTTCTGAAAGCAACCATCTCTAGGAAAGCGGGTGCGAATGCTGGGCCAGAACAGCCGTCAGTGTGGGTCAGAAGCTAGCAAACCTCACAGTAAATGCAAATTCCCTTCCTCCACGCTGCATGCTGGCTCTCTCTTAACCTAATACAGAGCTGAAGGACCAAGGCACTGGAAAGAAATTGTGACTCCCACCGACACTTGTTTTGTTTCTAAGCACATGATGTAAGTAATTCCTGAGCACAGGAGCAGGAGGACCAGCCCTGGGCCTCCAGATTCAGGGACTTATTTGTGGCAAGCCAGGCAATCCCAGGAGTGAGGGTCAGGGCTACCGCAGCCTGAGACTGCAGCTCCTGACAGAGCCCTGAAGAGCTTCGCTGCCTGCACATAGGCCTCTCCCTCAGACCAAACACACACCAGGAAAGGTGGTCTCCTACTGCTCCAATTAGCTCTGCCCCTGCCTTACAGAGGTAAGGCTGTTCTGCCGGGACACAGGAAAGTTCTCCTAAAATAGGAAATAAGCACCATGAACAGAAAAGCTCGTTGTGGTTAAGGGTCTTTCCCAAGGGAGCTTTAGAGTAGGATTTTGAGCCGAAACTTGGATTTGATTCTCAGCTCTTCTACTTCATAGCTGTGTGACATTACATAACTTATTTAATCTCTTTTGGGCAACTTACCCAATTTCTCGGAACCTTAATTTCTTCATCTGTAAAATGGAGCTAACAATGGCCGCACCTCAGGCCTTTTGCAAGGATAAAATGATAGAGTGCACTGGACATAAAAAAGTTCTTTATAGGTCTGTCGTATTGAGGACCCTCTAGGGTCAGGCACTCTGCCAGGGCTTGAATATAGATCTATTTTAATCCTTACAACAGAGCAAGGGGTGCTCTCCCACTTCTTTGAGGAGAAAGCCGAGGCAGAGAGAGGTTAAATAACACCTAGGGTCACAGTGCCAGTGAGTAGAGTTCTTGGCTTCACTGTCACATTCTTAAGAGTTTTTCTACCACCCCCTTCCTTCAGCCCCACCAGACTGCACTCCATGAGGCAGAGGCGTAGCTGCTTTATTCACCAGCGAACTCCCTGTGCTCTGCAAACAGGGAGTACTCCATAACTGTGGAAGAAATCATCCAAGACTCTAATCCACACCAGAACCCTGAAGTCCATGCTCTTTCCACGACATTGAAATTACATTTAGGGTGCTTGCTTCAGCAGCACATATACTAAAATTGAAATTACATTTAGGGGTCGGATGTGGCTTAACTGGTTGGGCGTCCGTCTCCCATATGGAGGGACCCGGGTTCGATCCCCGGGACCTCCCGGTAAAAAAAAAAAAAAAAAAGAAATTACATTTATACGGCACTCGTTGTTAAAAAGAGGTCGATGAATGCTGTTTTTGAACCCAGCTGTAAAACTCCTATTCCAATCAAGACTATTATCTCCACATGCAGTGCTCCAACTGCTAGGGGTCACATAGAAAAATTAAGAAAATACCAGATGGGGGCTGGAGGCACCTTTTAAAAAAGCACTCTGAGGCACCTCTGAGATTGTCAGGGCCAATGCTTCCATCCCACACAGCATCCAGGACTTCAGAAGAACTTGTTTTGGGTGAAAGAAGACAGGTACCTAGATTCTAATTCCTAATAGGCAACATGTGTGTGGCAGCAAGGACGAAAGAACCCTGCAAAAAATGGTGCTCATTGGCTGCCACTGTCCCCTCAGCCTGAGGTCAGGCTGTCAAATGGAGCAGGGCCCCCGACCAGTGGGTGACCACCAGGAACAATGGCCTTCCTGACACCGAAGTGGGGCATCCACCCCCCCCAATGATGAAGAATGAGGGTGAGGAATGAGGGTAAGGAGAGGGATCCAGCTCCGTTTCAGGGAGGAAAACTCAAGTCTCTGTTGTTGCCATGAACTTTAGGCCAGAAGAGCTTTATAGGGCCCTTCGGAGAAGCACGGCTGAAAAGTATGACGGTAACAAGACTGGTGCCCTAAAGGAAGCCAGGATCGATGCATCTCTGGGACCTGTCATTTCAAATAAACCCCTGAGGCCAAGTTGATCCAGAATGTCATGTTATGCTTCTTGTTTTCGGTTCAATCTGGAGTGACTTACGATGGGTAGATACTTACGACTCAATACTGGAGACACAGGTTTCATTTAGGTTCAAAAGAGCTGGTGTCAGGGACCTTTCACCAAAATCTAAGGAAATAGGCCTACGGTCTCTAGACTTGAAATTTCTACAGATGAAGCACATAATATCCAAAATTCCGTGTTGAAACATGATGAATGTTTTTGTTTTGACATGGATTGGACAACTATTTTTGTCTAAGAGTTGATTTGTTCAGTCAATAAATATTTAGGCAAGAAAAAAAATCTAGGTTAATAACATTAGGGACAAACCCAATGGGTTAAAAATAACATGGATCTATTTTAGATAACCAAAGTGAAGGCTGAGAATTACAGGCAAAAATAACAGCCTCTACTTATGAGGCACCTGCTGGCTATTTACATCCCTTATCTCATTCAATCTGCAAGACAACCCTATAGGGCAGATGTCTTTATCCCCATTAGACAGATGAGGACATTTAAATTCAGAAAGACCATGTCACCGGCACAAGCAAAGACAGGGCTAGAACCAAGGTATCTCTGGCTGTCCAAAGTCAGGGGTCCCTGAAGGTGATGGAAATTCCTTGTAAATACTACTATAGACAGTATCAGGGAGAGCCAGTTACATTTTCAGGAGAGTGACTGATAGGCGCCTAATTGAATCTGCAGAAACATGTAACTTCTGCCCGACCCTATTATCAGCACAGGCTGGGGAAGACACCAAAATGCACCTCCAGGCTGTCTTGCACAGAGCAAGGGTCAATAACCATCCCCACCTGCGCAATTACCAGCCCACCCCCTATCTTCCCTTGCACCTTCCGCATAGCATCCGCTGCAAAGCCACCTGCAATCTCAGGGCTACTAACAACCCAAGTAATAGTACGGAACACTTCACCGCATCCAGAAGGCTGTGAAAACAGGCCTCTGCGGGAAGGGAAGAGAATACTTGAGAAGGAAACTGCTGCAGAGGTTTCCAAAGAGCGTAGGCTTCGCTGGGGGTCCGAGTAGCGGGAAGTGCAGCCGACTGGCATTCGGCACCCGCGAACTGGGGTCTGGCTCCCCAGTAACTGCCTGCGTGACCTTGGCTGGGCGCCTGCTTCTCTCTGGGCCTCAGTTTCCTCCAAGCCAGGGTTGGCCCAAGATACGGGAAACCGCGAAGCCGGTGACAGCCAGGTGATGGGTGACCCCCGGGGACGGGGGGAATGAGCTCAGGGAGGGGGGCAGGGGAGGGCAAGACGATAGGTCAGCGAGGAAGGAAGGGCCGGCGTGACGCACAGGGGTCGGGGGCACCCGAGGAGGTGGGGCCCCGGAGAAGGGGGGACTCCCGGGCTAGGACAAGCGTGGGGACACTTAGAATGGGGGAGTCGGGTCATGTGGGGACTGGGGGTCACGTGAGGCCGAAGGGGGTCAGGGTCACGTGAGGGGGGCTCAAGGAACAATGGGGGGAAGGGGGCTAGGGGAGCAAGGAGCGCTCCTGGACCTCCCGGCTCCTCTCCCGGCCTCACTCACCCCCATGGCGGCGGCGGCGGCGGCCTTCAGCTCCTCCTTTACACACTTGCCGGCAGGGAGGCGGCAACGGCGGCGGCGGCTGCACGAGAGCGGCAGCAGGCCTCGTAGGGCGCATGCGCCTCGCGGGCTCCCCTGCGCGCCCTCGCGGGCACCGCGCCGGCGCAGAACCCGGGGGCGCGACGAACGAGGGGAAGGCGCGCAGGTGGAAAGCCCGGGAGGCGGGCCCGAGGGGCTCGCGCTAGACCGAGGAGGGAGGCGCGGAGGAGCGTCGCGTTGAGAATGACGTATCACCCCGGGCCCGCCCTCTCCAAGCCAGGCTGTGTCTGTAGCTATGGCAACAGCCGCGCCGACCGCGCGCCCCTGCTCCGAGAAGCGCGCGGCTGGGCAGCTGGCTGGGTGGCAGCGCCGCCCCGGCTCCCCGCGGCTCTCCCGACCCGGAGCTGTCGGCGGAGCAGCCACTTTCACCGAGGACCAGTGTGATGGGCACTGTCCTCTCTGACACCCGGGAAGTCGCTGGAAACCTTTCCACCTTGTAGATCTTGAACCCTTGAAATGCCTTTTCTAATCCGAATCCTGTTATTCATTCATCCGTCTTCTACCCATTCATTCACCCTACAGTCATTCGCTCTCTTACGAAACATTTACTAACACCTACCCTGTGCTGAGCCCAGGGGACACAGGGAGGAGCAAGATGCTATCGCCGTCCAAAACGCCAGTTTAGAAGAGGAGGCAGGCATGTGACAACTGTTTAATAGAGAGTGAATGGAGCTATTAAAATGAGACACCGGGCGTGGTCATTTCAGTCTTCCCCAGCCGACCAGAGCGTGACCCCGCAAGACCTACTGTCAGTCACCTGGGGAGCTCGTCCAGTGAGCTGACTCCTGAGTCCTACCCCGGAAATGTCCAGGGGGTGGAGCCAGAGACTTCGCTTACTAATAGCTCCCCAGGGAGGGTCCTACACAGAAAAATCAGAGAACTGCTGCCCAAGACTTAAGCTTCAGGGGCTTTGTCAGGTTTTGCTCATTAGCTTGTCTTCAGTGCTCAGCACACTGCGTGGCCCCAAACAGGCCATCAACATTTGTTGACTCCCTAGCATCTGTGAGGCACTGTTCCAGGCAGCAGGCCACGCCCAAAACAAAACACTGCCCTTGGAGAACTTGAATTCTAGAAGTGGGAGGCAGGTAATTAAATAAATAGCTAAAATTCGTAGTATGTTAGATGATATCGGTGCAATGGAGGGAAATGGAGCAGGAAAGGAGGTGGGGGACGGTAGAGGCTTTATCTAGGGTGCTCAGGGAAGGTGAACTTGAGAAGGTGACATCTGAGCTAAGACCTGAAGGAGGTAAGGGAGCAGAAGTGAGTCCTGTGGCTATCTGAGGGAGGGGCATTCCAGGCAGGAGGAAAGAGCAAGTGCAGCAAACTCCCTAAGAGGAATCACGCCTGGAATGTTTGAGTTGTAAGAAGTGCAGTGTGGCCGGGGCAGAGTGGGGCAGCAGGAGAAGAGAAGGAAGCAAAAGAGGTAAGGGGAGGGGAGGAGGGGTCATTTAGGTTTTTGAAAGCCTTCTATTGAGTCCTCAGTGGAGAGTTTGAGTGGAGGAACAGTATGACTGATTTATGTGTCATTAGGGCCCCCCTGGCTGCTGGGGTGAGAAAAGGGTGTACGGGCTGGGTCAAAGGAAGCAGGCAGCCAGTGCAGACGCCACGGCTATAATGAAAGCAAGAGATGAGACGGTGGTGTTCTGTTGACTGGTACACCAGTGGCCAGGGGTGGAGGTGGGAGAAGGGGTGGAGGGGGAATCAGCAGGACTTGCTGATGGGTTGGATGTGGGGGAGGGGCGCCCGGCACGGGGGGGGGGGGGGGGGGGGGGGGGGGGGGAGGAGTGAAGATGCCGCCAAGGTTTCTAGCTTGAGCCGCTGGGAAAATGGAGTGACTTCCACCGAAGAAGTTTGATGGGAGCAGGTTTGGGGGCAGGTCAGGGGCAGATCAGGAATTCTGCTTTGGCCATGTCGGGTTTATGCTGGCTTTTAGACATTCAGGTGGAGATTGGAGATGTGAAGTAGGAGGAGTCTGGGGTTCAGGGGAGAGGTCTAGGATGGAGAGACAAATTTCAGTGCAGAGAGCCTGTGAATGGATGAGGTCAAGGAGGGGAGGCAGGTAGACTAGAGAGTCCCGTTCGGCTGTCTGAAAATCTGGTGGCTAGCACTCTGGGGACAGAAGAGGGAGCTCAGGGTGGGAGAAGGGTGGCCAGGGTGAAAAGAGGGGCAACTAGCTTGTCCTGTGAGGAGAAGGAGGCCAGAGGATGCAACAGGGGCGGTGAGGGGAGGGGGGCTCACCCCTGCTCTTCCCAGCGCAGCCTGCCCACCCTGTTTTGGCTTCTCGCTTCTCTTGTCTCCTTACCCTCCTTGAACTTTGTGAACAGATGACTGCCACCACAATCCCCTGGGACCTGGCCCTTCTGCCTCTCCCCACTCTTGGGCTGCTCCTCCCCAGGACTACTGGAATTTGCTGGAGGCCAGACAAGACCTGGGAAGGGAGCCCAGTAGTCCCATGGAGAGGTGACATCATCCAGGGCACCGGGAGGCCCAAGGAGGCCCAATTCCCTCTTCCTGCCCCACAGTGGCATCCTTCTCCCCGGGGGCTGCCTGCCACTGCGGCTGTCTCCCCTGCTCAGGGCTTTCTGGCCTGTGGGGCAATGGTTGAAGGGCGATGCGCCTCGGTTTAAACCCCTCGCTGCTCTTTTCTGGTTCTGTGACTTTACGCAAGGCACCCACCCTCTCAGACTCGGTCAGTGTCCTTGTTTATGAAAGGAGAACACCCATGCCATCATCTTCATTCTCCTCATCCAAGTGGTTGGGGGGCTGAATGAGGTGGGCTGGATGTAAAGCCCTCGGCCTGGGGAGGGCGACGAGTGCCTCCCCACCTACCAAAAGGACATCCCCCCTGACGGCCCCCACCGGGCCTCTGCTGCCCCACCTCCCTCCTTCCCTCCCCCGCCAAACACCTGGCTGTCCACTGCACCTCATTAACCACTCCCTCCTACCCCCGGGGCCTCCCAGGGTCCTGCAGGGTCCATGGTGCCCTTCTCCACGCTCCTCTCTGACCTCACCCCTTCTCTCCCAGCCCCTCCCCTCACCTCCCTCCTGCACTCCTCTTCTTCCCCTTCCCCCACACAGCCACTCCCTGAAACGCTGCCCTTTACCCTCCTCTTTCTGCAGCCCTCAGCTGCTCCCATTCATTCATTCATTCACCCAGCCAAGGCTTGGGGGGCTGCCATGTACTCCCTGTTGCCTATGAGGACCCCTGCTCAAGGGGGTGTCGCAGCAGTCCCTGTGCTGTGTGATCAGGTGGCAGATGAGGGTCCTCTGGCTTCCCCCAAAGACTCTGAACCCACCCTCTTCCTGCCACCCACTGTGGGACCTAAGCAGCCTCCAGGGTTGCCCCCCCCCCCCCCCCCGCTTCAATTATCTCTCCCTTCCCTGGCCTGCTCAGGTCCCCTAACTTTTTCCTTTTTTCTTTTCGGTCCCCTGATTTTTAACCTTCCTCCACGCCACTCTTTTTGGAAAAGACAGCCTTTTCCACCTATGCCTACTTCCTCGCTTCTTACTCCCCTTACTCCTCAACCGGGAACAGTCTGCTTCTGCTCCCACCTCCCCAGTCATGTCTCTTGCAGACGCCATCAGCAGTTTTGCTAAATCCAGTGGATATGGCTAGTCCTCTTTGGACCTCCCTGCAACATCAGGCGCTGTCATTTGCTCCCCTTTCCTTTTTTTTTTTTTTTTTTTTTTTTTTAAAGATTTTATTTATTTATTCATTTATCCCCGCTTTGCTGCTTGTGCTCGCTGGGTCAGCTAACCACGCCGTGTGGGCGGGCTTGCCTTCACCAGGAGGCCCCAGGGAACCGAACCCGGGGCCTCCCATATGGTAAACGGGAGCCCTACTGATTGAGCCACAGCCGTTTCCCTCCCCTTTCTTTGAAAACACTCTTTCCTGGGCTCCTGCGACTCCACACACTCCTGCTCTTCAAAAATACATATCTTGGGAAGCGGCTGTGGCTCAATCAGTGGGGCTCCCGTTTACCATGTGGGAGGCCCCGGGTTCGGTTCCCGGGGCCTCCTGGTGGGGGCAGGCCCGCCCGCATGGCGTGGTTGGCTGACCCAGCGAGCGCGAGCAGCAAGGGGGGGATAAATGAATGGATAAATAAAAATAAAAAAAAAAAAAAAAAATGCATATCTGAGCCAGTTCAAGCCCTTCACTGGTTTAGAACTGGGAAAGGGATCCAGAGTCTGGCCAGTGCCCTCTCTCCAGGCCCCACCTGGTGCTCCAGGTCCCTGCCAATGAACCTTTTCCTTCTCCTTCAGCGCCAGGCTCTCCCTCTTTTTCCTCCTTACTGACTCCTCCTTGCCTTGCCCTTCGAGCCCCAGCTTAGCTGTCACTTCCTGCTGGAACCTTCTCTCACGCCATGTGGCTGGCCTGGGCCCCCTTTCTGGTGTCTCCCGTTACCTTGCTCTTCCCCTGTCCCACAACCTCAGAATTGCCCATTTCTTTGCCATCTCCCACTCTAGTAGGTTCCCTGTAGTCAGGGACAACATATCTTCTCTCTTTGGCGACTGTTGAGACTGTGAGGTGAAACACATGGACACATTTACTCACGGTTTATCTGAAGTTCAAATTTAACTGAGTGCCCTGTATTTTGATTTGTTAAATTTGACAACCCCAACTGCTGAACCCCCAGCACCAAGCCAGGTGCCTGGCATAGAGCAGGCGCTTGGTAAGTGTTTGCTAAAGGAATAACGGGCGTTGATGGTGGCAGACACAGGAGCCACGGGGGCACAGAGTCGAGGCAGCAGGCTCCCTAGAGGAGGTGGCATCTGAGCCAAGCAGCTGCAGCTATGAGGCCCAGACCCCACTCTGGGATGCTTCCCAAGTCTCCATCTTCCTCAAGCTCAATCTAGAAGACTTTTCCTTTGTGGCCTCTGGCCCCAAGAACCCCCTTTTGTGCTAGGTGTCTTATCCAGTCACCAGGATGGCCCCAAATGAGCCCCACCTACTGGTGTTCATGCCCCTGTATAGTCCCTCCCATGTGTGACAATAAAATGCTGCAGAAATGATGGAGTGTGGTTTTTAGCTCATAAAGGACATGGAAGTCAGCCACCAGGTCCGTGAGGACACGCAGCCCCATGGCCAAGTCCACATGGCAAGCAACTGAGGTTTCTCCCCAGCAGCCAGCACCAACTTGCTAACCAAGTGAGCGAGCCACTGGGAGGAGAAATCTCACGTGTGAGGGAGGCAGAGCCAAGAAGCACCTGCAACTTGACTACCCACCTGCATCCAGCACCAGTCAGACCTTCAGCTGACTGACGCCCCAGCCAACGTCTAGACTGTAACATCGCGGGAGACCCTGAGGCATAACCATCCAGCACAGTCACCGCCCCTGACTCACAGAAACTTCAAAAGGTAATAAATATTTATTGCCTTAAGCCACTCAGTTTTGGGTCATTTGTTATGTAGCAGTAGATAACTAACTAATACAAGGCCCCAATTAAAGCTTTGTGTTCATTAGCCTCAGCTGTGAGGCTCTCAGCAGCCCTTGCCCCTGGAAGCCAACAGGGGACAACAACTGGTGGACAGATAAAATGGTGACAGCTGCTGTTGCTGGACTTGGGGAAAGGAGAGGCTGCTAGAATGTCAGGGTTGGAAGGGAGCGAAGTGGTCATCTAGTCTGTTCCCTCCTTGGCAATGGGCGAAGCCAAGGCCAGAGAGGGCCACTTGCTTGCCAAGGGCAGGGCAGGGACGAGATGCCCATGGCCTCTTCAGGTCCATGCCCAGTCTGGACTGGCCCCCTGTGCAGCGGGGCTATTGCTCCCGGGTTCCCTTCATTAGGGTCAGGGTCTTTCTGCCCCTAATCCCTTCTGTTTTCCTGGTCTCTTTTCCTTCTCGGTCTAGCTCTGCTGCCCCTTTTGTGCCCGTGGCAGACATTACTAATCCCCCCTGGCATCCTTTCCTGCTGAGGCAAGGTACAGACTCAGACTCTTCATCAGCACAGTCTCTAGGCAATCTGCCAACCAATATCCGCTGATTAAGACTTTGTGAGGAAGAGGGGAGACAATGAACAGTAAACTCTTGTTGAATGAGTGAATGTATCTCATCTACAGACAACTTGTCTGTCCTGGGCAATCTGACCCTGTGGACTTACCCTTGGGCCCCACGAGAGCCAGCTTTCTGCCAGGAGATGAGGCCCTGGTGGCTGGTTTCCCTGTTAGGAAAGGTGGGTACCTGGGGGCCAGGACTCCAGGCCAGAGTTCAGGTCTGCCTGGGAAGGTACCCTCCCACCCTTTTTCTGTTTGTAGCTCAGTCAACAAGGAACTCTGAATGCTCTAATGCAGGGAGGGGGCAGTGGCAGGGGGATGGAGTAGACAACAGGGGGTGGTGTTGGGGTGAGGGCAAAACATTGTTTCCTGTCTACCCAACAGCCATGCTTCCTTCTTCCCTGCTAACAGAACCCCAGCTCTGCTCAGGTGACGGTGGAGATCCCGGGATGCCACAGCAGCTGGGCTCAGCCTGGAGCACCAGCATGATGGGTTCAATCCAAGTATGGGAGCCCCATTCCCCTTTGCCAGGGCCTGCTCGGGGATTTCTGGAAAGATTTTTCTCCCTGATAAAAAGAGAGATGCCAAGGAGAAAGCCCCTGTCCCATGCCCCTCCTCTCCCCCTCAAGAAATTAGCCTCTGAGGATGTGGTGCTTGGTGCAGCTGCAGCCATCTAGTGACATCAGGGGAAATCTGATGTGTGGAGGAGGCAGATCTGAGAGATGAGAAGCACCTGAAGCCTTGATGTCCCACCTGAGCCTGTCAACTCCAACCTTCACAAATCTTTTTTTTTTTTTTTTTTTTTTTGAGGTACGGGGGGGCCAGGGATTGAACCTGGGACCTCGTAAGTGGGAAGCTGGTGCTCAGCCACTGAGCCACATTGGCTCCCCTGAGTTGTTGTTTTTTTCCCCATTTGTTTGCTTGTTGGTTTTTGTTTGTTTGCTTTTAAGGGCACCGGAAACAAAACCTAGGACCTCCCATGTGGGAAGCAGGCACTCAACCACTCGAGCCACATCTGCTCCCCCACATATCTTAAAAGAGATAATAAAATATCTGTTTTGTTCAAGCCACCATTAATTGGCTGTTCCTTTACTTGCAGCCAAAAGCATCCTAACTGAAAGAGTGTGCACACAAGGATATGAAAAATAGGGCTCTGGCCTTAGCTGGCTTGGGTTCAGATTCCAGCTCCACCACTTCCAGGCTGTGTCACCTTCTGGGGCCTGATCTTCCTCAAGTCTAAAACAAAGACAATTGGAATACCTATCTCTTAGGACTGCTGTGTGGGAGAAACTGGATAATTGAGGTAAAGCATTTTGCAAACAGTGACTGGAAGCTCGGAAGCATTCAATTCATGTGTTACCCTTCCACTAATTTGTTCAACAACAGTCATGGAGCACTGTATGTGGAGTACTGTATAACTGCAGGCTCAAGGGAAGTAGCTGTGAAAAAATAAATAACAGGCACTCAAAGATGTTGGCTATTATTTCTATTATTATTATAAGTCTTTGCCCTACAGGAGAGCTTAATCTCTTGGTAAAATGCAGGTCGGTTTGGAAGAAGAAATCTGAGACCTGGCAGTGTAGCTGCCTGCAGAGTGAGAGGGGCTGGGGGCAGCTAAGGAGGGGAGGGGCATTTTGGAGGGCTGCGTGAGGAGGTAGCACTTGGAAAGACCTTGGGCTAGTTATTCAGCAGCCATTTGTCGAGGACCCACTATGTGCCAGCAGACGTGGCGCTGGGGGTGTACAAGTGAATGAGACAGATGCCCCACCTTCTCTGGGCTCACCGACTCAAGGAAGGGGCAAGCAGATAACCAGGTGGTTACATTAGAGTGGAGCCATGCTGAGATGGGGAGGGCGTGGATGTCCTAGGCAAGGTGACATCTGAGCTTCATCCTGAAAGGCAAATGAGAATGTGTCAGCAAGGAAAGGAAGAACAGGCCTTCCAGCATCAGGAATCACATGTATAAAGACTCCAAGGCAAGAAGGAGAACTCAGTGCATCCTGGGAATTACAGGTGGTTGCCTGTGGCTAAAGCATAAGTTCCAGTGGAGTAGTGTTGAGAGATGTATTGCTTCAGCAGCTGTGGTTGCAAGTGACAGAAAATGGAAGTCACCCAGTCTCAAACAATAAAGGAAATGTATTGGTTTATTTAACTGAAAAGCTCAGGGTTTCAGTGGCTTCAGGTGAGGCTTGATCAAGTAGCTCAACGATGTTCCTAAGAAGCCAGTTTTTCCCCCATCTCTTCCTTCTGCCCTTCACAGTGTAGGCCTCTACAGTGTTAGCTGGCCTTGTGGGTCAGAAGATGGCAGCCTACACTCCTGGGCTGAGCTTTCTGGCCTTCATCCCATATTTGCCCCCTGCTGATTGGGCCAGCTAAGGTCTCTAGTCCAGGTCTGAACCAATCGTGATGTCCAGGGCCTTGGGAAAGGCTGACAGTGAGGTGGGGTCAACCCCATGGGAAAGAGGAAGGGGGAGTGGATGTCAGGGGGCCAGATTTTAGAGGAGATAATTAATGCTAAGGAGCCTGAATTTAATCCAAGGATAATGAGAAACAGAGGATTGATGATCAGATTGGGTTTCAAAGATCTGCCTTGGCTGTTGAATAAAAAACAGATTAGAGGAGGGCAAGAGAGGAGGCAGGGATGCCAGTTGGGAGGCTGTTTCAGTAATGGGGTAAGGCAGGAGGGTGGCAATGGGGGTGGGAAGATCAACAGGAATTGGAGACTGATGGAGTTGGAAGTGAAGGAGAGGGAGGAGTTGAGGGTGACTTCCAAGTTTCCACTTTGGAGCTGGCTGGAGGGGGAACAGGGAGGAGGTAGACATAGGGTGTTGGACAGTGTGCTGGAAGTGCCTGAGAGGTAGCCAAGGGCAGATGTCCAGAGGCAGCTGGTGGAACGGGGACGTCCAGAGCGCAGGGCGGGGGTTCTGGGCTGAGGATGGAGACTGAAGTGTCCGCAGCCCAGGGTTTGATAGCAGGACTTGCAGGACGTGGCGTGGAGCATCAAAGACCACCACTCCGGAGGTCAGCCAGGAGCAGGGGGCGGCCCCAGGTGGCCAGTCCTTTGGGTTTAGAGATAGCAAAGTTACCAGTGACCTTGGCAAAGACAGTTTCCGTTGAGAGGCAGAGGGTGAAATGGCACTGCAGCAGGTTGGGGAGTGAGAGTGAGGTGAGGATGTGGAGAGAGGGGTGTGAACAACTCTTCTAAGAAGCCCAGCTTAAAAGTAATAATAATACATATATATTTAAAGGCAGCAGTAGCTCAGCTGAAAGTGCTAGCTAAGGGGAACATGGGAGGGAGGTGTGTACGTGTGTGTACGTGTGTACGTGTGTACGTGTGTATGTGGGGCTGGGAGTGTTTGAGGATGGAGGGACTTAAGCAGGGTTATGTGCTGAGGGGAAAGGTCAGGATGAGGGAGGAGCCAGGTGCTCAGCAGGTGACCTGCACTGCCTGGGAGTGAGGGTGGTCTCTAAAGGGGGAAGGTGCATCTAGGCTGGAGTGAGAGGGAAGGAGCTGAATCTGTGGGTGCAGGGGCAGGCCATGGAGGGGGTTCCTCCCAGATGGCCTTGGTTTTCTCTGGAAGGGGGAGGCAAAGTTATGGGCTATGAGCCACATAGGAAGTGGGGAGGTAGAGGAGGAACAAGGGGAGGGGGGTTGGGGGGCAGCAGGATGGGTACTTGCTGCCAGGCCGGGAGCCCTGGCAGAGCAGAGCTTGCTGGCAGGACCCAGTAGTCCCGAGGGAGGGTCTGGGAATGGGGCACACAGAGGGTGGGCTGGGCCAGGGTTGGTGGGTGTTCTGGGGCACCAGGTGGGGCTCGGCAGATGGTGAGCAGACCTGTTTGGCTGGATTAGACACAAGTGAGAAAGCCCTTGAGTACTGACGGGGCTAGGAGGGGAGAAGGAATTCCGACTTTGCCCGGAAGGTAATAGGGAACCATGAAAGGTTATTGAGCAGGAGCAGGACATGGTCAAAGCAGTATTTAAGAATCCGTATCCAGCTATTTTGTGCATGATAGATTACAGGGGTCAGACTGAAAGGAGGCACCTGGAGCTGTCAACAAAAGTATGAAGGATGTCAAGTATCTAATGTCATAGAGGAGGAATTTCTTGCTCCAGAGGTCAGACCCAGGAGCCTAGGATAGGGATGGCCCGGAGCTGGCCCACAGGGGATAGGATGCCTCACAGAGCAGTGAGCCCTGGGCAGAGGGGGCGATCCAGCATACTGGAGGTACTCAAGGTGGGAACCCCTGCTTTGGAAGGAAACCAGCACCAGTGCAGGCTCTACCACATTCCATCTGAGATGTCGGTCAGGAACATTGTCCCCTTTTAGAGGTGAGGGGACTGAACCTCAGAGAGGCCAAGTACCTCACCTAAGGCCACACAGTAAGTGAGAGGCAGAGCTAGGACTCTCCCAGTTCTGCCTGTCTGACCAGCAGCCCAAGCTCCTGGGTCTGCACGGTCTTGGACGCTTCCTCCTGTCCCCACGTTTCCTTTGCAGCTTCTCTAGAGGCCTCTGCTTTCCCTGCCTTTGCTCTGGGGGCCTCACCTGGATGTTCTGGGTGGTTTGGGACCTAGGAGATGTACTGGGAAATGGATCTAAGGCTCAATAACCCCATATGGCCCAGAGGGGTCCTTGATCCAGGCACTCACCCCAGAAGAATGGGCTCCTTAGAAGGCCAGGGAGGATGTCTGTCCCAGGATGAGGTGGGACTCTCGCTGCCCCACCGCTGCCTGGTTCTAAGCCGTCCCCGCCAGAGGGCGCTGGCTGGCTCAGCTGTCGAGGTTGCCCAGGTGCGGGTGCGGGGAGGTCCCCTTCCCCACTTCCCTTGAGGAGGGAGGTAAGAAAGAGAGGGGGTGGGCTCCTGGGCCTGGAAGCTGGCCCTCTGGAGGGAACCCCGGTCCCCTTTCCGTCTCAGCTGAGGTCTTGCTGATCCCACACCTGGCTCGGCTCTACCCTTTCCCGGCACCACTCAGACGTGCCTGCCTGACCTCCGTTAGCCCCCTCCGCACCCAGGCACAGCACAGAGGCAGTGTGAAACACCGGAGTTGTCACCTCTGTCACCTCCTCTCTGCCTCTTCACAGCCCCGGGTGGGAGCGCAGGCCCAGAGGGGAGGAGGGAAGCACCCAGGACCCACAGCCTGCCAGAGGGCCCAGAGCGGAGGCAGGCATGGAATTCCTGTCTTAGCAGGACTGAAGAGGTGGGGGCCCGGGAGGGAGCTCCCCAGGCTCCTTCCATCCTGCAGCCCACCCCCCCACCCCCCATTTCCCCAGCTTCGTCTCCACCCCACCCCAGGCCCTGAGCCCAGGGAGCACCTCCCCCCAATTGCACAGCCAGGTTTCTGCTCAGATCCGGCCACCCTCCCTCCCCCACCCCAGGGCCCGCCCGCCTGCTTTCCTCCCCAAGCTTAGCCCCTTGGCTGTGACCGCTGGGCCTGGCCGGGGTCCCGGGCACCACACCACAGCAGCCAGCCTCTCTGCTGGGCCAGGGCTCAGGACAGTCCCAGTCTGTCTGGCAGGGCTGGTGGGTCTGGGATTGGCTGGAGCTGCCCCCGTCTTTGGGAAGAGGGAGAGGGACGTGAGGGGAGGCCGGTGGCACACTCAAGGTCACTCTCCTTTTCTTTCCCAGCATCCCTGGTCAACCTTTGTCCCTGCGACCTCGCCTGGGGGCGGGAGGAGGCAAGATCCCAACAGGCGGAGGACAGGGGGACCCGGGGACAAGGAAGGCTCTTGGCGCTCCTGACATTTAGTCACTCGACCGTCTCGAGTGCCTAGAGCACGCCAGGCCCGGGGGACACAGTAATGACCCGGGTGGACACAACCCCGGCCCTCACGGGGCTCACAGCCCACCGGGTGGACAGAGGGGACAAACAATCCCACAAGCGATGTGCACTTACAGCAGGGGCGCTGAGCGGGCATCTGAGGGCGCGATCTGGCCTGGGAGAGGGAGGCATGCTCGGGCAGAGGCAACATCCTGGGGGTGGGGGGTTAACAGGGCCTCAGTTTCCTCATCTGTCAAACGCAGGAAATGGGTGTGCCCAAGCACGGGGCTGCTGCGAGGCGGCCTGCGGCCTGGCCCGTAGCTGCCGTCCTCACTGTGGACGGTGGAGAGCGAGCTCATCCGTGCAAATGGCACAAAGTGCAGAGGGGGCCTCAGGGAGGTGAGGACCCTGGTTTTCCTGCCTTGCTACAGAGCTTCCTTGGCCCTCTTGGCGGCCTCAGGCTGGAGGAGAGGAGGGGCTGGTCCCCCGGGGCTGCCTCTCCTGCTCTCCCCTCCCATACCCCCAGTTCCTGGCCTCGTGGCACCTTGGCGCCCCAGGCCTGGGGGGAGGATGATTCCTGGCCTGGGGGCTTGAGGAGCTAGGGAAAGGTGGGTGGGCCTTGGGGTACTGGCTGAGACTGTCCTGAGGAGCTGCTCTATTTGGCCCTGCCCGACAGCCCCAGGGTGGCAGGGAGGGGGTGCTGTCCCTTTAAGAGCCTCCAGGCTGCTGGGAGCAGATGGCCAGGCCGGCCGGGGCCCCTTGTCCTTTGTGTGGCTTTGAACAAAAGAGGGGGCCAGCTGGGGAGGGGGCGGCTGCAGCAGGTGGGAGGGGTGGGGCCTTGCCCCTCCCCCTTTTAATTCTGAGCAATATGTCCTTTGGGGAGGGGGCCGCTCACTGGGAATGCTCCTCTCTGGACAATGTGGCCCCCACAGTCGCCCCCAAACTCCTAGGACACCCCTCCTATGTCCCACTTCCTAGGCAGAAGCCTCAGCCCACCAGGGCCTTGCCCTGCCCTTCCCCCAAGGAATAAACCTCCCCTCCCTGCCCCCACCTCCAGAGCAGAATCTTCTCCCCCTGGGGACCTGGCTCTAGGAGAAGCCAGAGCAGAGTTAGGGTCTTATGGGGCCTGGGATGGGGGCTGGTGGTGGTGCGGGGGTGAGAGAGAAGCCAGGGGCTGGGGGTCTGGGCAAGAGAGGCTCCGGGGTCCTGGGGCAGCCCTGGAGAAGGGAGGCAAGAAATAAGCATGATGCTGGGGCATGGGGGTGGGGGGCAAGGAGGCTGGGCCCTGGACCCTAGGTGTGAGCTGGGGAAAGGAGGCAAGGCTGGTGGGGGGGCCCAGCTGAGGGCCTGCCTAAGGAGGGGCCAGCTGCCCCGCAAGATGGAAGCCTGCATCCCAGGAGAGGGGCGGTGGTGCAGTGGATGGCTGCCTGCCAGGCAGGAGGGAGCAGAGAGGAGAGCTCCCTAAAGGCTGGAGGTGCTGGGGGCAGGGATGGCACCTTGCCGTTTGGGAGGGGGTCAGGTTAGGGAGCCTTTTCACCCTGGAGCAGACCCCCGGAGCTGGGACCTGCCCTTGGCCCATTCATTCTCCTCTTTGTCCAGACCTCTCCGCCCTGGGGCTGCGTGCCCAGTCCAGGATTTACAAAGAGGGAAAAGGCCGGTAGGCCTGGCTCCCGGTGCGGCGGCAACGTGGCCGCGGGCTGGGTGGCCCGAGGGTGGCCCCAGGCGGCCCCACAGCACCGCAGCTGGGTGGGGTCGTGCCTGCCTTGGCCCGGCCGCACGCGGGAGCCCCCCAGGAACAGGCGGCCCCCGCCGGGTCGCGGCCGGACCGCAGGCCGCGGGTGGGGGCGGGGAGCCGGGGCCGGGCCCAGGGCTGCTTCTAAATTTAGGAATCTGATTACAGAGTGGCCGGGGAAGGGCCGGGAGAGGAGGGCGCGCGGGGCGGCTCGGCTCCGTCTGGGCACCGCGGGGTGTGCCCGGGTGGAGGTGTGTCCGGGAGCGCGGGGCTCCCGGGGTGGGAGGCGCGGCGGGCGGGGGCTTCGGCCTGGGTGCGCCGCAGCACGTGCCCCGGGCGGCGGGGACAGGCACGGGCGCAGCTCGCAGGCCCCGAGCCGCCACCGGTGTGTGAGCTGGCTCTTTGTGTGCCTGGCAGGGTGGCGGGGGCTGGCTCTGAGCGCCTCTGCCCGCCCCCTCCCCCTCGCCGTCTGTGCGCTCTGCCCCGCTCGCCTCCCTGTCTGTCACTCTGCCCGTGCGTGCCGTGGGCAGGGGGGCGGCTGCTGCTCCCCAGCTGGGGTGACGGTGAGCCCGGGGGACGGGACCCAGCTCCTCCCTCCCCTGCCGTCCAGGCCTTCCCCTACACCTCCCACTCCCCGGGCCTCGGCCGCGGCAGTCGCTGTTTGGGGGTGCAGGCCGCAGCACTTAGAGGGAATGGGGGTGCCCCCTGGGAACATGCAGCCCAAGCCAAGCTTTGGCCCGGTGGCTCTTGGAGGAATTCACTGCTCGCCCTGTCCGGCCTCCCATCCGCCCTGGCCCCCAAGGGCGCATGAAGGGGGGTCCCCCCTGCGGAAGGGGGGGCGGGGAGTTCCTTGGCAGGAAGGGAAATGGAAGGAAAAGCCGGGCTCCACCCGGGCGGCCGGGCAGGCGGCCTCGGGGCCCCCGGGGCAGGCGGCAGTAACCCGAGCCCACTGGGCTGCGGGGCTGCGCCGCGCACCCCCCCCCCGGCTACACCCGGGGGGCAGCGGGGGTCCCCCCCAGGGGCCCGTCCGGGAGCCGGGGCCCGCGCGGGGGTCGGCGGAGGGAAGCGCTCCCTACCCTCGGCCTGACCCCACCCCCTGGAGGTCTAGCCCCGGCCCCCAGGCCCCGCCCCCCGGGCCCTCCCTCCCACCCCAGGGCCAGATGTTCAGCTGGCGGAGGCATCGGCTGGGGGAGGGGTGCTGAGGCCGCAGCCGGCACTACTTCCCTGCCAGCAGCTTCATTGTGTGCGCGAGGAGCGAGCGGCGACGGAGGGAGCGGGCGAGCCGCAGCCCGAGCGCGCCGGGCCGAGCGAGCGCGCCGGGGAGGGTGCGAGGCGGCGCCCGCGGCTGCGCTCCGCCCGCCTCCCGGCAACTCTGCCCCAACGCCGCGCGCCGTGCGCGCCGTCCCGCCGCCGCCCCCGCGCCAGCGCGGGGGCCCCGCCGGCTGCCGTCGCGGGCAAGGGTCGGGCCAGGACAGGGGTCCCCGCCTGGGGTCCGGGGCGTCCCGGGCGCAGCCGAGGGACGCGGAGCCCGCGGGGGGCGCCCACTGCGCTGCAGCTCCCGCCCCCTGAGCGGCGTGGGCAGGCGGGCGGCGGGGCTCCCGGGCGCCCCGAGGGCAGAGCGCCCCGACTTCTCGGCGGGAGCCCCGGCCCCGCGTGGCGGACCGAGCGAGCGCGCCCCGGCCGCCCCGGCGCTCAGCCCCCGCGTACCCCACTTCCACACAAACTTTTCTGACGCCCTCGCCCGTGGGGGGCGCCCAGAGTGCGGAGGCTCCCCGCCGGGCGCCCGCCTCGCCGGACCCTAGCCACGCTGACCTCCTGCCTCTCGGGGCCTCAGTGGCGACCTCTCCAGGCCGGGCCGGGCACGGCACTCGGGCCGAGCGCGGCAACCACCGCCGCTCTCCCGAGGCTCCCGCGCCCCCCGGGGCCGCTGGGAAGGGTAATGCCTTCGGTGATGGAGAAGCCGAGCGCGGGCTCCGGGATCCTGTCCCGCAGCCGGGCCAAGACGGCGCCCAACGGCGGGCAGCCGCACTCGGAGGATGACAGCAGCGAGGAGGAGCACTCGCACGGTGAGCCCGGCGGCGCGGGGTGGGCCCGGGGCCCCGGGGGCGGGGAGTTGCAGACCACGGGCTTATTATACTGATGGTTTCTGGCCCGCCTCCCCCTGGCTTGCAGCCTCCGCCTCGCTGCGCCCCACGAGCCCGGGGCCGCCGGCACAGGGAATCTGGAGGCCGGGCCCCTAGCGCTGCCCGGGAGGCCGCCCCCGCCCTGCCCTCAGCCCCTGCAGTTAATTGCTCCTGCGAGGTGGAGGGACCCAGGCGGTGCTCCTTGCACAGATCGGGCCCCGCAGCCCTTGCCACCTTGCCACCTTGCAGGGGACTGAAGTCTGGCTGAAGCTCATGTGGTGGGGAGGAGCCTTGGGTTCCCTGCAGGGCCGTGGTCCAGGTCTGGGGGGGGCAGCCCTCCAACTCCCCCCTCACCTCGCCCCCCCCAGCCAGAACAAAGGGCTCTGCTTGGCCTGGGCTCTAAAACTGTCCCCTTCCCCCTCCCCCCATGGCCATGACTGGGCAAGGTCTTCTGACCCCTCCTGTGGCTGAGGGTGGCTCAGGGCGAAGATGGGGGGTGGGAAGTGAGCCCCCTGGAAGGTGGGGGCCCCTGGGTGGTCAGGGAGAACTCCAGGCCAGCCACCTCCCCACCACATCCTCCCGGCCTGCCTCCCTCCCTGGAGTCCTGACTGCCTCCCCGGGCTCCACAGACAGCATGATCCGCGTTGGAACCAATTACCAGGCTGTAATTCCGGAGTGCAAGCCTGGTGAGTGCAGGACAAGCCACCAGGGGAGGGGAACCCGGGGCCAGGGCTTGGCCCACGGCCCCACCTGAGGGAGCCCTTGGCTGGCTCCCACTCCCCGGGCAGGCGGGGGCGGGCGGCCCCGTGGCATGGTTTGCTTTCCTGCTCTGCCTTCCTGTCTGGGTCTCTGCCCCTCCTTCCCTGTGGGCCTCACCTCGCAGGTCCCACTCCTGCCGCTGCGCAGGCCAGGGGCCCGTGGGTCCAGGCAGGCGCTGAGAGGCTGATCTGAGTGGCTCCCCTCCTCTGTTCCTTGGCCTTGCCTTTCAGAGAGCCCCGCGCGTTACAGCAACAAGGAGCTGAAGGGGATGCTGGTGTGGTCACCCAACCACTGTGTGTCAGATGCCAAGCGTGAGTGCGGCCAGGCCGTGGGTTCCAGCCAGCCCTGGGGGCCGGGTGGCTTGGGTTTGTGCCAGCCGGTGGTCAGCTCTTCTCAGAGTGGGCCCGGGTGTGTGGGTTCCACCCATGCCCTGGGGGCTTGAGCTCTCCAGGCAGGTACCCCGGAGGGGGTACCCCCCACTCTCTGGACAGGGCCTGGGTTAGGAGCTGTAGTCCTTCTCCAACACTCGGCCTCTCTTGCTCCTCCAGTTGACAAGTACATTGCGATGGCCAAGGAGAAACATGGCTACAACATTGAGCAGGTGAGCTTTGGCCTGGTGGGGGCTTGGGGATGAGGATGGGACAGTGCTGGGGGTAGCTGAACCCGAGTTGCCCCCTGTCCTGGGCCAGGCACTGGGCATGCTCCTGTGGCATAAGCATGACGTGGAGAAGTCACTGGCTGACCTGGCCAACTTCACCCCATTCCCCGATGAGTGGACGGTAGAGGACAAGGTCCTGTTTGAGCAGGCCTTTGGCTTCCACGGCAAGTGCTTCCAGCGTATCCAGCAGATGGTAAAGCCACCCCCTCCCCAGCCAGCTCTCTTAGCCCGTCCTCTCTGATGCGCCTGCCCGCAGCCCGGACTCCCGGGTGGGCCCCGACCTCTGGCATTGCCGCCCCCAGCTGCCCGACAAGCTGATCCCCAGCCTGGTAAAGTATTACTACTCCTGGAAGAAGACGCGCAGCCGGACCAGTGTGATGGACAGGCAGGCACGACGACTGGGGGGCCGCAAGGACAAAGAAGACAGGTGGGGGCGTGGGTGAGCATTGGGTGGGGCAGAGTTCCTGCTGGGCCCTGCCCCTGCCTAATTCCCTCCTGGGCCCCTTGTCAGCAGCGATGAGCTTGAAGAGGGACGAGGAGCCGTGAGTGAGGGAGAGCCAGATGCTGGAGACCCCAAGAGAGAGGTGAGGCTTGGAGCTGCCCTGCCCTGCCCGTCTGCTTGCCCGCTTGCCTCTCCTTGGGCTCTGCGCCACCCACTCCCTCTCTTGCTCTGGCAGCCTCTGCCCTCTCGGCCCCTGAATGCCCGCCCAGGCCCTGGGAAGAAGGAGGTCCAGGTGTCCCAGTACCGCCACCACCCGCTGCGTACCCGGCGACGCCCACCCAAGGGCATGTACCTGAGCCCTGAGGGCCTCACTGCAGTGTCAGGAAGCCCGGACCTTGCCAACCTCACTCTTCGAGGCCTGGACTCCCAGCTCATCTCCCTCAAGCGCCAGGTGTGTGTGTGTGTGTGGGGGGGGCTGGTGGCACCTGGGAGCTAAGTTCAAGGGGCAGCTGTCGTGTAAGGCAGATGGCTTGGCCCTTTGGGATTCTGGGAAACTTGTTCTTTCCTGACTTTCTAAAAAAAGGAAAAAGGAGAGCCAAACACCGCATCTCCCCCACTGAGTGGTTGTGAGGGAACAGCCAGCAGGATGGGGCTGGCGGGGAGCTCTGTGGGGAGAAGGTAGGGGTGGTGCCTGCAGGGGTGGTGAGAGACCTCTCTGGGACAGAGTTTGAGGTGAGGCACCTTCGTTTCCGGCTCGGCAGGTGCAGAGCATGAAGCAGACCAATAGCAGCCTGCGCCAAGCCCTGGAGGGTGGCATCGAGCCACTCCGCCCCCCAGAGGTAAGGCTGCTTTGCAGTTTGGGTGCAGAAGAGAGTTCTCTGGAGGTGGGCTCTGCTTGGGGTGCCGGGCCTCCACATCCATTTTTTTGAGTCTAAAGGGACATATTCCTTGCTGTCCAGGCCAACACCAAGTTCAACTCCCGCTGGACCACAGATGAGCAACTTTTGGCTGTACAAGGTGGGTTAGACCCCGGGGAGGATAGAGGATCCCCAGAAATCTCTTTTTCCTACCCCCCAGAGGAGCAGCTAGCTCTGAGGAGTGTTCACACTCTGCCCTCTTGAACCTTGCAGCCATCCGTAGGTATGGCAAAGACTTTGGGGCTATTGCAGAGGTGATTGGGAACAAGACTCTGACCCAGGTGAAGACCTTCTTTGTGAGCTACCGGCGCCGTTTCAACCTGGAGGAGGTGCTGCAGGAATGGGAGGCCGAGCAGGATGGGGCCCCTGGAGCCCCTGGAGTCCCTGTGCCTATGGAGGAGGCCAGGAGGGGGGCTTCCTTACCAGCCCCGGCCTTAGAGGAAGATGATGAGGTGAGAAGGGGTGAGAGGAACTTCTCAGAAGAGGGGACCGGCCTGGGCTGAGGGTACAAAAGGGCCTTGTTTCCCTTTTCTCTCCCCCCCCCAGGTGCAGATTACATCCGTCTCAGCATCAGTGCCCCGCTCGGTGCCCCCCGTGCCACCCCCTCCTCTACCTCCCACCTCACTGTCCCAGCCTCCCCCACTGCTGAGGCCACCTCTGCCCACAGCCCCCACCCTGCTCCGCCAGCCCCCCCCACTGCAGCAGGGCCGCTTCCTCCAGCCCCGGCTGGCCCCCAACCAGCCCCCTCCGCCCCTCATCCGCCCTGCTCTGGCTGCCTCCCGCCACAGTGCCCGCTCGGGCCCCCAGCCCCCGCCCACCCTGATTGGAGCCCCTCTGGAGCCCCCAGCGCCCTCACTCTGAGCCCAGAGGTCCTCCACCAACCAGAAGGCTCCAGAACCCCTTGGCTGGACATCCCTGGGCACCTCTGACTTCACCGAGGACAGAAGGGTTTGGGCTTTTGCCAGGTCTTTCAAAGATGCAGAGCTGCTGATTGGCACAGCCTGGACATGTGGGTCCTGCATGTGGCCCTGCCAGCTGAGCCCAGAGCCAGGACTGAGGCCCTTTGCGCTGGCCTGAGGCGACTCTGCTTCCTGGCTGGGACCTGAATGGCTGCTTCCCATTCCACGCTGGGGCTCTGCCTTTGGGCCCTGCCCCTTGTGTGTGTGTGGGGGTAGTGACCGTAGTGCAGGGGTGGGGAAAGGACATTTTGGCGTGGTACCTGTTCTCTCCTCTTTCCCCTTCTTTTAGCAATAAGTTTGCGGTGAGATGGGGTGGGGAGGCTTGATGGCGGAGGCAAGCAGAGAGCTTCTTTGGGGCCCACGGCAGCAGAGAGGCCAGGGGCTCTTGTCTCCAGGGGCCAGGTTGGAAGTGCCGACAAGCTCTGAGGGTGCCCACTCTACCCTCAACCCAAGCTTGGAGAAAAGGGGGTTGGGAACGGATACAGACCTGGGTTTATTTTTCAACATTTTTTTTTAAATAAAGAAATGAAAACTAAGCTTGCAGAGTTTTCTCTTTGAGGGAGCTGAGTCCGCCAGCCCTGGGCCTTTTTCCTGGACCCTAGGCAAGATCAGGTCTCTCCTACAAGGCAGGTAGGCTGGGCCCCATCTTGGCCACGGGTCCCTGCCCTCCCTGTGGCTGAGAAAAAATGGGAGGAGGCAGCTCAGATTCCAAACATTCTCTTTATTACGTGTTTGATCCAGAGGAGAAACTAAGTGCAGGAGGTGGGGCTGGGTGGGTGGGGACCACCTTGCTGGGGTGCCCCAGGCCCCCACACCCTTTGGGAGCCAAGCCATGCCCTCCTGGCTCCCTTGGAGCACCCGGGCTGTTCCACAGGGCACGGGGGGGGGGGGAGCCCTTGGTCTGAGCCGGAGCTTGGGGCATGGGGTAGGAGGGCTGAGGTCGGTGAGGCCCCTTGCTGGGACCCAAGGGCTCTACTTGCCACTGAGCCTGGCCTGGGAGCAGGGGTGATGAATAGGGGTGGAGTCATTATAAATCAAAAAAAAAAAAATAATAATAAAATAATAAAATAGAAAATAAAACCCATCACAAAAAAATGTACAACTCAGGTGAGGGTAGGGGCAGCCTCTTCAGGACTCCCCCTCCCCAAATTTTCTCAAGAACAGAAACAGCAGAGAAATAAATTAAGGGATGCAGCGGCCGCCACCAGCCAAGCGCCCATAATCACCTGCACCCACGCCGGCCGTGGAGGTTAGCAAGCTGGGGGCCTCTGGGCCCATCTGTCCCCCAAGCCCTGCAGGGCAGATGCTCCTGGCCCTGCTGCCCCACCAGCCTCCCGCCAGGCGGCAGTGGAGGCCCAGGGCAGTGTCTCCTGAGGAGGGGTGACAGTGTCAGGAAGAGAAAGCAAGGCCGAGGGGAGACGGTGATGAGGGAAGCCACTGCCATGGAACTAGCTGGTGCTCAGATTAATGCCAAGGAAGTTCCGGGAAGCAGGGGGAGGGCGGGGGCTGTGCTTTCAGACAAAGGGTCTACCACAGCCGAGAATGCCCAGCGTCCCTTCTCTGCAGACAAGCAGCCGGGCGGCCCCCTGGGGATGGCCCCCCAGGCACCTGGCCATCTGCCCTGCAGCCCCCTCTCCCTTCCCAGCCCTGGGGTCAGCTCCTCCTTCCACCCAGGAGGGGGTGTGGGAGGAGATGGCACAGACTTTTGAGGAGGGGGAACGAATGCCCCCACAGCAGCTTGTGAAAGGAAATGCCCAGCTCTTGGGGGTGGGGTGGGGAGGAGGGCAGAGGATACAGTGTGGAGGGAGGCCAGTGCCCCTCGCCCTCGCCTCGGCAGCCCCAGAGTGGCCGGCAGCCCCCTCCTTCAGGGCTGTGCAGCACCCCCTACCCCCAGCTGCCAGGCCTCAAGCCCAGGGGCCTGAGGTCAGGGGAAGGCCACCTCTGGTGGTTTGCTTGGAGGAGGAGGAGGGAAGGAGAGGGGAGAAGCCCAAGTGGGCCCGGCGGAGGGACTGACAGGGAACTCCACCACTCTTGCCTGAGAGTGTTCCAGCCCTGAGCCACCCTCCCAGGAAACCCCAGAGGATCCAGTCTCGACTGTCCCAGTGGGGCAGGGAGGAAAGGTGGCTGCTGGGATTTTTTTTTTTTTCTTTTTTTTCTTTTTGGTAATAAAAAATTTCTTGGTTTAGGCGAAATACTCTGTGCAACCGCAGTACCGAGGGGGAGCCCTGCCCCCCCACCCCTCCCTCCCCTTCCTTTGCCTCCTGTGGGGGGAGGGGGAAGGGGGCATTTCTGGGCAGGGGTGAATGTGTTGGGGGAAAGAACCATCTCCCCTCCTCCACAAACGTGGAAGAAAAAACAGGGCAGGGGAGGGGAGAAGTGCCAGCAGGGGGAGACACCTCAATCCAGTCTCTGCAGTCTCGCCCAGGTGGGGCGGAGCGGCCGGCCCCAGCAGCTAAGTCCAGCTGGCCTGCCTCGGTCTCCCCCCACTCCCGGCAGCCTGTTAAAGCTTAAGCTCGTTGGCTATTTTGGAGGCAATGTTTTTGAAGGCCATGGAGGTGCCCGATATCCGCTTAAATCGAACCCCATTGAGAGAGAGCCGCGGCAGTTTGCACACCTCCATCTCCCACTGCACGAAGTCCTCGTGGCCCGGCGTGCCGTGCATGCACAGCAGCATGTACTTCTCGTGCAGCTCGCTCTGGCAGCTGTTTGCATCCAGCACCTTGCGGATCTCCCGCATCATCTCGTTGGGTTCCATGGAGCTCGTGGTCTTCATGCTCCATGTGAAACGTAGTGAGCGTGGCTTGGCCTCTCGGAAATCTTCCTTTTCTTTCTCATTGCCTCCACTGCCCACCACATGAGGTCTGTGGAGAGGGCAGAGGCGGCTGTCAGGTAGGGGACTGAGACATTCCACCTGCCGACAGCCCCCCTGGCAGACAGACCCTGAGACCAGAGAGGAGAGAGGGTGTGCAGGAGGCTGTCAATGCTGGAAGAGGGAGCGGTTAGAAGCTGTCAGGGGAAGCAGAGGGAGGGCGAGAGAGGGGTGGGCAGGCATCCGACCCTCCCTCGCTCAGGCAGAGACCAGTGAGAAGCCAGCCCCCGGGTGTGTGTGTGACTGTTCCATGCAGTTACCGGTTCTTTTCTGTGAAAAGGGGAGGCTCAGGGAAGAAATGGGAGTGCGTGCTCACTAGCACCGAGCAGTTCACAAACCGTCTATGCAGAAAGAAAAAACCGAGGGCCAAAATGGTGAGCAAGGCCACGGGCAAGATTCTGCAGCCCCAACCGCCCAGCCCAGGGCATCTACTTCCACAACACACCACACCTGAGGAGAAGGGCCCAGTGCTAATGCAGCTGGGGGTTGGGGGTTGTCTGAGGAAAGGGAGGCCCCAAGAAGTGGGAGGTGTGGGGGGGTGACAGGGAAGAACCACCGGAGAAAGAGCCAAGTGGCTGAAGGAGGAGAGGAGCAGGAGGCTTGTGGCGAGCTCAGTGGCCCAGGCAGGGCCGGTGCTGGCTCCAGCCCTCTCACCTGAGCGTCTCCACTCGGTCTTTGCTTTCAGGTTCATTCAGGTTCCTCAAAAAACAGAGCGATGGAGAGTTTAGTGCTGGGGCCTCTAGCTCCTTCCACCGCCGCAGACCCAGGTGAGGGTGGGTATGGGCAGATGCCACCAATGGGTGGGCAGGACCCATCACCTGGCAGGGCAACGTGGCCCAGCGGCACCTCCCACTGGCAGCTCAACTGTCCCTCCCCGCTCTCCTTCAGCTCCTGGCCTTTGTCCCAGCGGGGGGAGGGGAGCGTGGGTGAGCACATAGGTTTGGAGCACAAAGCCCCAGCTCGAGGCGGCCCTGTGGCCAGGGCTCACGTTCAGTGCTGGGGGAGGGCTGTGAGTGGGCTGCACCAAATATACCAGGGTCTCAGAACTGCGGTCTCCTTCCTCTTGGAGGGAAGGGGCTGCAAGGTTTTGGATCTCTGTGGGAGAAGCGGACTATGCAGAAGCCTCTCTCAGGAGGCCCAAAAGGCCAAGACCTAGATGGGCTCAGAGTGTGCCCGGGGCTGGGAGGGGGAGAAGGGCCCTGAGGCCCAGCTGTGGAGGCAGCCACCTCCCCCTGCTTTAGAGTCCTCCCGTCAGCCTGCCAGGACATCTGCTCGTACAGAAGGGAGGACGGAGGGCAGGACAGGGCAGACACTTTGGAAGAGTGGGTGGGGAAGAGGTCTGGCCCCGCTGAGCGGCTTCTCCAGCTCCTGGCTGGAAGGTGGGTGCCTGGAGCCGAGACATCGGGAACTGCAGAGGAGGGCAGTGACGAGGAGGGAGAGAGGGGCAGCAGCAGCACGTGTGAAAGCACAAAGACACCAGACACAGAAATGCAACAAGCGCACTGCGAGCAGGGAGCCCGGGGTAAGCACGGGAAGGAGCCCTCAGCTGCTCTCTCCAGCCCCACCTGAGGGTGAAAGGATGGCTTCCGCGCAGTGTGGGTGGGGGACCCCGCAGGGCCCTGTGCAGCAGCAGACAGCCATGTGGGGCAGAGCTGCGGGCGGGGGGAGCAGGAGGAAGGGGCAGAGCCTGGAGGCCCTGTCTCAACAGGTTCTGCATCAGTGGAGGCACCAATGTGACTGCCCCATGTCCTGGTGCCCGTGTGGGGCCTGGCCTGACTTGGCCCTGGGGAACCAGCATTCCCAAGCAGGGCCTGCCCTTGGTCTTCAACTTGGTATTTGGCCTGTTTGGCCTCCAGAGAGGATGATGATGGGACCAGGGGTAGAAGAGCCAGGATCTGGCCTGGGAGAGGCCCGAGGGCAGGAAGCCCCCTTTCTCGGGGCTGAGGGACAGAACTGCCTCTGCTCTAGAATATCACAGCTCCAGAGGAGAAGAGGCTTGATGCCATCCAGATACTGCTAGAGGCAGAAGGTATGCTGCAAGCGCTACCAGACGGGGGTGCTGTACCCCGTTTGTAAGGCAGAGGCTCCTTGGGCCTGAAGGAGTCAGACTGGAACCTGGGGACTCGGCGTCCCTCAGGTACCTCCAAAGTTCTGCCATCTTGGAGGACGGAGGGAAGAGGTCAAAGTAGTCATGTTCGGGGGCCCAGAGGAGGGAAAGCCCAGAAGACCCCAGAATGAAATACCATCCCAGATGCACTTTCAACCCCAGGGGAGCCTCACTGGAGCGCATGCACACAGCAGAGGAAAGGGACAGAAAAGGAACCCGACACTGTGACCCAAACCCCGAGGCGGGGAGGGCAGCGAGGAAGACAATCTTAAAGGGAGAGTTCCCTGAGCAGGTCCCCAGGGTGTGGGGACAGGCATAAGCCCAGGCCCTGGGCCCACCATCTGCCCTGAGTGGGCAAACCTGCCCCCTTGGGGGCCGTGTGCTCACAAGCCGGTGCCCAGTTGGAGGCAGTCTTCTTCCCTTTAAGATGGCAGAGAGAGGAGGCCACACAGACCTGGTTAGCAGATGGAGGAGGGAGCGAGAGCCAGAAAAGGGGAGTTAGTGATGGAGGCAGGACACGGGACACCAACACACACACACAGCGGGCTCAACGCCTACCTTCTGGCAAACCTGAAAGACAGATTTCTAAAAAAACAAAAAAAAAAGACAAAATAAAAAAAGAAATAAAAAAACAAAACAAAAACCAACAAGACAGTATGTGGATAAGCAGGTGGGGAGTGGGCTTTCAGGTTCAAGAGCCGCTCAGCGAGACTAGAGACCGAGAGGTGCAGGCCTGCTCACACCCCTCCCTGCAGCTCCCCTGGCTCCTGCATTCCTGGGCTCGAGGGGGGCAGTGGTTTGGGCCAGTCCAGCTGAGTGGAGGGAAGCGCAGGAGGGAGGGCAGGCAAGCCTGTGCTCCTAAAGCCACCTCTTGCTTCCTGAACCCCCACTCCAAGGTGGGTGGAAGGAGGAGATGGAGATAGGGAGCATGCCAGGAGGCAGAATTCCCAGGTCCACCTCGAGAGGCAAGTTTCTCCCTTTGGGGTTGCAGGGGCTAAGGTGTGAGAAACCCTGTGAAGAGAATCCTCACCCTCGTTCCAACGGGAAAGCATCAGAGCATCGGCGCTCCAAGGGAAGAGGGCTGCCAAGGGCCCTCACCAGCTATTTCACTTATGGGCTTCACCCTAGGGAGTGAGAGGGGAGCGGCTGCAGCCAGACCCCTGCCCTTGTCTTAAATAAACACAACCAACTGGGTGGGAGGGCAGGAGGTCAAAGGGGCTGAGGCAAGAGACCAGGAAAAGGCCTATTTTCCTTCTGGCCCAGCCTGGCTCATGCCTCATGACTTTGCAGCTGCGTCACCAAATGTAAGTTTCCATGGGAACCCAGGAGAGAAGAGGGGGGCTTTTATTTTAGCATCTGAGTTCACACTCTCCTAGAGGAGGCGGCATGGCCCATCTGCTTGGGGCCAGAGAATGAAGGGTGTGTGTAAGGAGGTGCAGAGGGGGCTAAGAAGGGCCGGGTCTGGGCCCAGGGCCCAAGGCCAGTTCTGGTGGTCCCCAATTCCACCCCCAGACAGGAAGGGAGGCCTGGCCTCAGTCTCTCTGATATCCTGAGCTCCCTACTCACCTGCGTACAAACTTGGAGGTGAATTTGCTGAAGATGCTCCCAGAGGCCCCCCGCCGGCCCTGGCTATTGCCAGAGGGAGAGGCTGGGGTCACACCGTAGGGCAAATTCTGCTGGTCCCGCACCTGTCGGAGCTGCCCAGCGTGGAAGGTGCTTCGACTGGACACACCCCGGGGGAAATTGGTTCGGTCTGGGGCACCGCCACTGCTGCTGATGTTGTGGGCGGAGGGGGAGGCAACAGGGACACGCTGTGGGGCTGTGCTGTGGGAAAAGAGGTGGGGTGGGGGGGATGGCATCAGGGCACCAAAAAGCCATCACCACAGAGCACCTGGAGCGCCCTGTGGAGGGAACAGGGAAGGGGGATGCTAAGTCAGAGGCAGCCATCACGGAGGACACAGAAGGAAGGGGTGGACCACTGAGGACCCGAGTAAGGAGGAAGTCTGGGTGGAGGGTAGACAGAGATGGTTTGGGCGAGGGAGGAAGGCAAGGAAGGTTAAGAAGGTGGGAGAGCAGAACAGGCTGAAGAGAAGAGGCTCCTTTGGAGCGAGACAGACTGGGATCTCAAGGGGACAATGATGACCAACCCTCAAGGACCGGGTCTCCGTGATGCTGACTGTCCCCGCGGTCCTAAAGGAGAGCTGGAAGGCCCAGAACCAAAAGGCTTCCTTCTGGAGCCTCAGGACCACTTTCTACAAATCTATTTTGAGAGCTAGAGCTGGCAGCAGGGGACAGAACTATTTCTTGTGGCTAAGATGACAAGAAAAGAGCAGGACCCCAGGTGGGAAGAAGATATTGTTGGGGGTAGAGGGTGGGGCAGGCCGAGGGCAGCAGATGCACCAGCTGCCCCAGCACACTTGCCTGGGCCGCGGCACCTCACAGTTACTCTCCGTGGGGGGCAGCCCAGAGGCCTTGTTGGGGTGCATGGAGGCCGACATGGATTTCTGGTGCTGGCGGGGCCGGGCCGCAGAGACTGCGGCGGAAGCAGAAGCCGTGGAGGCCCGGGACCCTGGCATGGTTAGGCTAGGAGACAAAAGCAGCGGAGAGGCCCGGGTTAGGGGGTGGGGTGGGGCCAGGAGACCTGGATTAGGAAGCAAGGGCAGGGGAAGAGCCAGAGCTGAAGTGCACCAGCAGAAGGCAGGCCAGGTCGGGGAGCTGTGACAGGGAGCTGTGACGAGATGCAAGTCAAAGCTGAGCAACGTGGGGATGGGAAGTGGAGGGCGGGGTGAGGAAGCGGCAAGGCAGACCAGAGCCCGGGAAGAGGAAACCAAAAATGAAGGAGAGCCGGCAGGAGGCCGCTACCTCCGGGCTGCATTGGTCTCCTAGGAATTTGAAAATTAAGGATGGTTCTTCTACAGAAGAATGAGGTGTTGCTAAGGGGAAACTTTCAACAAGCTCAGAAGAGTCCTGGAGCCAGGAACTCCAAACAGGAAATGCTGTCAGGGTCAGGGGCCCTGAGCTCCTGGGCAGAGGGAGAAAGCACGGCTGGAGTCGCCCTCGATGTGCACACCTCAGACAGGCATTTCTTGGTTCTGCCCTGAGCCGGGGCCCAAAAAACAAAGGCTTTGGCGCTGATACCTGGAGGAGGGCAGTGCCCTGTCCTGGCTGCAGGAGAGAAGCAAGAAGGCAGCTGGGATGGCCACTGAGGGAAAAAGAAGGGGGGCGGAGCAGGGCCAGGGGAGGGTGTTGGTGTGTGGACTGAACAGAGCCAGGGCTGGAGCTCCAGGGAGCAGGGAGGAAGGCTCTGGCCGGGAAAGGGGATGGTCCTGCCGACAGACATGACTGTGGTGACAGGCTGCTCGCACCCCACACCTGCAGAGCCTGGCGGGCCGGGACCTGGCCCTGCTCACCTGTCTTTGCCATTCTGGATGGAGGCAGGGCCAAGGCTGGCCCTCTCCAAAAGTGGGGAATTCCTGCTTCGATTTGTGCTGGTGGAGAGGACGCTGTTCTGTGGAGGATAAAGAGCGAGAGTTGTGTCACAGAAAATCAAAGAATTCTACAGTCAGGTTCTCTCCCCAGGTTCATGGAACCTGCTTCCCTACCACCTTCCACCTCAAGCAGACAGACGGAGGGAAGAAGAACTTTGCCTCTACTTCTGGGGGAAGCCAAAGGGGCCCGGGAGGCAAAGTTAGGGTGGAGGCAGCCAAAGGGAGCCAGGGCTGGAGTAGGACAGAGCCACCTGGGGAGGGCAGGCCCCACGGCAGGCAGGGAGGGAGGGAGGGAGGACGGGCAGGTGGGGGATGCTGGACAGGAGGAGGGGATGGGAGTGGCTCACCGTGGAGGGGGTAGGGGTGGTCTTCTTCCTCTCCAGGCCGGGCAGGGGGCTGGCAGGCACTTTGGCTGTGCTGCTGGCCTTCCGCCCTGCCTCACGGTCTTCCTCAGGCCGCTTGTTCTCTGCGTTGTTACTCTGGGTCTTCTTCGAGTAAGAATTAGAGGTGGGAATGGCAGGACCAGCTGCTGAGCCAGAGCGACGGTGGGAATGGGTGAGGCCAGGGCCCACTGCATGCCCACCAGTTACGTGGGGCTCTCCTACAATCCTGCCAGCAACCTAGCAAACCCCATTTCACAGAAGCTGAGGGTAGTTTAGTGATTTGTCCAAGGCCACACAACCCAAGCAGTCACTCCCCAAAGCCCCCAGAGCCTCTGACCTCTCTGGTGTACCCCTTGAGACTCCCAAAAGCACATACCCTGATCGCTGAAGCGCCGCTGCTTGGGGTTGGCTGAGACACTGCGCTGTACCTTGTGGGATGGGGAAGGGGCACTGCTATTGGTCAGATCAGCTGAAGGCCGGGGCTTCAAGGTAATGGAGTCACCCTCCAGCTGCAAGGACAGAAAACTTGGCATCAAGAGAGAAGTCAGGCAAAGATCCCTACAGATAGACCCACTCACTGCCCAGCCTCTATGCAAATACACCCCGGGGGCACATGAGACATCCCTCCCAAGACCAAGCTAGAACCAAACATATCCGTCCTTCACCCCTGCCCTTCATACATGCCCCAACAGACACAAGCAGATGAGACCTCCTGCCCACAAAAGACACCCCTGTCCTCAGAGAGGGACCCAGAGACCCACAAGAACACATGTTCAGACCCTTAGAGACCACAAATCTCTTCCTGCCACCACACATCAACTCGGGCCCACAACAACTACCACTCGATGCCTTGTAAGTAGGCTAAGGAGAGGGAGCCTGACACCACTGGGGGAGAGCAGGGCCGGGGAGGCTCAGATGGCCAACAAAACCCCATTCCCAGAGATAGCCACGGACTCACAAATCCTCCAGGGCGATAGACAGGAGGATGGACATATATACACACAGACACACGGACCAGACAGAAACAACACACAGACTCAGGCTCAGGGAGAAAGACACAGAGGCACCCAGACAACCCCAGACATCTACCCACACAGACCCACACACATGGAAACAGACAGAAAGATACCTCAAGCAACAGAGACAGAACAACAAATGGCCCAGACAGACTGACCTAGGCTCAGTATGCACAGCAGAGACCCAGCCGGACCAACCCACCCAGATCCAGATCCTCCACCAGCTTTCTTATTCCTTCACCAATGGAGATTAGCAAAAGAAAGGGCCAGAGGACTGAGGCCCAGAGCTGGGACTTAAAATTGGTCAGCAAAGGGCATGCCCACTCAAAGATGAGCTTCTGTCCCCAAAGGGTGCAATAAGCACAGGGGTGCCACTGACACTGTGGCTGCTGGACCCAGGACTGGAGTAGGGTGCACGCACCTCAGAGCTCTTGTAGCCCAGGAGCAGATAGGTGGCCATCACCTCGTTGTACCTCTGGCTCACCAGGGAGTCCTGGATCTCTTCCCTTGTGTAACCCATAGACACCATCAACTCTGCACAGGGCGGAGAGATGGTTAGGCCTGGTTCAGACCTCCAGGCAGGCCCAATCTCTTGGCCCAGCGCAGCCTCACCTGTCCTTCGGGGGTCCTTGTAGTCTGGGAGGGGCTCCACGTAAGGCTTTAGTTCATCATCTTCATGGCCCACATTCATCCATCGATCTTTCATGATTTGCTGGGGAGCAAAGGGAAGGGAAGGGGCACGGAGGGAGGAACCTCAGCTTGGAAGTCTGTTTGGGAACCCCAGCACCTGCAAGCCAGCTGGCCTTGAGGCTGCTCACCTCTAAAGTGCCTCTCTTGCTGGGATTGAGAATGAGAAATTTCTTGAGCAGGTTTTCACAGTCTGTGGACATGTAGAATGGAATACGGTACTTCCCCCTCAGTACCCGCTCTCGCAGCTCCTGTAGGGGGATACAGAGTTAAGACATTTAAATCGCCCCAAGGCCAAGGAAAGAAACCTAACACGCAGGATCGTTAGAGCTAAGATGGGCCAGGCGACGGAAATGAAATATGGTAGGAGGCAGACAGCCTGGGACAAGACTCCTTACCAGAGGGGCAGTGAAGCCAAATATCCTTGTGCCCTCTAGCTAGACCAGTCTAGCTCAACCAGTCAGAACACTGCAATCCCAGGATGCCTTAGGTGAGATCATATACAATTTCCTATCCCTCAGAAAGGAGTGAAATTACTACACTGGGCACAGAAGCCTTTCAATGCTGCTACCTTTAGCAAGGCCTTCTCTGAAGCTCCATCATGGGAGAAAGGTAGAGAGGTGGCAAAGCTGAGAGGTCAGGGCTAAGACCAGAGGCCAAGAGAGGAAATGAGAAGTAATAAAAATGATCTAAGCCTGCACTTCACCCCACCTTGAGGTTCTGTCCATCAAAAGGCAGGGACCCGCTGACCAGTGTATAGAGGATGACCCCCAGGCTCCACACGTCCACCTCAGGTCCGTCATATTTTTTGCCCTGGAAGAGTTCTGGGGCAGCATATGGGGGACTGCCACAGAAGGTATCCAGCTTGTTCCCAAAGGTGAATTCATTGCTGAAGCCAAAGTCTGCAATCTTGATGTTCATATCAGCGTCCAAGAGCAAGTTTTCTGCCTGGGAAGTAAGATGGAAACTGTCACGGAACCAAGCGGACCACACTAAGGCAATGGGACAGGAAGGAGCCGAGGGGAAGGGGCGAACAAACGGGAAGTCTTAGAACTTTCTCCACCAACCCCAGGGCAGTGCTTTGGCCAGTGTGAACAGGCTGGGCAGGAGGAGGGCAGCACAGGCACTGCCACAAATAGGCAGCAGGCGAGGATGGGATCTGAAGTCTCCAGGAGCCTGGGAGCTGCATAAGGCTTCAGTGATGGGCCCAGCTTAATCATGGCCATGTCGGGGAGGACCGAGGTAGTCAGCCTCAAATGCGAACGTCTTGGTGAAAGAAATGGTCCATGCAAGTGTGCAAGCCTGCAAAACTCCAGTTCTGCAGCTGTGGGGACATTCAACGTTCTTTCTTGGTCAGCCCCCAAGCTGCCTGAAGGACAGGAAAGCCTGGGGTGCTCCTGCCATGCCTGGCAGCACTGATTGGGGCTCTGCCGAGAGTTGAAATGGCAGAGAGCCTCCGCTCTCCTGTTGAAATGGGATCCTAAGCCTAGTCTCCAGGCCTATCTCAGAAGCAGCGCTAGGGCCTCCTCATCATCTCAAAAAAAAAAAACGAAAGGCTGGCATTTCCTTGAACACTCAGGGCCTGATGATTCATGTGATGGTGACTGGAGGATGGACACCCTGGCCCACACCCAAAGATGGGGATAGCAGCATGCCTTACCTTTAAGTCTCTATGAACAATGAACTTCTGGTGACAGTACTGCACAGCAGACACTATCTGAAAGGAAGCAGGAAGGGTCAGCTCAGGGCACCTGAGAGGGGGCTCCAGGGGCTGGCAGAACTGTGACCCCGTGACTTCGTTTCTAAGCTGCCACACGGAGAAGCCACTTCCAAAGGACCCTCCAAAGGCCATGTACAAACAGGCAGCTACTCAATCTATGGCAACCCCCAAAAGGCAGAGGGCAGGCCCACTCTCCACGGAGGGAGTCACACCCACCTGGCGGAACTTGGCCCGAGCCTCTTTTTCTTTCATCCTGCCGTGAGCCACTAGGTAATCAAAAACCTCTCCTGCAGGAGACAGGGGCAGGGAACCAGGTCAGAGCTGCTGGGGGAGGGGGTGGGTGGGGACAAAACAGGAAGAGGTGATTCCACACCTACCTCCACTAGCATATTCCATGACAAGGTAGAGTGTCTTCTCCGTCTCAATCACTTCAAATAATTTAACTAAAAGAGAAAGGCCAAGCCATGAGTCCAAGCAGCAGCAGGGGCCAAACATCGAGCCCCCACAGGTAAAGGAGCTTCCTAGGGATGGAAGGTCCTTCCCTATCACACCCCTCTCCTAAGAACAAGTTCTTAGCATACCAGCCAAACTACTAAGGACAGCCCGGTGTGCCAGAGGTAGAGCTGGGCTTTGAGCTGAACTTCCCCAGAGGCATCCTTGACAACTACAGACTTCAGAAGGCAGCGTGCCTTGGGGAGGACTACGTGCTAGAGAGTGTAGCCCGGCTGTGGGGGAAGGGAGAAAGGAATGACAACTGGTTCTCACCTATGTTGGGATGATTCAAAACCTTCATTATTCTTACTTCGCGGAACAGCTGGAAAATAAAATACCAGTGGTCATGTGTGCTCTACTTGCTCCTCTCAGGTCCCCTCCAAACACAGTCACTGCTAGGATTCTTCTTTCAGAAAAACAGGCAAGGAAAAGATAAAGGACAGTTGTTGGGATCATCTAAGCCCTTCCCAGGCGGTGGAGAAGAGTGGGTGGGACTCCAAAAGGGTAGGCTGGAACCCTCTTCTAAGGCTTTGCTACCCCTTAGGTTGCAGCCAGCTTTGCCATTTCTATAGTCTACCCAAATCCAGTCCCCCTACGAGCAGACAGGCTTTGGTTGGACACCTCTGAAGGAGGTAATGTGAGCCCACAAACCTGACCTGAAGCAGGTCAGACCTGAGCTGCTTCTAAAGTTCAGTGGCTAAACAGACTCCAAATTGGTCTGTGTAAAGGGGTGGTGGAGCTCTGAAGCGGAACTCCCTAATTTTCTGATGTACAGAAGTCAGAGGGCTCCGAACTTAGTGGATAGGGCTTTCTCTCCCAGGCCTCTGGGGAGGTGGCAGAAGCCACCACTCCTATATATAGCTGATGCCAATTTTAATCAAATCCACCTCCATACACTCACGCTCTCTTTGTGAAACAAATTCAGGGGTTCCAAACCATACATTTCCATAAAGAAAGATTCCTTCCCTTCTTTGGGGGCCAGAGAACTGAACAGGGGATTTCTGTAACTTCCAGGTCTTACCACCTGCACAAAGAGCAGAGGGGCTTTTTTGTTTTTGGGGTGGCGTGGGGACCCTGGAGTCCAATTTCAGGGTATAATAGCTTATGGAAAAAAGTGTATATATTCCACCCCCCCCCGCTTTAATGAGTCCCCAGAATTTTTTGTGAGTTGGAAAGGAAAAGAAGAGGTGGGCTTTTCAATCTTTAGGACCTTGATTCTGATCATGGCTCCCTTTTCTTATTAGAGCCCCTGGTTTTTCTTGCTTTCCTCCCTGATCAAGAGGTTTTCTTGGATGAAGCGGCAAAAAAATCCCAGGTACCGGCTCAGGGGCAGACATAGGCGGCAGCACAGAAATGGAGCTGGAGACGAATGCAATCAATGCAGGAGGACAGGGTTCTTCCGTTGCGGATGCCTGCTTGGCCTAGAAGTGGCATTCTCTTGAGAGAAGTTGGAATTTCTGAGGCTGGTTTAGAACCCCCAGGTTGCTAACTTCTTCCATGTTTTTCCTTTAGGAATAATCATTGCTGGGATTGAATTTAACCAGTGTGAATTGGTCACAATCAGATTGGCCTTGGTAACAGAGTGTGCTACAGGCTTGTAGAGAGGCTACATTTGTCTGGGACAAGTACCTTTCAGCTGGTTGGGAAGATACAGGGAGAAAAAAAGAGGTAGGGAATAAGGTGGTTTGGTTGACTCTAGAGACAATTCCAATGGTAGGCTGGATGGCTCCGAAGACTAAATAACCCACATCAAGCTGGCTTCTACTTCTTTGGCGATCTGGGCCAGTATGTCCAGAACCGGCCTCCTTCTCTTCCTCCTGGAAAGCTCCAAGCAGGGAATCCCTGGTGAGGATGGCCCTGTATCCTTTAACCAAAGAATCCTTGAGGGGATCCCCAGAGTAACAAAAAGTAGGAAACATCTTGGTTCTGGCCAACAGCATGTCAGGGAAACTTGATCTGCACACACCAATTCTGTGAGCATCTCTCTCAATAACCCCCATCCCTAGATGCAAGCCCCCCATTCCCCCTGGATACTACAGTGTGCTCACAAAGAGAAAAGTTCAGTCTGCCACAAGATGAAAAGAGCTAGGAGGCTAATCAAGGTCAGAAAATTTGTCTCACCTGAATAGGGGCAGTTTTTTTGGAAGCAGACAAGGGGACTTCCTCCTTCCCCTAACTGCTGGAGCCCATGAGGTGTGGAGTGAGCAGAAGCGTTTTCAGCTCTATGACCACCAGTCACTGGCAAGCTTCCCCCCTTCTGCCAATAAAAACTTATCTTCTTTCTTTTCTCACTCCTACAAGCTTTCCAGCATTTCTTGAGCAGAGGCATGGGTGTTTTCCGACCTGGTGAGCTCCCCCTGCCAGCTAAGACAGACCTGTTTCCCACTGCTAGTTGAGGAGGAAAGGAAAACTCCAGTCTTGTTTAGAGAAGATTATGTGCAAATGACTTTGCACATAATAACCAAGAGCAGCCTAGAAGTGAGAAGGAAAACTGCAAGCACCTGTCCCTAATCTGCCCACACTGTCAGAGGCTTGGCAGTGGAGGTTAGTGTCTATGTCTACAGGTGCGCAGAACCCAGAGGCAGGTTCCCTGCCTCCTCTTATCCCTGTACTTCTGGAGTCACTTCCCTGGAGCACTCCAGAACTTGGAGTAGCTTCATGTGTTCCTAGTAATGGCTACAAGCAGGTGTTTTTTGGCACAGGGCTGGCCACAGGCCAGAAGATCTAGAAGGGCAGGAAGTAGGTCAGATAGGAGGCCAAGTGGCTAGGAAGGGGCAGCAGAATGACTTCAAAAGAGTCAGTGCCCAGGCCAGGAAGCCCATCCAAAAAAGTACCCACAGGGTTCCAGCCGAGGCCTAAGGGGAGCAGAGGCTATAGGGAGGGATGATGGGGACAATGAAACGGCCAGAGGCTTTAAAGTAGGTCTAAATGGGGTGAGGAGCTCTTTGCACCCTCAACAGAGGTGCTATGTGCTTACTTTCTGGAGGCTGGAGGAGTTCAGTTGAGTCTTGTCAATAATCTTCACAGCTACCTGAATGTGAGACAAAAAGCCCAGGATTACCTCTCTGCCCAGGCTAAAGCCAGGACTCTAGTCTACTTCCTCCTTTATATTTCCTACTCTTTTTCACCCCGTCCCTCTCAGCAATACTACGTGCCCAGGCCTTGTTTCTGCCTGATGAATGAGAGGCTGTTTGGCAGTGGTACCAGTCCCACCATTACCTGCTGCAATGTCAACAGGGTAAGGAGATGCTGCCACGTTCCCAACCCCAGCACTCACCTCTTTCCCAGTCAGGATGTGCCGAGCCAACTTCACCTTGGCGAAGTTGCCCTTGCCAATGGTCTTGAGGAGTCGGTAGTTGCCAATATGGGGCTGCTCGTCAGCAGAAGTGGCTGAGTTGCGGCCCCGCAGCATGTTGGACTTACTGCTGGGCTTGGTGTCCAAGTGTCCCAGGGTGGGCTGCAGGATACAAGCAGACACACCTTCAGGCACGCTGTCCTTCCAGTTCCCCACACCCTTGCCCTCAGTTCTCTGTGAAAAATGCAAGAGGTGGGGGGCAGGGGCAGACAGTAGGGGACTGGTAGGCACGCAAGGAATCATAAGGCAGGAGGGTAAAAAGGAGAAGGGATTGAGAAGAGGGCATAGCATAAGGTCCAGTGCCAAGATCCTGCAGGCACCAGAGCTCAGGACAGGGCTGTTCTGTCGCCGGCTCCACCACCTGGCAATACAAGCTTCCAACAATAATCCAACAGCTCCTTCGCCTCATGGGGTAGGATCCAGTCTCCTACTGCCCTCTTGCTGCCTGCTCACACCGTGAGAAGCTGCACCGCAAAGTCACAGGAGCAACATGGTCAGAACTGCTTCAGAGCCCTCATTGCCACCAGACACTTTTCACGTGCCTTTTTTATTTATCATTTTACATTTATCTGTCAGTCTATCCCGATGAGAACGGAAGCTTCAGGAAGGTAGGAATATTTCATTTATTTATTGATACATCCAAGTACCTCGACAATAAATACTTGTGCGATAACTGAACGGAATGACTGAGTCTGAGCAAGGCAGCAGCCTATCCTGCTCAGCCTTCCTTAGACACCCCACAGCCCAGATAAGGATATGAGTAAGCAGAAGTTACAACTACAACAACTGGTACTGAACAGTGCATAAACATAAAAAAAGGCGGGGCCTGGTCCAGAGAAAAATATACATCCATACAAAAATGAGAGTTACTATATGATCCAGCAATTCCACTCCTAGGTGTATATTCGAGAGAATTGAAAGTGTAGGGGGATGGATGTGGCTCAAATGGTTGGACGTCCATCTCCCATATGGAGGGACCTGGGTTCGATCCCCAGGACCTCCCGGTTAAAAAAAAAAAAAAAAAAAAAAGAAAAATATAGAAAGCGCACGGGCCACCAGGCCCCGTGCGTGGGTACACCACCAGGCCCTGTGAGCGCATGAGCCCCCCAGGCCCCGTGCGTGGGTGCGCCGTCAGGCCCCATGAGCCACGAGGCAAGATGATGACATAATGAGAGTGACACAAGGGAGAGCCAAGACAAGACGTGCAGAAAAACCAGGAACTAAGGTGGCGCAGGCGGTAGGACGCCTCTCTTCCACATCGGAGGTCCCGAGGATTGAATCCCAGTGAAGACAGGAGGAGGATGAGAAGAGAGGGCAGGAAATGGACACAGAGAGTTGCCCAGTGAATGGACACAAAAACAGGAAAAATGGGGGGCGGGGGGGGGGTAAAAATGGATAAAAGTAAATAAATAATAAATAAATAAATGAAAATGTACATCCACATAAAAGGGAATGAACTACTGATACATGTAACAACATGGAAGGACCTCAAAAAGCATTGTGTTAAATGAAAGAAGCAAAGGGCAAGACTGCTTACTGTAGCATTTCATTTATAGTATAGAAAGCGCACTACTGAGACAGAAAGCAAACCAACTGTTGCTTGGGGCTGGGGTAGGAGTGGAGACTGACTGTAAACAGGGAGGTATGAGGGAACTTTGGGGGTGATGGACGTGTTCTAACGGGGCGTGGTGGCAATGACTGTACAATAATATAAAATTACTAAAACTCATCTAACTGTAACTTAAAATGGAGAAATTCTGTGGTATCTAAATTATACCTCAAAAGCTGTTAAAGGGGAGCGGATGTAGCTCAAGTGGTTAAGCGCCTGCTTCCCATGTACAAGGTCCCAGGTTTGATCCCCAGTATCTCCTAAAAACAAAACAAACAAATGAAAAAAACAACTCTCATTGGGGACCGGATGTAGCTCAGTGCTTGAGCACCTGCTTCCCACGTACGAGGCCCTGGGTTCAATTTCTGGTACCTCCCAGGAAAAAAAAGCTGTTAAATAAGAGAGTCTGGTCTAACTCTTGTCTGGAGCCCTGATTTAGCCCTCTCAAGAAACACCTGGTGCCACTGCTCCAGCATACTGAGACAAAGCTGCGGTCAGAACCTCATCCTTGGAGAGGAGACAGGCTGGAGGATAGCGGGATGACCAGAGGAGTGTGCATCAAATGTCTTCCTTTCATGGCCCTCCTGGCTGTAAGTGAAGTCCTCAAAAACCAAGAGACCTGGAATGGTTGCTACCACCTAAGAAACTGTCCAGGGTTCCTTGGCAAGAAGCTTGCTTAACGAACTAGATACTTTCCAGGCAAAATAATGACAAGAATTAAGTATCCTGAGACAAATATTTTCCTTCTTCATTGGGTCAGCTGCAAGCTGTTTCCTGGTGATCTACTTGACCAAGACCCCAGGAGGGAAGTTCCCATTCCTATAGGGGAGACTGAATGGGAAGCTCTCTCAGCAGAGTTCCTTTTCACCTCCTTAGCCCTTCGAGGAAACTTCTGTCATCTGCAAGCCCTCACCACGCTGTGTCCACCTAAGTCCCCAAAGCCTTTGCTGTCCATTCCAGCCTACACAGCTCTCTTCCCCTATGTTCTCCATACAGCCTGTAGCTCACCTAAGTCTGGTTGATTCTCAAATAATGTTTGCTAGACAAGTAGATTTTCAAATACCTGCCTTTTTCTCTCCAAAAAGAGCTCTAAGGTTCACACCCTTGGGAGTGAAGGCCATTTCTAGGGCCCGCTGGTGCCTGTATTTGGGTCAGTCGACCAAAGGGCACCCTGAGCCCCATGGCCTCTCTCCCCTCAGTCCATCTTCCCCAAGTCCTGCTAGGCTGCTTCCCATCCTACCCAGCCTTCCCAAGGAGTTTTGGAGAGGGAAAATCTTCCCTCTACCCCAATTCCCATGAGAGGAAAAGGGATGGAAGTGCCTTGGCAATCTCGATTCACCTCCTGAGTTTCTGGTCACTCCCTTCTGTGACACCCTTGGGTTAAGATAGCAGCAGACAAGTCAAAGGCAGCAGGAACATGGCAGACTCCAAGTCCTTGAGGTCTGGAATGGGGATTTTGTGCCTACCTGGGGTCAGTGCCCTCTGCCCCCTGAAGGCAAGCCTGGGACTCAGACTGCCCATCCTGACCTCGGCTCTGCCATCCCTCTTGAGGTTTCTGGCCCCAGGAGCTGGTCTGTGGGGCCTGGCGGGACAGCATTCTGTGCAAGGCTCAGCTGCACATGGAACTCCAAGGAGCATCAACAGCCACAAGGGGGGCTCTGTCATTAACCCTCTTCCTTGCCATGGTAGAGAGGGGTGATGAAGAGTGTAGATGCTAGAGAAAGACTGCCAGGGTCCAGATCCTGGTCATACCCCTTACCCTACACACATCAACTTTATTATCATCACCATCATCCCAAAGAGGGAGAGGAGATTATTACCAAAGGGGAAAGGAACCACCCAAAAGAAGACCAGTGGGGAGTGTCCCCACACATCTGTGCTAGGAGAGAGCTAGTGGGTGCTGAAGAGCTCTAGAGTCCAACAGAACTAGGTCCAAGACCTGGATCCCCACTTAACAGCCACGGCCCATCCCTCAGCCTCCCTGGGCTTTAGTTTCCTTCTCTGTAAAATATTCCCTATTTCACACAGAAAGATGTGAGAACGCATGTTAAATGCTTTATCCAAAGCTCAATAAAGGGTAACCATTATTGCTGTTGTTTTTAGTCCCTAGATATTACTGTCCACAAAGCCAGAAGTCCCGCTCTCTGGCATCAACCTTCCGCACCTAAGTCAAGCTCTCCTAAGCTGGCTGCAGCCCAGATTGAGGACAAGAACAGAGAGGCCAGGCTGAGCGCCTGCCCACAGGCCTCTCCTCAGGCCACTGGTGCTGGTCTACACCAGCACCTTTATCTTTCAAAAGGGACGAATGTATAACTATGTGTGCCGAATACCATTGATTGTGCACTTTGGATGAATTGTATGCTTTGTTGATATGTATCAATAAAATTGACTTGTTTAAAACTAAACAAAACAAAACAGGACGGGAACCAGGAACTCAGGGCAGCTACTGAGGGCTGGTCCCAAGTTGGACTTCCAGGACAATAATGGAGAGGTGGTTCTGTTGGTTCAGGACCCAGACAAGCAGAGCACACTGGTGATTTACTCTTCGATTCCGGGCTCTGAAAGTCACCAATCTTCCTTCAAGAGTGAACCACAAAGTCTCAGGACCTGATGCATTCAGTCCTTCTCTTACTTGCTTTTTGCCTTTTCTATGTTGTATGATGTTTCTCACAGCAGGGATGTAGAGCAGGGTGAGGAGGAGAGGAGTATAGAAAGGAGATCTCCAAAAGAAAATGCAAGGCCAAGTCTTTCACGTGGTACGTCCCTGAAGGATAAAGTAGAGGTGAGAGTGCAGGGGGCTATTATGGAGAGAGACTGTCCTTTTGGGCTTTCTGACTAGGTCCATTCAGCTTTGCCCCAGATTATACCCACAGGGTGGGGGCTGACGACTGGCTGCCCTTCCAGACCAATTAAACAGTATCTGGCCAAAATCACGATCTCCCTTTCACCTCTGTCTTGCTTACTCACAGTAAGATACGGATGTTGGGGAGACAACACCAGACATTCTCAAAGCTCTGTACCATTTATCACGTTCCAGTCATAAACGTGTTGACTAAAGGAGGTCTGGGGAAATCTGTTGAAAGTAGACCCCATGATTCTCAGGCAGCATTCAGAAAGAATAGGGGGGTCACCCCACAAGGCAGTATTTGTAAACAAATAGTAGACTAAGCAGGTTACTAAACAGGTCTGATTCAGAAGAACCTAAATGGCTTTGGGGTCCTCGATAGAGAAGGGAGAATGCAGGACGTGGAGGGTGAAAGAAAGAGAGTCTTGTATCCAGTGGGTCCCACCAGGCCCTACAGCCTGAGAGCTTAGCGCCCAGCCTAGGCGTGGTGCCAGGCTCGCCTGGAAGACAGCCTCCACCCGAGAGGCCCGGCGCTGACTCAGGTAGGCAGGGCCCCTTCCCTCATGCTGAGGGCTCCCGCCAACAGTTCTCCCCTAGAAAAGCTCACACTTTGGGGCTCTGCAGTCAGGGTGTGCTGAAGTGCCATGAGGCTTTCCCAAAGCTGCTAAGGGGCAATGAGCAGGCACTCCTGGGCCAGATGCAGAGGAAGCCTGGGCACTACAGAGTGGAGGGAGACAAGAGTCCCTTGGATACCAGCCCTGAGAATGGCCCCAGATCCCAGGCCCCCCTCACCATAGCCCTGGAGCCCTCCCTGTTCACAATCTGCCTCACCTCTTAGCCCTCCACCTGCACCAGTCCCTCCCTCACTCTAGTGAAGCCTGCTGATCAGTTCTCAGGAAGACTCTCCTGGGACTTGACCCTCTTCCTTTCCGAGTCAATGCCCATTCAACATTTGGAAATTCTTCCCGCCCATCAACTTTAACACTCCATGCTAGTGTCTGGCTCCATTCAGCAATTCTTTAAAAATCCTGTGTTTGGGGTGGGAGGGAGGAAAGGGGAGAAGACAATCCCGGAGTAAAAAAGGAGGAGACATACCCGGCTGGAGAAAGGGACAAGGACTATCAGCAACTTCCATTCGGCAGAGCCCAGAGTAGAACCTGTCAGGCAGTGAGGGCAAAGTACAGAGGCCGACAGAGCTGGGCCCAGTGGGGGCTGCCGGCTCAGCCAGCCACCCTTACTCAGCCGAAGCAGGCGACACCATCCACCACCTTCGCCGCAAGTAGTAGCACAGCGGCCAGGCTGAGCAGCTCCTGCCTGGGAACCTGGACTGTGTCGCAACCGAAACCACCACTAACAGAGAGAGTCGGGGTTTGGCAAGGAGAGCAATGGGGACAAAGCCCCACGGCTCCTCGCAGGCAAGGAAGGGCCTGGTGGTCGGGAAGTACACGCAGTTCCAGGACGCTGCACCGGGAGCAAGGTGGGAAGAAGAAAGGGGCAGGAGGGGACCGGTGAAGGAAAGGAGACAGGGAGGGAAAGAGGCGGGTTTAGATCGACTTCCTTCTCCCTTCCCCCTCTCCCCTCCCCGGAAGTGGGCTGCCCCACCCTCCCCAAGGTGCTTTACTGGGTAACAGCTGGTAAGAGGGTAAGGAGGAGACTTGTTCCAGTCAGGGCTGTCATAAAGTCCTTATCTCACCTGCAGCAGGTGGGACCTGGGTAGGGGCCGATCATTTCAACAAGGACTCAGACAGGGCTGGGGAGGATGATGTTCATACATATCAGATAGTCTTGCCAAAGACTGGCAGCACCCCTCCCCCCAGCCCCCCAAAGAATAAAGGTCGGGGGTTGTGGGGGGAGGGTGAGCAGAAACCAGCAATCCAACAGTGCTGCATGGGCTTTCTGCTTCCTAAAAAGCAGTGTTTAACCTTAGAAAAATGCATATGCCACTTACACACAAAATATTCTGGACATGGTTTTAGGGAGGTTGGGGACCCTATGAAGCTCCTTAGAAGTCTATGGGTTCTAGATTAAGAACTTTTGTCACTGATAAAGAAGGAGCTGTTTAATCTTAAATTGTGCCCAAAGGCTGGAGAACATGCCAAGTTCCTTCTAAATCCCTCTAGTCCCCATTCTGGGAGTCTATCCCTAGGGTCTTGCCCCCCTCCAGCTTTCCAATCATGACCCCCACCCCCAAAACAACACTGTTTTCTTTAGGGCGTCGGAGGGCTTGAGGGCAGCAGGGCAGATGTCCCTCCCACCTTCCACCTGCAAAGGCCCTGCTGTCTGGGCGTCTGTCAGCCGAGACCATGGCCTGCTCTTCTGGCTTGAGGCAGGCTGGTTCTCTCTCCCTCCCTCCCTCCTCCTTCCCTCTCTCCCTCTTATTATTGTGGCAACACATATAAAACATAAAACTTCCACTATAACCACTTGCAAGCATACGGTTCAGTGGCATTAATTACATCCACAATGTTGTGCTAGCATCACTACCAACCATTACCAGAACTTTTCCACCACCCCAGAGACTCTGCAGCCATGAAGCACAAACTCCCAGGTTGGCTATCTCTTGTCAGGGCAAGACTCTCCTTCCAGACCACTATTCCCTGGTCCATGTTTTCTGGTCCCAGTCTTTCTTCTGGTTCAACCTATTTCTTCATTCGTTCTACTACTCTAGGCTAGATCTTTCCCACTAAGCAACTCTTTGAAGATCTCCTGTTGATCGGCCTTGGACGCCTCCAGAAGAGGGCAAAGCTTCTGCTGTGCCCTCACAGCACCTACACAAATACATTCTGAGACCATTCGGCTCAGGGACAGCCAGTAAGTGTCTGCATTACCTTGGAGCCCCAGCCAACAGACTCGGCATTTCTGATACACCTGGCTCTGACACTTTAGTTTCATCCATCCCACAGACCCACGGGGTAGGTGGTGGCCCCATCTTATAGATGAGAAAACTGAAGTTCAGAGGTTAAGGTCCCACAGGCTGTAAATGCAGAGCTGGGGCTGAAGCTCAGGCTCAGGGCTCTCTCCCCAGCTCAGCACTCCACTGTTCCCTGATGGCTAATCAGCTCTAATTTCCCCCTAAAGAAGATACGTCCCTGGCTCTTCCTGTACAAGCTAGAAGGGAGAAGATCTGAAGATCCAGGAAATGCGCCCAGGACAACAGAACAGCAATGATCAGTTACAGCCAGTGGTGGAGAGCTGTTTTAAAGGGCCTTCTCGTCAATCAGTAGGGCTCCCGTTTACCATATGGGAGGCCCCGGGTTCGGTTCCTGGGGCCTCCTGGTGAAGGCAAGCCTGCCCGCACGGCGTGGTTAGCTGACCCAGCGAGCACAAGCAGCAAGGGGGGGATAAATGAATAAATAAATAAAATCTTAAAAAAAATAAAAATAAAAATAAATAAAGGACCTTCTCGGGAAGCGGCTGTGGCTCAATTGATAGGCCTCCCGTTTACCATATGGGAGGCCCCGGGTTCGATTCATCCTGGTGAAGGCAAGCCGGCCCGTGTGGCGTGGTGAGCTAATACAGCAAGACGACGCAACAAAGGGAGACAAGGAGACACAGAAAAAGGCACAGCAAATGGACACAGCGAGCAGAAGCAGCAAAGGGGGGATAAATAAATAAATAAAATCTTTTAAAAAATAAAAATAAATAAAAATAAAGGGCTTTCTCCAGGTAGTCCTGTGGCCACCCCTCCTCCTCAACTCTCCCCAAAGTGCTGAGACCCTGATCTCAGTTGGAAGAGGTCATGTTTTAATCTGGAACCTGGGTTCAGGCTTGCCCATATCTACTTGCCACTTCACTAACTGACAGAGTCAGAATTCAGAGCAGAATCAAACAGCTTCATTTTCCCAGTCCCCAGGGTTTTGCAATGTGACAGGATTGTTTCCTCAATCCTGACCCCAAACTGAGAGGCTAGGGAAAGATGGGCAGGACTTCGTTTTAAAGTCATGGCTGTGGCAAATCCCTTCCTCCTTCACCGCATCCAGGTGCCTTCCTTTGCATTCTTTCATCCTAAGTAACTGGCACTCTCAACTGCCTAGAACCATTTAACCAAAGGAGCATTCTGGACAGGAGAGAGCTTGTAAACCTATGGTGAGCATCAAGTGGTAGAGCTGGATGTCCCCCCACCCCAGAAATGAACTGTGATGGCCCTACCTGGGAACGCCCACATTCCCTTAAGCCCCTGTTGTGGAAAGGAGGCTGAGATTCTATCAAGCCACCACAGGGCTACTCCCTTTTTCTAGTCAGGATAGGTGCCTCCCTGATAAAGGACACCAGCAGAGCCTGCGACTTAAACACAAAGTCAAAAGCAAGGTGGCTGGCTTCCCCTCTGCTGCCAACAGGCTCCCCCTCTGTTGCCAACAGGCTCCTGCTGGAATGCTTTCTGAGCTGCAACCCTCATCTCAAAGCAGGGAGACCAGTACTGCAGCCCAGGTCTTGAGGGGAGCCTGCAAGCCTCAAAGCAACCACAGCAGAGGCCAGAGCCTCCCTGGGAAAAATGAGCAGGCAAGAACTGACCTGGACAGAGGGCAGAACAGCTCACTCTCCTTCATGCCTGGAAGCCACAGGGCAGGGAGCACCACCCAAATCTGTCTTTAGAGCCGCTTGAAATGCTGGGCTCCTCTTCAACCAGGGCAGCCAGAAGCCTCCTATACCACTTCATCTCCAAGGATCTGCTCACTGGGCTCTGTCTCAATTCCCAAATCCTACTGCCATCTCATCAAACCTCTGTTGAGCACCTACCTCTGGAGCCAGGGCCAGATGCAAAGTTCAGTGAGATCTGGTCCTGCATTCTAGAAACTTAAGAGGGAAGCTGTATAGAAGACTTACTACAGTATCCCTGCTCACTATGTCAGGGGAGGCTAGAGAACAGAGCAGAGCTCTGGAGTCATGGATCTGGATTTGAGTCCCACCTTTGTTCCTTGGCTGAGGCAACACACAAGCAAGATTACGTCTCTGAGTCTGTTTCCTCTTTGGAACATAAGGACAGTAAAGGGTAGTAACTGTACCCATCTCATAGGATTTGTGTGAGGACTGCTTGAGAGAACCCCTTTCAGTGCTTAGCACAGTGCCTGGTACACAACAGGGACTCGATAATGTTTCCCATTATTGTCTCTCTTCATTTCTAGGCAGAAACCTTCGTTTCCCACCTCAAGGGGTTCTCTGGGCCCTGTGAAGAGCTATAATCACTAAGCACTTGACTACAAGTACCTGGGTCCTTGCCACCAGGTATTCTTTCTAAAACGAGGCAAAGTCACATTTCTGCCCTAGCTGGGTTTATCAGGCAAAGAGGACCCTCTTTCCTAACATAAAAGCATTCTCATTGGGATGAGTTGGTGACTGAAAAAGTGGCCATGCCTCTGCCTTCCATAGCAGCCCAAAGGAGGGTAAAGGTGGTCCAGCCAGGCCCTGCCTGGACCCTTCTCTTTCTGACCAGTTCCCTAACTCCTTCCTCCCAGAAAAGGCCAGAGAAACAGCCGACAAACCAGTACCACGTGGTGCCAAAGGCTGGGGGAAGCTCACACTGCCAGCCTTGTACTCCATTCGGCTCCTCCCGTACCAGTGGGTTACTGTAACCATGGAGACCAGCAAGTTCCTCCATATCACAGGAGAACCAGCCTGCCAGCAGCCCAAGGCTCTGGGGAATGGGGGTGGTGGGGGCAGGCAGAAGGCAGCCTGCAGCACAAAGGTTTGGCTCCCTTTACAGGGGATTGTGGGGAGTGAGTTGAGGTGCCTGGGCTTCCCTCTAGTCTCATTTTCTTTGCCGAATAGTTTATGTTTTTGGCACATTCTTGGGTCTGTGGGCTTCTACACCCAGCTACACTGCAGGCTTCCCCCAGTACAAGCTCCTGGGAAGCTGTATAAAGTGTGGGAGTGAAGGGCGTCACCCTGGGGTCAAATCCCAGCTCTACCACGCTGGCTGCCGTGGAGGAAAGGGACTGGAATTATGTATGAAGAGCTCCAGCTTTCAGCTTTCATACACGTTCTTTTAAGTGATTAAGGTAAGTCCTCCTATCCCTTGACTTTCCCAAATCCTTTTGTTCAAAGAACTATCCAGACATTTTCTTAGCTGGGAGCAATGGCTCCCTTTTCAGGACTCTCAAAGCACTTTATCGATACTTGCTTATCTCTTTTCACTCTGTGTCTCCACCCCTTACCTCCCTTAAGCTCCAAGAGGCCAAGAAGCCTTGCTCACCTTTGTGTGCCCTCTGCCTGGCCTCTAGCAGGCCCATGTTACATACTTCCGGGAAAGAAGAGGTATAATTCTATGATCCTTAAAGCCCCCCAGGAGACAGTGGCCTTCACTGTCCTTCACACTCTCCTGGGGGAGACAGTGAAGGAGGGGCAGAGGAAGGAAGACCAAAACCTCTTGCCATGGGAGCTGTTTCCCCTTTCAAGGCATTCATCACCCTTGAAATGGGTTGGTTACTGTTTGTCCTTCCACTAGTTTACACTTCAAAGGGAGGGACTCTGGTCTTCCTTATTCACTGCCCAGAACAATGTCTAGCACAGAAGACAAATTCAAAAAAGTACCGCACAATAAATACGTAAGTGAATAAATAAGAAAATGTGTTAGGGCGTCTCCATGAAGTCTCTGATCCACACAAAATCCCCACATTGTGGCGCTCTGCAGACGTCCGGTGGGCAGTGGGCTGCAAGAGTCCCTCTCCCAAGGATGGATGACACCGCTGGAAAGCTTGTTCTACTAATGAGCTTTCTCAGGTGGTGACAGGCCCACAGTGTTCTCCCCTGACACAAAGCACGAGGTAAAGGGGTCACCAAGGCAAAAATGGAGATGAACTCAGAACTCAAGCACAGCCAAGGACCAGCAGGGCAGACCCCACCCATGCACGGCCCCCTCCATCAAGCCCAAGCCCTCCTTTCATTGCGGAGGGGAAAGCCTCCTTCTGAACTTCCTGTTGCCTGGGACAACCACCAGGCCCTCCCACTTAAGAAAGTTCTTCCCTCTGCCTCTCTACATTCAATCTTTCCACTGATATGTGATCAAAAACACTGTATCTTACTACAACAATGCAATGCAACTTGAGCTTCTGATTTGGGGAAGTGACAGTGACTTGTATAAAAATTGTGGGCTCTGCTTTAATATTTCCGGCTTGAACCAATGTACCGATCATAAGGTCCTGCCAACTCCAGGGTGCCCCCTACAAAATTCCACCGATATGCACCTACCTCCTGTCCTGCTGCACAAACCAGCATTCTCCACCCTGCCCCCACCACTCCCCAAACTGCCTCCTGTTACAGAAAAGCAAAGGAACTAAAAACGGCAGCTGGGGAGCTCAGTTGACTCACCCAGCATAATCATCTCCTCCCAGAATCTCCCCTCTTCTCCCGGGGTTTTTGCCAACACAAAGTAAAAAAGCAGCACGGGATCGTAAAAGCAACAACAAACTCAGCACTCATGCAACAGCTTTTCTACCTGGGTGCAGATTTAACCCTTTGTCTCTGCCCTTTGCAATGTGGTTTCCTTAAAATGTCTTTATGCTCAAGAGTAGATCCAGGCCTTCTGGGTCCTATCCGGTGCCAATCCTACCACTGAAGGTGCTGAACAAGACACTGCTCCTCTTTCCATTTCACCTTCATCTGGAACGGAAAACACCTTGCTTTCTTACTCCTCCACTTTCAAAAGGGGAGTTGCAGAAGGAAGAGGAAATGTCAGAAACAACACCAGGGCAAAGTCTGCTTGGCCTAGAAGTCACCATGGCGAGAGGTCAGAGCTCAGGCGGGAGAAGAAGTAACAGAAACCACCTAAGGCTATCACTGCCACCCTCACCTCGGAACTGTCCCCACCGGGCCAGACTGCAATGCAGCTGCTTCATTTAAGTGACCATTTAAAATCCAAGTGGCTGCTGTCTCTAAGACCAAACCCCCCCGCCGGGTTGTTCCTGCTGACAGGCTGAGGTGTTGTCTCCCCTCTACAGCAGATCATTAAACACCCAGGCAGCGACACACCTGCCCCTCAGAGCACGCTGCGAAAAGGAGCACAGCTCTGGAGCAGACTTTCTGGACGGTAGGGGGAGTGGATTTTTTGTTTGTCTTTTGTCTTTAATGGTCATTCAGCATCCAGAAGAATAACTTACTTTTGTAATAGATGGTGCTATGCCTGCAAAGTAATGAGAACACTTCCACAAGGCACAAGCAAATCTGTGGCAGCATTTAGTCAAGAAATCCCAAACTTACAATGGTTCCTTCCCATTCTAAGAAGGAACTATTTTTCCACAGAGACATGTTACAGATGGTGTCTGTGTTCTCAAGGCCAGCCCATGAGGGTCCACCATTGTATCTGAAGCAGAACATTAACCATACTTCAGATCTAAAACATAGTTCAGGGGTCGGATGTGGCTCAACTGGTTGGGCGTCCGTCTCCCATATGGAGGGACCCGGGTTCGATCCCCGGGACCTCCCGGTTAAAAAAAAAAAAAAAAATTTTAAATAAAACATAGTTCAGAACAGGAAAACGACTTCAGAGTTCCAATCTGGGATCCGGGAACATATCTTTGCTCTCTCTATACCATGGGAGGCAGAAACTAGTGCTCTTTAACCTTTCTGGGCACCTTTCTGAGGGTGTGAAACAAGACTGGGGATGGAGGTGGTGGAGGTGAGAGGGGCTTCAGAGCCCTGGTGGTAAAGACTTGAGCATTTGGGGTGACTGGAGCGTAAGGATGGGCAGGAGGGAGGGTCTGAGGAGACACCGACCCAGGTGGAGATGAGGAGTGATGCTGGAGGAAAGGGCGAGAGGAAAAGGGAGCCTCAGCCAGTACACCGAGAGGTCAAATGCTCGCTCTCTCCTGCGAGGCCATGAGGCCACTGAAGCCAGATACGGGCCTCAATCTACCTCACTGGGCTTCCCGCCCCTGCCGCTGCTGCAGTCCCAACTCTGGGCTGAGGGCAGAAATTGCTGGATCCTGTTACTAAGTGGCCATGACCTGGGCAGGTGCCTTGGCTAGCTTGCCAGACAACTGGAGGAGGGTTCGTTTGTCAGAAGTTAGGGGAGATGACTGGAAAGCGCAAGCTTCTCAGTGAGACCGAGTATACATCAGCTTGTCACTTTAGGCCTAGGGTGCTTTGGGAGCAGAGAGTAGGTAAACCAGATGACAGGCATTTACCATTACAAGTGCCTTCTTAAAAAGCATTTTTCATGGTTAATTCATCTTTTCAGAGTCCTAGGAAGAGAGCTTAATTGCATGGTTTCCAAGAGAAGGGAATGGCCCAGAGATGCGCCGGCCTAGCCCTGGCCAAGGTGGCAGAGACCTGGGTTTACAGTTGAGTGTTGGAGGCTCTGAACTTTCTAAGATAGGAGTCTGGGAGTGGGCTCTTTGGTACAGATTAGCTCATATGCTGGTGGAAGCCCTCAGGAACTAGAATCACCATTAACAGGTGGTGGTGGGGAGAAAGGGGGAGCAATTTTGGGCATTGTTGAATGTACTATTACACAGATGCAGACAGGAGAATGCTCGTTATTTTGAAGAAGGCAAGCAGCCAAGTCTGTAGCTCTCCACCTCCAAATTCACTCCGAGAGGGCAGGGAAGGAAGGATAGCTACAAAAGGAATACAGGAACCTCCCCCCACCCCCAACAAATTCTAAAGGGCAGCTCTAACTGCCAATAGGCATGGAAGCTTAAATAAAGACCTGAAGATTGAGAGAAGAAACCTACCCGGGACACCTCCAGCAGAAGAGTTCAGCTGGACTGCATGAGGCCGCTGTGGTCCACCCTGTTGCTACATCTAGCCCAGGCTCATTACCAAGGACAAAGAACTCCACAGGCATGAAGGGGTCTCTACTAAGCCTTGAAAACAGAAGGTGTGAAATCAGAAATTGTCAAATATCCAACACCATCCAAAACACTTAGGACAATACCTGGCGTATTCTAAATGCACATGAGTGCTCCCGCTTGTAATTCCATATGCTTTCCCAACTTTATTCTGTAGAAATAGTCTGCATGTCCAAAAAAGAAATGAAACTTTTCAAACTGGCCTAGGAGAGCTCTGCAGTTGAAGGTCAAGTTCCGGTCATCTACTCTCAGGCTCGGATTTGGACTTGGGTAGAGCCAGCGCAACCATTTTTTCTCTTCCGTAAAAGGTCACTCTACTCTCTCCTGATAAAAAGCAGTTTAAACATATACATCGCACCCTTGGAAAACCCAGAGGGCCTATGATGTCAACAATCTTGCCAAGACCTTCTAGATATAGGGACCTGGAGACTTTGCAAATTCAGTCACAATGGGAAATATGACTAGTGTTTAAGAACCACACACACACAAACACACACATACACACACACAGAGTCAGGGAAGAGTCTCTAATTCTTATGTACTCCCTAAAGCTGAGCTCTGCTTCTTCTGCTGAGATGAGGAAAACCTGTGTGTAGGGGGCAGTGGGGGTGGAAACTTAGCTGCAGTTCAAGCTCCTGAGTGTCTTTAGCTTGGAGACTCGGCAGGCTCCCATCACCAGCTGTCCTTCACAAAACAGGCTCACTGTTTGAGAAGATGGGATTTTTGGAGTTAGGTTTTGTATCTCATGAACTAGCATCTGTCTCAGGGCAGTTTCCTGAAACAGGTGCATGTCCTGGGCCCCAGCAGACAGGATTTGATATGCAAGAGAAAGATAAATGAGATGCCAAAACTAGGAACTCAGGATAATAAAGGCAGTGCTAAAAGGAATGAAAGTGATTATCTGTCTTCTCAGAGCTGCAAGCCCTAACACCCCACCCCACCCCCAGAGCAGACTTCCCTAGCTGGTTCTTGCAAAGGAACCAGACATGATCCCAACCACCTTCGTTGGCAGGCCTAGGCTTCCTCCTGGCGCCTGCACCTCTTTACCCTGACAGCTCTGCCATGTCAAGTGACCATGGTATCTACCAGTGATGCTGGTCATCCCATGACGAGATAACCAAGGTCACGGGAGCTGGACCAACACGTTCTGCTGCATTTGTTTATAGGCAAGAGGATTAAAACAACTTGTCAGGGGAGGGACAGGGCAAACCCTGTGCACAGGGCGAACACTGGGAACACAGAATAGAGTCCCCCCGCCAAGAAGTTTTTTTGCTCAAATATAAAGCAGAAATCTCTCAGCAAATGCCAAACCAGCAAACTGTGCCAAATACCATTTAGGATCAAGTGACCTTGAGGCACTGTTCATTTCTTCAGTGTTCTTTGAATGGAAGGTTAATATTTGGGGGTTTTTGGAAGTGTCTCTGGGGAGACTAAGGAGCCCCAAATTAATACCTGAGCAAAGCCTTTCTGGCCCACTGAGAAATTTGTGCACAGGGTTTAAGGAGGGAGAGGATGTTGCAAGAGTACATGTGGATAAAGAAAGCATTTGTTCTCAAATGACTAAACTCCCAATCAGAAGCCAAACTACCAAACGGAACTTCCTGTGACCACTTCTCACCCTAATGCCAGAAGTGGGAGAAAAAAAAGCATCACCTTCAGGTACAGCTCCAGGGCAGAAGGAATCAGACAGTAGGGAGACTGGAGACCAGGTCAGGGTTATCCCTCTCTGACCAGTCACCAGCCACAGAAGAGGGGGAGGCGGTCAGCACCTGAGTCTCTGGCTCCAGGCAGTCTAGGCACTCCAGAGCTCTGCTGCAGAAGCTGGCCCCTGGCTCTGCAAAATTAGACTCTTCCTCCCCTGCTCCTCTGCAAAACCATTTGTCACAGCCCCTAAATAACCAATCCCCCCCACTCAGCGGGCTCGGGCTGGTCTCTGCCTTAGACATTCAAATATCAGCAGCAGGAGGCGGCGTCCATTGGGGTGTTCCTTTGGCTGAGAAGGCTGGCAGAAGAGGGCTAAAGTTGGGGCCCTTCCCTAGCCAGCCAAAAGGGGAACCTGCTGATTACCTGTGCTCTTCTCCAACATCCTCTTTCTAGCAAAGGCACAGCTACCACTTTCCTAATCTTCCACCCACAGTCTTGCTGAGGCCAGGGAAGATGTGCCCATCCTAAGAAAATTGAAGGTACTAAGTTAGGAATGAAAGAACCCGGCTCAGGAACTAAAGAACCTGGTTTAGGAGAAAAGAAAAAGATATTGTGCTGCAAGGGATTCCAAGAATAAACTCCCCAAACCACCCACCTAGCTCTTCTGAAGAGCAGGGGTGTTTAGAAGCGCTCTCCATTTCTCCAAGCCTTAGAGAACGGGGTGGCCCTGGACAGACACACCTGGCTGGATCACTATCGCCTCTGAAGAGCCCTGGTCTCTAAGAACACCAGAATGAAGTCTCAGATGCCACAGAGGACCAGCCCAAGACGGCACTGGGCTCCAGAGTTCAGATACTCACCCGCCCATTAATCTTCCTCCAGATTGCTGCTGTCATGCAGAGCAGTGAGGCCGGGAGGCCCGCTCTGAGCCGGTCACTCCAGTTTGCTTGGCAGGGGGGATGGGGAGAAGGGGGGGAGGAAGAGGAGGTGGTGGTGTAGGAGGAGGAAGGGAGATTATGATTCTCTATTTTCAAGCCCCGCCCCAAACCAGGGAGGGAAGCAGCTGGGTTCACGTTGCAGGAGAGCTCCAATCTCTGGGCACTAAAGAGCCAACCAGCTGCATGAGGAGAAATCTGGGGAACGTGCAAATCCAACAGGCTGGGAAAAGGAGGGGAAACCACCCAGGGCAGAAGTGGGTGGGTCTCCTGCCAGGAGCTCTGAATGTTCTCCAGCCAGAATTAGAACCTAACAGGAGGTGGGCAGGTTTATGGTCTCTGGGAGAAGACAGGCAGGGAAACAGTGAAAGCCCAAAAAGCATGGAAACAAAATTGCTTCAGGCAGGAGAGGGGACAGCCCGGCTGACTGCAAGACATGTCTGGATGTAGGCAGAGGGGAAATGTCCTGTTAAGTCCTTCCCAGCCAGGCACTCCACACTGTAACCTCAGGTCAGTTTTCACACATGCTGCCTGCTATGCCCTGAACCCAGCAGTGGGAGCAGGCTCATTTCCACCACCCTGGAAATTAAGGTCTGCCGCTTCAAGTACGCGGGCCACTGCCTACCAATGACAGCAGGAAGGGGAGGCTCATTGGCTGAGGTTGCACAATCCAGTCCGTGGCCAAGGGCAGAGCAGAAGCTGGGGACGATGGCTCCTCCCACAGAAAGGTGAGAACTCCTCTTTTCCAGAGCGGAGCCCAAGGCCGCCACACAGAGGTGCTGTTTAGCGACAGAAAGTATGCCAGGAGTGGGCGTGAGGCGTGACCACCAGGTACTTCCTCTTTCAAACCAACTGCTACCTTCGGCCTGCACACAGGCTATCTCTGAAAAGCATGCAGAACCTTCGGTAGCAGCAACGCCTGTGATTCACTCTCTATGGGAGAAGGGGAAGTGGTCCTGACCCCTAGATCTAAAGAGGCCACAGGCAGCCCTTTTCCAACGCCACAGCCAGGGTCTTGGACCAGGCCCGAAAGCCCAGTCTACCCTCCACCTCCCACCCACCTAGAGAAAACCTGTCCCCTTACTCTACAATTTGAGGGGAGGGGAAGCACTGACAGTCATCTTAGCAGGGGCACAGCACTGAGAACAGGAGAGTGATGGGTTCTATTCCAAGTGCCTCCTAAAATAAATATATAGTGTACATATGTGTGTGTATGTACAGCTGTGGGTAAATTATATATGCACACATATTCATATACATATATGAAATTGCTTTCCAAACTAGACCTACATGGTTTCTGGGTTTTTCCTGTGACTGCATGATGAGCTGGCTGGCACCCTTTCCCTGCCTGCAGCTCCGGCCTCATCCCTTCCCTTCCCAGAGTCTCACTCAGGGCTCTAGCCACCTGTCTTCAATGTTGAATGTTCTCTCAGATCCCCAGGCCTTTGCCCCACCCCTCCACTTTCCCCTCATCATCAGCTTCCAACCCTCTTCCTTAGCCTCAGCACAGACATCACTTCCTCCAGGAAGCTCTCCACACCCCATCCCTCTGACTTCACAGGGTCCCAAACGGGTCACTCAGGTGTTCCTGAGGTCAGTGAACTGGGTCTTCACTCCTCATTGAAACGGCCTGTCTCCTTCATAACTCTTTGATGGCCATCTTGTTCACCATTATGCAAGACTGGGAGTGGCCTGAGGGACATTTCCAGGACTTAAAGTCATCTCTGTGTTCTCAGTGCCCAGCACCTATCAAGTTCTCAAAAACTGCTTTCCTAATACAAAGTCAGAAGGTCTGGTCTTCCTGCTTTTCTCTGAGTGACTCCTCACCCTACAGCTCTTAGCACTAGTCTGCTCCTAGTGACCTTTCAACCCGGGACCAGCGTTAGAATGCTGGTGCCCAGTGCTTTAAATACATTTCCTAGGGCCTTCCGGCATCTCTCTGCATGCAGTCTCTGGCAGGATTTCAGAACTCGTGTCCGGTGTTGGAGCTGGGGCCCACTGCCCTTCCACCTGTCCTTTCCCAGCTTCCTTTCTGCCTTGAGGTTTGGCAGGTAGCCCCTATCCAGGCCTTGTGACTAGGACTGCCCCTGAAGTAGAAGCAATGGGGGGTAGAGCACAAAGAGCCCCAAGAGAGATCTATTCTAAACCCAACTCTGCCCCAACAAGTTAGATAACCTTGAGCAAGTCCTTCACCCTCTTGGGGCCTTCGTTTCCTAACTCGTAAAGCAAGGGGTTGGAGATGAGCTCTATGTAGCCAGGGCTCTTGGCGTGCTTGTGCTCACAGCCTTCCGGCCCTGTCCCTCAGATGGCCACAGGAAGCAGTGTATGGCTGCATGTCCGGAAGACCACTCCTGACCTTGGCTTCCATCGAGTCAACCCATCCTCAGTAAACTTCACCTAGCATGCCCTGGACACCAGGCTCCCACACTGGAAAATCTCTTCTGCCCAGGACTGAAAAAAAAAATAAAGGTAACCTAGGTGACAGTTCCAGAAACAGCAGTTCAACTTCGAAACATTATAAGCCTGAAATCCAAAGGATCCTCTCTCCTTACACTTTTCACTTCCCCACAATTTACAAGCTTCTCACCCCTCCCTGCCTCTCCTGAACCAGGAATACGGCCACAAGGTACAGAGAAAGGCTGCGTGACAGTCTACTTCCAGCAGGCCCCAGGGCTCCGCAGCAGCTCTGAGCAGGCACAGCCCGATAGGGTCGGCGGCAAACCTGGCACCCGGCCTCACAGGCATCACGATGCCCACAGCAGCATGGCTCCTCTGGGCACTCTGGGGTGGGGAGCTGCCTGCCTGCCTCCCATTGGTAGGTCACCCGTGAGGAGAAACTGCCTTGGCAAAGCTGGACAAGCAGCAGTTTCAGTCTCCTGCCCAGGCAGGGGGAGGGGGAGAGGGGGGAGGGGAGGCAGGTACGGGCAGACCAGTCTAACAGGTCCTTATTTCCACCACCCTACAGAGCTGGTGCCTCCTCTAGTTTAGCAGCAGGAGATTCGAAAGTCAGGTGGAGCTTTCACACCCCAGAGCCACAGAGTCCTAAATTCAGGATCCATCAGACCAGGGAATCAAGAAGAAAGGAGAAAATGGTGCTCTTTCCTACTCTTGCCCTACCCACGATGGTCCTGGAAAACATGATCCTGATCTCGTAGCTCTTGGTCAATTCAGAGAAGCAACTGATCTCCCCTGAGATGCTCTAAGAAAAATCTGGGTCCTTGCCGTCCCTAGGTGCTGAGGTGGTGTGAAATCAGTTCTTCCTGTGCCATGTTCCTCAGCTTTTCTTCCCCTATAAATAACTCCAGATTCTGACACAGACCACATGATTCCTCCAACTCTGGACAAAATTCCCAATACTCAGTGTACCTCTATTTGTCCAGTGTCAAACAGAGGGTAGGAGGAGGCCAATTTAACCAGAAGCAGCAACAGAGATGCTCAGACTTAAGTGGCAGAAATAGAACTTGGGAAAACCAGGAGGGCTTGGCTTTCTGGCTCTAGTACCTACTTTGGGAAGCCAGAGAGGGCTTCCTCAGCAGTTATTCTCCCCCTGTGGCTTCCTTTCTGTTATGAGTTCTTAACACAATCCACTAATAGTGTAAACCTCCCTCACACTATCATTCTGAATAAGTCAGTCTTTTTAGTCATTTTGCACTTAATTAAGATACTGATTAAGACTTGTGACTTACATGGCCAAAGAGTTGGATACAGACAGATGACCGATTTACAAATCAATATGGACAAACTTCCTCAAGGATGGTTGTAATAATGGAGAACAATACACATATGACAATTTTTCTTATTTTTATTTCATATATAATTCATTGAGAGCTGACCAAATACAAAGTAACTGAGTAGGCTCTGGGTAGAAGGATAAAATACAGCCCAGCCTTCAAAGGAGTTGATAGTCTAGTACGACATAAGCACAAATCACACAATCCAGTGCGGCATCAAATCCACTAACTAAAGTTATTGTCTGCCTACTTTCCCCCAACTTACTGGAGGGCTATGGGTTTTGTTATTTTTCAGAAAAATTGTGAACTAAGGGAGAGCCGAGGCTCCCAGGTGTCACTTCTAGTTAACTATCTAACTCCAGAGCATCAATTCAGGTTCTGGGGTTCAAGACTAAGGCCCAAGACTTCCATTGAGGGAAAGACTCTGAAGCTAGTTCCTCACCTATCTTAAAAATGGGAAAAGCTGGGAAGCAGCTGTGGCTCAATCAGTAGGGCTCCCGTTTACCATATGGGAGGCCCCGGGTTCGGTTCCCGGGGCTTCCTGGTGAAGGCAAGCCCGCCCGCACGGCGTGGTTAGCTGACCCAGCGAGCGCAAGCAGCAAGTGGGGGATAAGTGAATAAATAAATAAAATCTAAAAAAAAAAAAAAAACCTTTCCTGGGGGACGGATGTGGCTCAAATAGTTGGGCATCTGTCTGCCATATGGAGAGACCTGGGTTCGATCCCCGGGACCTCCCGGTAAAATAAAAAAAAATATATATATATATAGAAGGCGCATGGGCTGCCAGGCTCTGTGTGCCGGTGAGCCGCCAGACCCCGGGAGCCATGCAGCAAGATGACGACGTAACAGGAGAGAGACGCAGGGGAGAGTCAAGACAAGATGCTCCGAAAACCAGGAACCGAGGTGGCGCAGGTCCTGGTGAAGACTGGAGGAGAAGGATAAGAAGAGATGGCAGGAAACACACACAGAGAACCACCCAGCGAATGAACACAAAACAGAAAATGGGGAAGGGGAGGGGTTTAAAATGGATAAAGTAAATAAATAAATCTTTAAAAAAAAAAAAACAAACAACTTTCCTGTATAGGTAAATACATGAAAAGATGCTCAACATCATTAGCCATCAGGGAAGTGCAAAATCAAAACCACAAAGAGCTACCATTTTACACCACTAGAAAGGCTACTCTTAAAAACAAAACAGGGAAACGGATGTGGCTCAAAAGGTTCGGCGTCCGTCTACCATATAGAGAGACCAGGGTTCGATCCCCGGTACCTCCCGGTAAAAAAAAAAAAAAAAAACAAAAACAAAAAAAAACAAATCAAAAGAGAAAATAAATCAATATTGGAGAGGATGTGGAGAAATAGGAATATATTCACTGTTGGTGGGAATGTAAAATGGTGCAGCTGTTGAGGAAGACACTTTGGAAATTCCTCAGAAAGTTAAGTACAGAACCACCATATGACCCAACCATTCCACTTCTAGGAATATACCCAAAAGAAGTGAAAGCAGGGACTCAAACAGATATTTGCACACCGATGTCCACAGTGGCATTATTCACAATTGCCAAAAGATGGAAGCAACCCAAGTGTCCATCAACAGATAAACAGAAACAAAATATGGTACATACATACAATGGAATATTATTTAACTGTAAAAAGGAATGAAGTTCTGTTACATGAGACAACATGGATGAACCCTAAAGACATCATGCTGAGTGAAATACACCAACACCAAAAGACAAATACTGTATGATCTCACTGATAAGAAATAATTAAAATAAGCAAATTCATATTGTCAGAAACTAGAATACAGGTCACCAGAGGCCAGGGTAGGAGTAAGAATGGGGAGTTAAGGCTTAATTGGTACAGAGTTTCTTTGGGATAATAGAAAAGTTTTGGTTTTGGATGGTGGTGCTGGTAGTACAACACCGAATGTAATTAATTCCACTGAATTATATCTTAGAATGTGGTTAATAGAGGGAAATTTTAGGTTGTATATATATTACTAGAATAGAAATTGTAAAAACCATAGGACTGTACAACATAGTGAATCCTAATGTAAACTATGGACTATAGATAACAATATAATTATAGTAATATTGCTTCATCATTTGTAACAAAAGTACCACAAGAATGCAAAGTTTTAATAATAGGTAAAACTATGTTTGGGGAGGGATATATGGGGACTCTTTTTTGCATGATTTTTCTGTAAACCTACAAAATTTCTAATTTAAAAAATGTTTAAAAGCTTTTCCTGTATAATAGATATTGGATTTGCTACATGAGACTTCTAGAATGGTTTATCAGGAAGAATTTTATCATGCTAGCATTCTGAATGTGAAACTGGGAGTTCAGCACCTAAACACTTATTGAGAAAAATCTTCATGCCACAATCATAAGGAAGGTTTAACATCAATGTTTGATATTGTATCATTATGGGATTGGTTTTAACAGTCTGGATATGGCAACTTGCCCTACTGGCTGTTTCACAAGCAGTTTCTGTGGTTTCAAGAAAGGCAGGGTGTTTGCTTTTAAACACTATCTTAAAAATATATTTCAGAACAGGTTCAAACCATTCTAAACAGAAGGAGAGAATGAAAACCAAACCAAATAAAAAATCTGGTGCTACCAGACAAAAAGGGAGCACAACAGAGTTGCAGGGTAGGAAAGAACATCATTCACAACCAGCACCAAGATGACATTTTTGAAAAGCCAGCATAGTACTTCTTTCTACCAAGTGAGAAAATTATGACACAGAAATGGTACTAAAGATATGAGATTAATAAAGGGAAATCCCCACAAAGATCATCATCTCCCCAAAATAAGCTTACCTGGCCCAAATGTATTTGTTTTTTTTTTTTTTTTTTTTTAAATCTCAATAGTTTCACATCAACAAAAGGACTGATGTCTAATCAATTAGCAGCTACACCTTTCTGCCAACATGACAGTAATTAAGGTAGAGCTTTTCCTCCCTGGGAATACAAGTGCAGAAGGGCAGAGCCCCTATAGACCTAACCCATTACGACAGCCTTTTCATTAGCAGGAAAACCTTGTCATGCACTCTCCACGGAAGCTGTGGCCCGCTCACGTGTATGTTGGAGATGGGGTGTGAGGAGGGTGAGGACCACTCATAAGAAAGCCTGTGTGTCTCAAAATAATTTAGGCGGACCTTGGTTTTTCCATTGTAACAAAAAGAGAGGAGTTCTAAAGTAATTGAGAAGTGGCACACAACCGTGATTCTGGAGAAGTGAATCAGCTTAGAACACAAACACAAACAACTGTATAGATAAACAGGCCCTCTTCCTCTGCTAGAGCCCAAGAGGGGGCACACGTGGCTAAATGATGCTTGAAGCAAGGGCAGCAGCTCACCCCTTTACCCTCACCCCATGCTGGCTTCTTAAAACAGGTTCAAAATTTGAGAACTTTGCTAATAAAACAAAACCTCGGTTAATAAGATTTTTTTAAAAGTACTGTTGCAAAGGTTAGACAAGCAAGTAAATCAAACCATAAACTCAAGTTCAAATTTCGTAGAGGGGTGCACAGCAACCAATCTCAGTAAGAAACAACTGCAGGTGCCCAGGGAGGACCACATGCATAGCTATGGGAACCAGCTTCAGGAAAAGAGGTGACCCAAAAGAAATACTGAACAAATGCAAACAGGAAATAGGGACATATTACTCAAGCAATGGGATAAAGAAACACAGCAGGATGGCCAGAGTTCAGAAACCAGGACTGAACTGGCACATTGCAAGGGCACACGGAGGCCTGGCAGAAGCCTGGCACTACCAGCTGCAGTGCTCAGTGCTCTTTGCAGTCAAGGCTAAAAGCAAGTAGTTCCGGGTCTCTGAGTGTGTAAGTGGCACACAGAAGGTTGTAAAGAGAGAACATCACTTTGACAGGCTTCACAGGGATAAAATGCAGAGTTAAGAACCACACACAAGTGTTGTTTTTTAGCTGCTGTTTTTTTGCTTGACCAGGGGGTGGGGGTGGGGATGTTTACCAAAAAAGCTCTAGAATCCCAGCATTTCATGGATGCCACAGAGTAGGACAGTCAAATATAGGAATCCAGACTGTCCTACGCTGTGTGGTACTACTTGTTGGACACTAAGTTTAGGTCTCAGGGATCTGGTTTTTCTAAAGGGGTTCTTGAAATTCCAGAAGATAGGGAGAGGTAAGGAGGAGAATCAGAAGCCGGGATTAAACAATAAGGTCCAAAGTGTGTCCCATAGCTGTTGTATGGAGCACTCAATACGAGGGAGGTAAGACCAGAGAGCTGGGTCTGCCTGCATCTGCACAATCTCTATCACTTTTACAATAGGCTATGAGGACAGAAAGAAACAACTAGGGGCAGAGGAGGCCATGCACATCTCTAAATCCAGTCTGTGAGACATTTACTACCCCACCGGCTGGGGGCTAATCTGAAGGGAACTATCTATCTTCTACTGCCTGGATACAACTGAAGCCAGGCACTCAGGGCTCTCCACAGCCACGAATGTCTGGTGGCTCTGACACTGAACATGCTCTGGAGACCACCTGGGTTTGTAACCTTAAAAGTACTCAACATTTCCAGGCCTATTTCCTCATCTGTTAGGTGGGGGGAAATAATAAGATCTACTGTCAAAATTAAATGAGTTAATGACTGTAAAATCCCTTTTAAAAAGTGCTTGAGACATAGTAAGTGCTCAGTAACTGTTGGCTATGTCTAAATTATGTCTATAGCTAAAGATATGTAGCCTCAGAAGCAAACCATGCAAAGAGGGAGAATGGGTGGGGCCACAGGCTACTCTTCAAGTACTTCTATTCTATTCTGTTTATTTATAATAGGTACCAGGGATTAAACCTGGGACCTCATACACAGGAAGGAGGCACTCAAACCACAGAGCTACACCTGCTCCCCTCTATTCTCTTTAATTAGGAGGTTCCCAGTGATCTGAAAGTTTCCCAATGACCTAGAGGGCTACCCAGGAGGTACTGTTATTGAGCTGTTGCCTTAGCTAACAGTGAACAAATCTCCTTTGAAAGCCAAAGTCTTTATTTTCAATACAGACCAGTGGCCAAAGAAAAAAAAGAGCACATCAAGTTCAATTCTGAACTGAAATAAAAGCCACATGTGAATCTGAAAGGAAAAACACTTTGTAAAATAACATGGGGGGGGGGGGAATAAAAAATAAATAAAGATACTTAAAAAACAAACAAACAGAGGATTATGGGAAATGGAACTACAGTCTATATGTAGATTCAAACTGATAGAAGGTAAGCCCTTGAAAGCTGTTTTTGTTTTTAATTATCCCAATGAGAATAATTCTGAGCAAATGACGTGAATTTAAAAAGATTTGCTGAAAGCTGCTCCAAGTGAATATTAAGAGGAAGCCAAGGTGTACCATTTGTGGTACTATGGAAAGCTTTTAAAAGTTAGAAGTACTATGGAAATTGGAGGAAGGAGAGGCAAAAGAACAAGGTCAAGAATTATACGGTTGGGGGGCAGATGTGGCTCAAATGGTTGGGTGTCCGTCTCCCACATGCAGGGACCTGGGTTCGATCCCCGGGACCTCCCGGTAAAATAAAAAAATTAACAAATAAAATAATATTAAAAGAAAAAAAAAAAAAAAGAATTATACGGTAGTTTAGAAACTGTATATCTACCACAACTTTACCTGCCTCTTAAAGACTCATCAAGCAGAGACAACATACACATGCTGTTTCAAATGCATAACACATCTATCTACCTACTTATTATAGGAGAAGATAAAGTGTAGCTACATAAGTGTGGAATTTTGCTTTAAGAAAAAGGGGCTAAACAAGTTAAATGAAAATTAGCAATGACAGTAGGTTCAGCAGCCATCCAGTGAACAGACTACCTCCTGGGTCTCCTGGCCTTACTGCCTTCAGCTGTTGTAGGCACCAAGGTTCTTCAAGGATAAAAGGCAAGCTTTGCAATTTTCAAATTTGGAATTGACCAATAGCCAAGATACAAGCTTTAAAAAAATACCTACTGTCATAATGAAATCCAAGTAAGCCAAATGATCTCTTTAATGGAATAAAAAAATAAATAAATAAAGAATAATGCTATGTATTAGAACAAGGAAACAAGCCAACTTTGGTCAAAGTCCCTTGGGTCACAAAGAACCAGCTTTCTCAGCTAGAAGGACTACAAACCAAGGCAGCAAGTGCCTTCCTGAGGCCCAGCCAAGCCTAACTAGGGGCTGGGAAGGGCAAAACAAAGGCTCATTAGGAGGTCATAACAAGTACCTAACCAATAAAGGATAGGGACAACCAACCTATATTTGTCCACAAGAGCAGTTCTCACATTTCTGTCTGGAAACGCTCTACTCTCTTAATTACTAAGGACTTTAAATAGCTTTTGTTTTTGTGGGTTATAGCTATTGATATTTACTGTATTAGAAATTAAAACTGAGAAAATGTTAAACTACCTATATAATTTGCGATATTACTAAGCCCATTACATGTAAACATGACATTTTTTAAAATAAAAATTACTGTATTTTCCAAAATATCAACTTAATATAGTCATAGTGAAATCCAAGTAAGCTAACCTTTAAAATGGAATTAAAGCAAAAAGCCATGAGATAATTTCAGACCACCACAACTAAGGAACATTCTATAACTAACTAATATTCTTCAAAATCGTCAAAGTCATGAAAGACACACAGATCAAACAGTCAAGGATTGGAGGAGACTGTGGAGACATAACAACTAAATGCAATGTGAGATCCTGGATTAGATCCTGGAAGAGAAAAGGCACATTAATTGGAAAAACTGATGAAATCTAAGTTCTGTACTTTGGTTAAAAGCATTATATCGAGATTATTCCTTAGTTTTGTTACACATTCATGGTTATGTAAGATGTTAACAGAAAGGGAAGCTGGGTGAATAATGTACAGGAACTCTTTGGACTATTTATGCAACTCTTCTGTAATTTTAAATGATCTAAAAATTTAAAAATTAAAATTAAAACTAAAAACAAAAACAAAAACAACTCACAAGGCCAATGCTATGTTATTAGAAGGAAATAAGCCAACTTTGGTCAAAGTCCCTTAGGTCACTGAGCACCAGCTTCCAAAAATCTACCAACCAAAGTCAGGGTGATCAACTCAAGTTTTCTCTAGTTATCCTTACAAGTTTTAGTTTCAGGAACACTTCGCACTCTTAGAATAACTGAATCCTCCAGCAGCTTTTGTTAATATGGATTATTTTCTATCAATATTTACTATATTAGAAATTAAAATGGGAAGACCTTTAAATATGTGTTCTCTTAAAAGAACATTAAAAAAAACATTACATGTCAACAGGAAGGACTTATTTATAATGAAAAAACTATTATTTTCCAAGCCACAACTTCATATATACAAAAGGAAGTCTAACTGATAAATTGATATAAAAGGAAAATGAGAAAAGGAATAAAATAAAAGGAAAACAGGAAAAAGAAAAAATTTAAAGAATAGAGAAAAAAAGAAACCACAGATTAAAAACAAAAAACAAAAACACCCCACAAGGTCAGTACTATATGTATTAGAAGAAAGGAATAAACTAACTTTGGTCAAAGCCCTCAGGTCACTGAGAACAAGCGACCTGAGTCAGAAGGACTGGAAACCAAAGTATCAAGTGCCTTTTGAAGCCCAGACAGGGATTAGATGGAGCGGGGAACTGCAAAACAAAGGCTCCTTATGAAGTCACAGTAAGTAAACAACTAATCAAAAATGGGGACAATCAACCCAAGTTTGTCTATAACAGTGCTTTTCTCACTTTTTGGTCTCAAGACCCTTTACCCTCTTAAAAATTTTTGAGGACCCCAAAGATCTTTTATGTGGGTTAAACTTATTGGTAGTAACCTCATTAGATAGTCAAACTGATAATTTAAAAATATTTATTCATTAATTCAAAATAATAATAAACCCATTACATGGTTACACAATTAAGAAATTTTTTATGAAAACACTTTTCTCCAAAACAGAGAGAAATCTCATGACAAGAATTACATTCTTTCATATTCTTGCACTCCTCTTTATTGTTTGACTTAATGTTAAACAGCCAACTTCTCAGATCTGCTCCTGCATTCAATGTGTTCTAATATGTTTTGGTTGAAGTGTATGAAGAAAATCCCACTTCACACAGACCTGTAGTTGGAAAATGGAGTTTAATACCCTTATAGATACTGAGGATTTTCTTCTTTGATACTAGACCAAAACTCATGAGGTAGTTTATAAAGGTCAGCTACAATGTAGAATCTGAAATCTTATCAACGAACTTTTTCTATATTTTTATATTAAAATCCATTGGTCGTCTGGCACTTTGAATGGCTCTTTTGCCCATAGGTAATTAGGAAAATATTCCTTCACTGAATTATGCAGAATTTCCATATAGTGACATTTCACAAAATCACATTCATTAATTTCATCACTGATCTCATTAGAAAAGTTACGTATTTAGAAGTTGTCACTGTGACAAACACAAGTTTTCCAAAATTCTAATTTCACTTGAAAACTTAAATTTTATCACTGTCAACAGTGACAGGTGCACTTCATTCATTTTCAAGAAAATGCTAGCTAAATACTCAAGTCTGAATAACAACCATCGCTTGTCTGCCAGTTGTTCTTTCAAGAAAAAAATGATGTTCCATGCAGCTGGTTCGGGCTGATCATATAAGTGCTTTGCCTTAGGACAACCGTCACACACCAGTATGTAGCAGCAACGCTTCATCAATAATCTTGCATTTCATCACTCAGAATATTAAAGAAACACTTACTGGATGGATGAGATTTAACAAAATTACAAGAGAATTAATAAAATGTTTAGTGCTTCATCCAAGACAGTCTTAAGCGAAGCTGGCTCTTGTGTTTTCCATCGTGAGTGTGTGGCAGGGAGGATGACTGTGACTACGCCTGCTAGGGGTTTGGTGCCATCGCCCTGATTCAAGTTATGACAACACCTGTCTTCTCTGCCACTGCTCTGGCACCAATGGTGCAAATGTAAACAAAGTTGTTCCAGGATAAACCATGAGATTCAAAAAAGTTTTCAACCCTTTGAATATTTATCACTACTTGTGTGTTGCCAAGCATTCCCCTGAAAGGAAAGAGTCCTCAAAGCGTAGTTGGTGCTGATACAGCAAGTCCAGCCACGTCTGTAGATGTGCTCATTTGTAAGGCAAAAGCAACATTCTATAAGCAAGGTATTAACTCAGTCTTCAAATGTGCAACTAAATCTTTAATTCGACAAGTTACGGTAACACTTGAAGTGGCACTGTTCTGATATTTTATTGCCTTTTCATCCAGTGGGCATTTAGTAATGTCAGTTGTTCAGGACTTTGCTAGTCTCTCAGCTACCGTGTGGGCTTCTCTGGCCAAAGGAGGGTGATAACCTACCCTGTATGAGGCTTCAGTGGCTTTTTCATTCCTAGTTGGAAAAGGTGGAACAATTTTTGCCTTTTAAAAGGGTCATAGTGTATACACTTATAATAGTCAAATCTTTTTTTCTTTAAACGCTGGCTGACTGGTCTCAAAATGATGCTGCCACTTCATGATACTATACAAAAATGTGTTGCATAAGATACAGTAAATCTATTAAGCTGACAGGAAGATAGCTTTCGTTGTTTTCCTTTATTTTTCCCATTTCTTACAAGTTTCAATGTCTTTAACCATAGAGGTTGCAGCTGTGGGTTGAGAAAGTAAGTCTTCTAATATCCCCCCCTTTTTAAGCCAATAATCCACCCCTTAAATATAAGAGAAATAATATAAATTTCCATTTATTTTAGAATTAAATGGTAAAATAAATTATAAATAAAGGTTTAAAATTTAGAAATTTTCTCAAAAGTTTTTTTTACAAGTTACAAGTTGTACTTACTTCTTGTGTTTCTTCAAGAAAATGCTGGGATTTCAAAATAACAGTTCACTGGACAACAATGAGGTTACAGAGATTACAGTAGGTATAACTGAAGACAGCTAGTAAGAGCACAGTCAAAAGTACTGAAAACAAACTGTGTTCATCACTGAAAATTTCCATATTAACACTTTAAAGTTTCCATATTAATACTTTAAAGTACTACCTTAAAAATTCTAGAAAACACAAGAAGACACACACATTTCAGCAGGTTAAAGAGCAATGATACCTTCACACATCATTTAGCCTCTGAAAAACTCTACTGTATACTCATGAGAGATTGAGAGTGAAAAAAGCAAATGTGTTAGTGTTATAATGAAAGTAATTTTGACCTTGTGCGCCACCTGAAAGGAGCTTAGGAACCCCCAGGGTCCCCAGACCACACTGTGAAAACCAAATTTGATATTGCACTGTCCAAAACTAACAAGTGCCTCCCCAGATCTCTCCAAGACAGGGCCTGGACTTTCGGCATTCCTGGCAGGTCAGAGGAAACGGCCCAGAACTAGCTTAGACCCTGTCACCAGGGGAACAGGGCCGTCCCTACTAAGTTGTCAGGTTGCCAAACCTGGCTTTATTGAGCAAGGTGGCCCCAGAGACATAAAAAGACACTGTTCTAAAGCAGAGAATTCCGAACTTCACAGAAATCAAGGGAATGGGAGAAAGAAAAGACCGGGTGGTTCTGGGATTCTATACATGAGGAAATCTTAAGACAACCGAAATTCCTCTCCTAAGCCATGCTACAAAAGAGGCATGGAAAAGGTGAGAGAGAGTGGGACAAGGAGACAGAAACTTGAGATGGACAGGAACATGGTCAGTGACAATGAAAGAAGGGAGTTCAGAGAAAACAAGCAACAGCAACAGAAAGGAAGGGAGACAAGTAAGCAGAGGTCAAAAGGAAGAGGAAAATACAGCGAAAGCCACACTCCCCAATGAGCTGAGGGGACACTTTAACTGTTCTCCCTGGTCACTGCTTCAATGTGAAAAAACTAAGCAAACAACTTGCTGTTCTGAAAGGGCATTCAGGCTCTGAAAGTGGCAAGAGATGAAGATAACAAGAGGCCAATGGAGACCAAAATCTTAGCCTAAGATTCAGACTCCACAAATTCACAGGAACAGTTGGGAAATGGCTGCTTTCCTCAGAGAAGCCAACAGAGGTAACAAGAACCTGCCTTCAGAGGCCCCATTGCAAGTAAAAAAGGAACCCAAAATCATTTGCTGCGAAATTCTATGTGGTCTTTAAGAGAAACAAGGAGCTTTCTCCTGTTGCTAAAGGGTAAATACTGTACTTGAAGAAAGAACCATGATGAAAGAAATGGGATTTTGGGGAGACAGGATTTTCGTGACAACTCCCTGTACTTGGTGGGGCCATGCAGAGAATAAACATAGGGCTCCTGTAACACCCAGACCCAACACTTCAGAAAAGCACCAGCTCTGGGGACTTTGGATTTGGCCTTCCAGCCATCGGCAAGGCTGCACAGCCACCGCTATCAACATTCCGGACCTAGAATCAAGGCAGGCAGTGCCTGGTGTGGTTTGTTTCTTTCATCAATAAAACCTCCTACTACTCATATCTTGTAAATATATGATTTTTTTTTTTTTTTTTTTTTTTTTAACACTCTCAAGCTGTACATGAACCTCTCCAACATTTTTTTTTTTTTCAGTGACTGGTACAAACAAACAAAATACACAAACAAATAAAAGACAACCAGAAAGGCTAGAAAAAGCAACGAATGGGCCCCTAATCGCTGGAATAGGTAAGGGGAACAACATTCTTTCAATCAATTACAAAGAAATTATGACCTGTATTCCCTTCTACTGGCCTGGAGCTATGTGGTGCTCAGAGAAAGTTCACTAAGTTGCTCAAGTGAACAATGACTAGGAAGATTATTACACAGTACTTACTACCTGCCAGGCACTCCTCTAAGTCCTTTATCTCTATTCACTCTGTAAATTTTCACAACCTACGAGATAGGCACTATTATTACTCCCATTATACAGGTGAGCAAATAGGCACGGTAAGCCCCTGGGCACAGGAGAGGCAGAGTCCAGATTCCAATACAGGAAACTAGCTGCTGAGCTGGCTCTTAACCACAATGCCTTATTTGAAGTCAACAAGTTCTGGGATCTCTTCTCTCAACTCTGCTTTAAGCTCAAGTCAATCAGAATTGACGCTACAAAGAGCTGGCCTAAGAGGCCCCACTTCCTGTAACTAGAAAAGCAATAATTCAAACTCTTGTGGGCAAAAAGACAAAGCAACAAGCCACAAGTGCCTCCAGCACTACATGCAAAGCCAGCCCGATGGTGGTCACCTGTGACGGGGAGGTGGGGAAGTGACAGAGTAAGGGAAGGCCAGCAGACTTTCAGGTCTAAAGAGGGTGGAGGCTCCCCAAACATGGGATGGCAGTAACGGAAACAAAACCCCAGAGGAATGATGCTCAGGAGAAGCAATGAGTAGACTGCTGCGGTGGCAACAGAGCAGCCTGTCTCCAAGGACTTGTCGTGGCAGCTTCACCCATAAATGACCAAACTTCTAACTTAGGACTGTTCTACTTGGTGAGGCGATGGGGAAAACAATCCTGCTACACTAGCAGTACTGAAGGTCAAGTGAGCCTCAAAATCCTAGGATGTCCTCCCTGAGAACAGTCTCACTACTACTATTTGAGGAAGTACCAGCAAGGTGGTGATGGATCACCCCCATCTTCTCTACAGGTAACTCAACCAAACTGTTCCATGGCTGAAGAACCTGCTGAGCAGCCAAAGACCAAAAACAAGCCCGTTTTTCCCCGGCAGACCTGGAAGACTGTCCCATGGCACTGTACCAAAAGGTCTGGAGGCTCATTGAATTTAGTGGCCAGGTCACCACAGCTAGGAGTCAGGGGTCCCAATTCCCTTCCAGACACAAATAGGGAGCCAACTGCAGGCCTGGTCCCTTCCTGCTGGCCAGGCTGAGGGCCTTTTGCCAACTGGGGCTTGGGAAAGGGGTCCAAGAAAAGGCGGCGTGTTTTAGAACTTCAAGTGGAAGGTGCGCAAATCCAACAAAATTGCCTTGAGGTTCAGCACGAGAGGCAGAGAAAGACCACTGGATGGAAAGGCCTGGCCCAGAAACCCATTCAGTCCTGGGAGGTGGGGTGGGGGGTTACAGACATCTTCTAAGCTCAGGCCTCAACCTTTGTGTTGCCAACTACCCAAAGAGCAAAAAAAATAGGCCGTGGCTGTTCAAAACCAGCTGGACTGGTTCTGCAGAAAAGCCCCTGGCCTGCTCCACCTTCCTTATGTTAAAAAGAAAAAGGCCAAAAGGGTGGCTTGGAGCCAGTCACTGAACACACCCCTCGGCACTCTCATCTGGTGTCCCTCAGGACTCACCTAGCCACCAACATGAATATCCATCTCACCCTCTCCCAAACTTGAGATTTATGGCTTTGTAAGTCTAAAATGAACCATCTGATGCACAAGAGGCAATGCACTTATTTTTGCGCCCTTTTGCCATTTTCTAATGTGAAATATAAGAAAAAATAGCAAGTAGGGGGAAATGCGCATCAACCCAAAGACAGACATCTGTGGAGAGAATTCCCCACAGGGACAGAGAAACTTCAAACATTCTAGACAAACACAGACATTCAAATAAAGATATTTAGCCTATTTATACCCCCAAAGGAGGAGCGGGGAGTTAATACTCCTTAGGTCCCAACTCCAGAGAGAGAGGCCAGATTCTACCTTTGGTGTCGTTTCAGAATCAGAAATACCACCTCAAAGTCTAAAAGATGAGTGATGACATCCAAAGGCCCACACCAAAACAGCTGTGGCCCGGGGGTAACATTATGCTCCAAAAGTCAGAACTTCAAGAGTTAACATGGGCTTAGACTTTACCTCCTCCGTACCTGCAGTGGAAGTGGGTGCTTTCCTCCCCCACAAGGTTTGTTAAAGGCTTGCTTTTCCCTCTGCTGAGACAGAAGGGGGAAAAGGCCTAGGTAAGGCTTTGGTGACTCGCTTGGGTTTGATGAAAGCTGGGAGAGAGCCTGGTGAACCCAAGTTTCAAGTGTGAAATGTACAAATACTGGAATCTCCCATCAAGAGACGGAAACTGAGCCATCTCTCTGGTTGTCAATTTGCTGAAGTTCCGCTGAAAGAGGAAGGACCAGATTTAAACTCCACCTACCCTTTCCACAGCCCTCCCAATTTATGCTTTGATGGGAAAGCAGGGAACCTGACAGCAACACCACAGCTAAAACAGAAGTCAACCCTTTCCACACCTCCTCCCAGAGCAGAAGCCTAGGAGACAAAGTCTACAGCTTAACCAAGCACAGTTGGGGCTGGCCCTGGTTACTGCAGAAAAGCCTCCTCAAGCAGTCCCAGGAAAGGACTGATGGACCAACTACCTTGTCCTTTCCATTTGCTGAAGTTACTTCATTCCAGTCCATTAATGGGCTTCAAAGTGCTGCTGGGGAGAGTCCATTTAGCAGAGACACTACCAAGGGGCCAAAGGTGGCGCCCAGCCCCCACCCTGCTTGTTGATAATGGGCCACAAAGCCGGAGGCTTGGCTGCACTCTAGGTATAAAATATTCATTCAAATCGACATAATACATATGTAGGAACATCATGGAAGCTCCTGGGAGAAGAGAAATGCCCACCAGGTGGCTAAGTGCTCAACGGGAGAGAGTTCAGGAAGGCATGAGTTAGTCCTGGTCCAATGCCCACTGAGAATTAGGCTGTTCTGTCCAAAGGGGAAAGAGTCTAGTCTGAAAAGTTTTTGACTTCCAAAAAGATCTAATCATGCAAACCTCTTAGGAAAACAAACTCAATTTTTCCTTACCTTAGAAATATCAACTCTGCTTAGGATATTTATGCTGGGGGGGGGGAGGGAGGCGGAATCTCCATCCCAATCTTTGGTCACAGTATGAAAGATTCAGTTATCCCAGGGAAAGCTTGATTTTAACCTGAAGCACCCAAGTCTTGAAGACTGCCTTATATTCATCTGTTAGATACTTCCCAAAGTCCACAGACTGGAGAAAAATTATTACAATTTACTAAGTATTTTTTCCAGTTACTTTAACTAGGTCCAAAGGTTATGAAATGGCAACTCTCTGAAGGCCAGGGACTCCTAAAGCCCGTGTTCTAAAACACCTCATTCCTGAGCTCTAAGGCCTAGCAGAAAGTGAGAACACATAGTCTGACATTCACCTACATCCCTGGCCAGAGCCAAAGGGCACTCGAAAGTGAGCACCCAGAACACGGCACCACGCAGCTTGCAGGGCCTTGCAGAACCAGGCCTGAAGTGATGGCTAACCAAGCCAATTCACCTAGGGAACATCAAAAACAAATTGTGCAATACATCATTTGGCCAGAATCAACTCTAAATCTTGGAATGGACCCCCTACTATTGTCAGTGGGGTCCAAGGAATACGTGTGTTTGGAGTGGCTCTGGTGTTCTTTTCAGGAGCCTCTAAGTTAGTTTTGCTCTTTCCACCAAGACTTCCAGACTCCTCTCCCCAGAACGACCTGAGAGAATAAACAATGTCACTCACTCCCTGAAGAGTGACAGCAAGTCCCTCCCTGGCTCAACCCAACAGAAGGAGGATAGGTAATGAAAAGGCTCCTGGTTTCTCTTAGGAGACCTCTACTGTGGGTCTGAGGCCCAGAGGTAGGAGTGTGAAGCCATGCAGCCCCTCTCCCATAAAGCTTTAGCCAGCAGCAGGTGGAAGTTGGACCCCTCTCCACAACTTGCCTGTTATTGCTGCTGTTGGCAGAAAGACAAACAGTCTTCTTGCTGATTGCTTTCACCACTGCCAAGCCTCCCATCCAACAGAGCCATTTGGAAGAGAAACAAACAGAAAGCTAGCTCACAGACTAAGAATCCCCCCAACCACCAGCCTTGGGTCAGAAGACACTTCTGCAAAAGGAAGAACAAGTCTATGGCTGTGAGGGGGTAAAAAAACAACACACATCCGGAAGCAGGTGTGACAAAATCATCTTAAAGACAGTGCTTGACTTTCATTTCATACTTTGTCAGGAGAGTCGACAGCAAACAGGCAACCTTCCTGCAGCACAAGGTTTATTTTTATGTCTCAACATTTTCTGCGTGTGTGTGTTTAATTCAGATGTGATCAAAGAGCTCCTGGAAACAGCTTCTCATCAGACACATTTTTATAAGAGGGAAAGGAAGACCAAGAAGAGATTGGAGCTTGAAGACAACCAGTGGAGTTTGTTTACCTATTTATACTGAAACCAGTTTGGGTAATTTAAATCTAGCAAAGATGATAGAGGACCTTTCCTTCGGGAAGGTATCAGCCCAACAAAATCCCTTGTCTTTCATTTCATAACATTAAGGCTAAGGAGAAGAAGCCTTCTGACTGCAATGACTGAGCTTCCATTACTATTTTAGCCAGAATCACTACAGGACCATCTCTTACCTGGTGACATTGTCAATTCTAAAGGAGGCCAATGCTTCTTGCAGCCCTGGCCTTGTGTCTTTTTCTTTTTTTAAAAGAATACAGGCAGCTGCCTGTAAGAGAAGCAGCCTAAGTTTCCCAAAGTCTGTGATTTTACTGAGATAAGACTACATATTTTGAGTCAGTTGTGTGATCAGCTACCCTGAGTTCCACAGTAGGAGCTATAAAGCAGCTTGGGCTCAGGAGCCTAAATCCATAAAGGTGAGCAATTCATAACTGGAAACAGGATAATAACATATGTAGCCACTGCTCCCTACAAAGTTATCAAAGAGCAGCCTGTATTCCAAAATGGCTCACCAATCACTGCTATCATGAACTCAGTAGATGTGCACTCAGTCCCTAAGTGCTCAGCAGTAGGCGAGGCATGTAGGAAGAGAAGAAATCAATGCACATATCACAAGAAAAAAACATACCAACGATACATTTGCATTTAGTAAACAGGATGGAGAAACCACATGAGGCAGCCTCTTGACCCCACGGAGAGAGCAGGCCCTCAAGCGCCACTTCCCAATGGCCGGAGGGTTCCAGACACTTGGCCTCCTCCTACCAACTTATAATCAACAGTCTGGGAAAGTTCTCTGGTTAAGCAGGGTCTACCTGCTAAAGCAAAGGTTGTGAGAGAAAAAGCATGGGACAGGTGACTTAAGAGGGCCCAGGGAAAGTGGCTCCCTGTATAGAGAGAAACAGCTGGCAAGCCAGAGGCTGTGATGTGCAGACCATGCCCCACTGTTTCTAAAGACCTCAGTCCCATGCAGAAACAGCTGCCAAACCCACTGATGAAATGGAAAGCAACCATTCTGCCCTCTCAACCCCTATTTCATCCCCAAAAGCAATCAATCCATCAGTAATAAAAGGGCCCACCACTGCAGAGAGGAGCTCTGTCCAGAACTCAGAACTCTTGTGTTCCTAACTGCCCAACTGATGAGAGTGAAGGGGTAACAAAATAGAGAAATGTAAGAAAAACTTTAAAAAGGAAAGATTTTGCAGAGAAGGATGTCAACATGCAAGAGAATATAACAATGGCGCTATCCGGTTAAAAGAAAAGAAGGGAAAAAGAGGCAAACATAAACGATGAAATGAGGGAAAAGAATGCAAAAAGCACTGCAAGCCTAGCGGTGAAGAGCTCCCTTCTCTAATCAAGTTTTTTTTTTTTTTTTTTTTTTTTTTTTTGCTCAGGGGTCTCTCCACAGAGCAGTCAGCAAAGGCACTTGGAAATGGTGAAAGAAAGTGGAGGGGGTCAAAGACGGACACCTCCAGGCTCAGTAGTGAAATGACAAAGAAAAGGCTAAGGCTTGGGGGACACATGACAGCAGTGATTGTAGGGCAAGGGGGAGCAGGTAGGGTCCTGAGGCTAGCTCAAAAGACTAGCCTGCAAAATTCCTGGACTGGGAGTTACAAACATTAGCCAAGAAAAAGGAGATGGATAGGGGCATATGTGGGGAAATAAATTATGATATGAAGAAGGCAGGAGACTAATATGGAGATGAAAGCAATACTGATTAAGAGGCATAGTAAGGAAGATGGGGTGAGGTTAAAGAAACAGGAAGGCAGCAGCAAGGAGGAAGACACTGTGAGAAGTGACAGATTCTGGAGTGAAGAGACAGGAAGGCACCATGGTTTGTGTGGCAGTGTAAAAGGAAAGGCAAGGTCGGTGATGCAGCGAGGCACGGGAAAGGACTCAGCAACAGGTTGTTAATACAGTGGGCCGGAATAAGTGAGTCTTTCCTTCAGTAGCAAGAGAGAAAACGGGTAAAACACTCACAGTAAGAAGCGGGAGGCAGAGGAGGTAAGAGCCAACCCCCAGGGAGGAGAATGTGAGGGATCCAAAGACTCACAAAAGAGCGAAGACTGGAACCCCAAAGACAACCTGTGGGAAAGCCATGCGCATGACAGCTGTATGAGAAACACGGAAGCAACAAATGCCAGCGCCAGGAACCAGGGAGCTCCGGGGGAAAAGAGGGAAAGTGATGAGCACAGAGTAGGCGAACGATTTGGAAAGGTGATGAGGGTGGAGCTGGTGGGTTGCAAGCAAGAGGGAGCGCACAATTTGTAAAAGGAAGAAACAGGGCAGAAAAAGCTGGCGAACTGAAAAGGGAGAGGAATAGAGAACACACGCCGGGGCAAGGACCCTGAGGGTGATAACCAGAGACTGGGAGAACCGCTGCGGGCCGAGGGGAAGCCAGGTTAGAGAGACGGCGGAAGAGGTGGACAACAATTTGTGACAAATCGCAGGGTGCTGCTATTCGAGGAGCAGGAGGGTGGCTGCTTTAAGCGTGGGTGAAGGAAGACCAGAAAGGGCCCCGAGAGAAAAAGGGAAGAGAAGGGGAAGCTGGGGTGGTAACACGGAAGAGCGCTGGAGGGCGGTGAGGGGGAAAGAGGGGTTGGCAGAAGGACGAGTGTGCAGCCTGGAGTCACGACAAGGTGGGTCCCAGGACAGGACTCGGAAGGGGATGTGCGGAGCCGGGAGCCAGATGACAGGGCTGCCAGGGCTTGCAGGATGGCAGCAGGGGCACGAGGAGAGCAGAGGAGGGAGGAGGCTCCGCAAGGTGCCGGGGCCCAGCCAGAGAATTCGGGGAGCCCTCGAGGCTCCTTACCTGCTCCGTGTCCCTCTCGTTCAGCGTGGGTAGGGGGGTCCGGGCGCTGGACATGGCGCCGGTATCTCAGGGGAGGGAACTGAGAAGCTTGGAGGAAGGGAGGGAAGGGAAGGCGCGGAGCCCAGTCGGGCGGGGCTTCTCACAGCAGGGGCACCCGCCGCATGGGCCCCGGCCGGGGGTGCGGGGAGGCCGGGCAGCCGCTCACGCCAGCCCGGGGATTCGCCGCTCGGGCTAGGCCGCGCCGGCTCCGAGCGGCTCCGGACCGCACCCCCCCGACCCCCGGCTGGGCTGTGCCGCCTTTCGGCCGGGCTGCGCCGCTCCGCCTACTCTCTGCCGCCGCAGCCGGCCGCCTGCCTCGCTCCTCCCCTGCCCTCAGCGGCACTGCTCCGCGCCCGGCACACAGGCAGCCGCCGCCGGACCTGCTGCTCCCAACATGGCCGCCACCACCGCCAGTCCTCGGCTCTTTCCGCCGGCAGCAGCCGGAAACATCCGAAGCGGCTAGGGACGGGAGGGGAGCGCGCCTCCTCCTCCCGGTCCCGAACTACGGGTGAATTCCGGAAACACCCGAAGAAGGTAACCCCCGGGGACGTGCACGCCTTCTCGAGTCCGAAGACCAAGCTTCGGCTCTGTTTACGGAAATGCACGAAGCGACTCTGGGGACTCCAGGGCTATCCAGCCACGCCCACTGGTCTTTCCCCGCCCACTTCAGGAGGGCTCGCGGTAGTTTCCGGAAACACCCGAAGTGGCTCCGCGTGCTGTAAGGCGGCCATGCCCCGCGCCGCCCCGCCCCGCCGCCGACGGCGGTCGTCGGCCATTTCCGGCAACACCCCGGGCCCGGGGGGCCCCCCAAGTCCTTCCCCCGGGTGGTATTCAGAGTCTTCGTTTCTTTCCGTCAGTTTTCGGGTATTTTCAAACCTTGAACGTGGGTCAGCACTGCGCGTTTATTATTTGACCAGTCAGAAAATAAGGCTGCTAACCTTCCTTGCAACTGGCATCCATTGGTTCCAGAGTAACTGCCTCTGCGTGTCGGTTCTTCTGACCTATCAACGTGCTTGTCACCTGTCAAATGCAGCGTTAGGCTGTTATCTACCTACCCACCATCCGTCTCTTAGCTTCTGTTTATCCATGCATCCGTCCCTACACCTATGCAGGGCTCATCGCGAGTAGACACCAGGTTCGCTTCCTTTCCTCCCAGGGGCTGGAGGCTCCTGAGCCCCCCACCCCACCCCCCGCAAAGAAATGTGGAGTCCTGCAGTCCAGCCCCAGCTCTGTCGAGTGGAACTGCTGTGTGATCTTGGAAAAAATCACATGCTATCTCTGAGGTAGGCTTCACGAGGCTCCATGCCTTTGTTGCACCCTTGCCCTTCTAAAGAGTATCTTTGCATTCCATTTAGCTTCTTAGATGTCCCTATAAGTTAAGGGAGAAGAGTCATTCTCATCCCAACTCACAGCTTCTAAGACAAAGCAACTCATGGAAAAGAAAAGGGAAACTGGTTGAACTTGAGGAATACTCAAAATGGCACCAAGAATGAGCCCCTGGAGAAGTTCTTTTTCTTCTCTGGGCCTCAGCCTGCCCAGCTTTGGAGAGCCCCTGACTCTTAACAGGAAACCCAGGGGCAGTCTGCTTCCGCGCCTCACTTCTCACTAGACCTCTTCACCAGGGAGAGGCAGCAGCCTGGGTCTGATTTCTCTGGCTTGAAGCTTCCCCCACCCATCATACCCCAGACAGGTTGGAACTTGCTCCTTTAGGGCTCAACAGCAGCTTAAGGTGGGGAGGAGCCAGAGACCAGGCTCAGGCCACACGTCCCCAAAGGTACAGGAGCAGAGGAGGCCCCAGCAGTTAGGGGACAAAGTGCTGGTTGGACTGCAGACCCTTGACTTCCCACTCCCTGCTACAGCAGAAGAAACAGGCAACCCAAAGAGGCCAGGGCATGGGCGTGAAAGTACTTCCTAAGGCAACAGGTACAACCTACAGTCTTAGTAAATGTGCGGGATTCTCGGACACCTCCCCAGAATTCCGTCACCGAGGAACAAGTCGATGAAGGAACCCAGAAGGAGGTGAGGGAAAATGAAAGAAAAGATGAGGACAGAGTATATTCCACTCTCTCCACCTCAAATTCCTCCCGAAAGTCCATGAGAATGATCTGCCCTCTGGTGGCCAAAAGGAGATGCATGCTGACCCGGTGCCTGATACCACCTCTGAGGTCCAGGTAGGGAAAGCCGGGAAGAAAGGGGAAGGGGTTGGAGGGGCAAAGGAAGTTGGACTCAGGAGTCTCTCCCTGGCCCCTGCTCTCGTCTAAGCAAACTCTCCCCTCTCCATGCTTCTACTTACTCAAGCTCTCACACCTGTCCTCTTACTGTCAGCTCTCCCTGTCTCCACCTGTATTAGTCAGGGTTCTCTCGGGAAACAGAATCAGCAGGAGATATCTGTGAATAATATGGAACTCTAAAAGAGTCTCTCACGCGACCGTGGGGACGCACAAGTCCAGGTTCCTCAGGCACGCTGCAAACCAGGGGCTCTGATGAAAGCGGGATGAAAGGTCGTTGATGAGTCTCTGGGAGAAGTTGCCTGTCCAACCACGAGCTGGGAAATTCTCTCTGAATGTTGAAATCACTTCCACTTTTAAGTCATTCAACTGATTGGATAAAGGCACCACCCATCGATAATGTAATCTCCCTGATTGATGCAGATGTAATCAGCCATCCACGCAGTAAACTCACTGGTGATTGAAGTCCATAAATGCTCTTGTATTACAATTAGCCCAGTGCTTGCTGGAACAAACACCTGGACACAACTACTTGGCCGAGTTGACACATTAGCCTTAACCATCACACCACCCCAACCTAGCTCCCACTTGGGTCTCAGCTCAGGGCTGCCTAACCAGGCTCTTGCCTGGAGTTCCAACTCCCTCCAACCTACGTCACCAGACATGCCAGAATAATCTTCCTAAAGTCCATTTCCAATGACATCTCTGCCCTACTTGAGGGCCATCACTAGTTCACAGGGCAGTTCCCAGGCGTGTGACCTGTGCAGTTGCTCAGAAGGGCCTGTGCTTGGTTTAATGCTCTGCTGTCATTGTCTTGAAATTTTCTAACAGGGAGGGCCTGCATTTTCATTTTGCACCTGGTCCCCCAAAGTATGTTGCTGGTCCTGGCTGTAGGATAAAATGTTTAGCCTACATTCCAAGTTTTGCACAACCTGGCCTTAATTTACCTTGCTCCTCTCCAGCAGTGCTGCTGGTTGACACCTCCCCCTTACTCCTGCCCTGACACCAAGCTTCTCGCCTCCATGATTTTGTTCAGGAGCTCTCTCCACTTAGATTGCTCATAACCTATCCCAGCTTCCAGATGCATTCCAAGATCCGGTTCAAATGATACCTTCTCAAATCCCTGAACCTACCTAGCTAATTCTGCTTAAAGATTAATTACAGGGAAGCGGCTGTGGCTCAATCAGTGGGGCTCCCGTTTACCATGTGGGAGGCCCCGGGTTCGGTTCCCGGGGCCTCCTGGTGAAGGCAAGCCTGCCCGCACGGCGTGGTTGGCTGACCCAGTGAGCACAAGCAGCAAGGGGGGCGATAAATGAATGAATAAATAAAATCTTAAAAAAAAAAAAAAAAAAAAAGATTAATTACAGCCACACATTTACCACCTATCCAGTTTGCAAATTAATTCATTTAACAAATCTATGTGCAAGGTGCTGTTCTAGACTCTTCGGTATATCCGTGAACAAAATGGACAAAGATCTCTGCCCTTGGGGAACTTATATTTTAATGGGGGAAGACACAACCCACAAAATAGTGAATATTGAATGCCTTGGGGACAAAAAATGGAGCCAAGTAAAGGTTGTAGGATTGAGGAGGCGGAGAACAGGTTACAGTTTTAAGGTGGTAACCATAGGCCTCATAGAGAAGGTGACAGTTGAAAAAAGACTTGAAGGAGGTGAGGGGGTGAGCCCTGCAGCTAACTCTGGAAAGAGCCTTCCAGGCAGAAGGACTGGCCAGTTCAAAGGCCCTGAGGCAAGAGTGTGCCTGGCCTGTTTGAGAAAAAAGAAGGCCAATGAGGCTGAAGCAGAGCACGTGAGGGGGGTGTTTAGTAAGGGAAGCGGGCAGAGAGATAATGTGGAGCCAGGTCTGGGGGACCATGGCTTTGGTTGTCCCTCAGAGTGAGAGAAGGAGCTGCTGGAGTGACATGATCTGACTGGCTGCTGGGCTGAGAATAGAGTGAAGGGCAGGAACAGAGGCAGAAGCCGAGAAGCCAGGATGGAGGCTTTTGCAGTAATTCAAGTGAAGGGTAACAGTGGCTTGGACCAGGGTGGCAGCAGTAGAAGTAGAGAGAAGAGGACAGATTCAGATATATTTAGAAGTTGGAGCCAAAAGGAGTTCTTGATGGACTGAGTCCAGGGATATGCAAGACAGGATTTAAGGATGAATCCAAGCTTTCTGGTCTAAACAAATAAACAAACAAACAAAACACAAAAGTAAAGGCATCTATCAGAACAGGTAGAGAAAAATGATATTAGTTTCCTAGGGTTGCTGTAACCAAAGTACCACAAACTGGGTGGCTTAAAACAGAAATGTATTCTCTTGCAATTCTGCAAGGCCAGAAGTCTGAACTCAAGGTGTCAGCAGGCCCACACTCCCTCGGAAGGTTCTAGAATCCTTCCTTGCCTCTTCCAGCTTCTGGTGGCCCCAGGCATTCCATGGCTTGTGGCAGCATCACATCAATCTCGGCTTCATCTTCACATGGCTATCTTCTCCCTGTGGTTCTCTGTGTCCTCTCTTCTTCATGTAAGGACACCAGCCATTGGATTTAGGGCCCACCCTAAGATAGTAAGACCTGTGGTAGCTTGAGTCTTTTGTGGACCTTAGAAAATTAGATACTTACCTGGCAGGGGAGATACCATGATCACGAAGGTGGTTTTCCCAGGGCGAGGCTTATCCATTGCACTCCGGATGTGCTGACCCCTACGATTTCCCCAAATGTGGGAAACTCGACTGCATAATTTGTGGTAGTGGGGGACTGCGTTCGCGCTCTCCCCCGTCTTTCCAAGTTTTAAAAGCAGGCTTTTTCTGGTGGTTTTGAGCGTTCTCTATCTCCCACGTGCTTGACGTTTTCCTTTGACGTGGAGGTTGTATGTGATATTGAGAGCTTTAAGTAAAATGCTGGTTTTTTAAGGGCTTGCCTTTAAAGCGGTATCTGCTTCCCAGTCTTGAAAGGACTGAGCTAGTCCTTGGTGAGCTAGGATCGGGCCTGCAGCGCTCTCATTACTGTCCGCTCTTCCATTCCAATGGCGGGCGTCATTGGCAACATGGTCTACGGGAGGGAAGGCCTGGGGCTGGGTCATAGACGATAGATAGCGAAGGCCCAACTATGAGCCCACCCCTAAGAATTGGGGCATTTGTGGTCCTGGAGAAGTCCAGTGGATCTGGGAGACTAGGCAAGACTCCAGGCCATCTTGGAAAAGGTCTTTCACGAAAGCTGGTTGGAGAGAATCTCCTGACCCTCAGAGAAACAAGAGACTCTCTGCGGTATGTTTGAAGATTCGGGGCCACCCTCCTGACTGACATGGAAACTTTCCTCCAGTGACAAGGTTGCCGTTTCACCTTCCTAAATCCCATCCCCTATGGCCAACCACTCAACAACAACAACAACAAAAAAAAAAAAAAAAAAAGAAAGAAAAAAAAAGAAAAAGAAAATTAAGTTCTGAAATTAATCCATTCCTGTGGGTATGAAGCTATTGTAGGTGGGACCCATCGATTAGATTACTTCAGTAAGGCATAGCCCAGGGTGCATCTTAATCCTCTCCCTGGAGTCCTTTATAAACGGGAAGATACAGTGAAAGAAGGCCACAGAGACAGAGAGAAAAACTTCCATAAACTGAGAGAGAAAGCTCTGGAAGCCAGAAGCTGAATTCAACAGAACCTGACAGAGAAAAGGCCACAGGAGCTCAGAGAGGAATCCACAGATGGAGCAGCCAGAAGCTGGAAGCAACAGGGCCGGAGGAGAAGGCAGAGACCAGTAGACTGTGATAGAGGAGTCCAGGATCACCCACAGCTGGTCTTCGGGGAGAGAGCTTCACCTGGCACCTTAAGTTGGACATTTTTCTCAGCCCGGGAACTGTTAGCTTGTAAGTAAAAAAAAAATACCCCTTGTCAAAGCTAACCCATTTCTGGTTATATTGCATTGGCAGGCTTTAGCAACCTAAGACAGCCTCATCTTATCTCTTATCTCTGCAAAGACCCCTATTTATACACAGGATCACATTGTGAGGTTCCAGGTAGACATGAATTTTGGGGAGGTTTTATTCAATTGCTTGAGCCACAGCTGCTTCCCTGTTTGTTTTTTGTTTTTTGTATCTCTGAATTTCCATCATGCATTTTATCACCACTGACATACACCAGGTTTCCCTGACTTTAGGATACCATGGAGTATAAGATTGTATTGTATGAGTCCACCTATATGAATTATCTAGGATAAACAAATTCAGAGAGACCGAAAGTAGATTAAAGGTTACCAGGGACCAGGGTGAGGGAAAAATGAAATTATTGCCTAGTGGGTACAGAGTTTCTGGTTTGGGTGATGAAAAGTTTTGGTAATGGGCAGTAGTGCTTGTAGCACATTGTAAATGTAATTGATGCCATCAATTGCACACTTAAAAATGGCTAAAATGGGGGAGCAGGTGTAGCTCAGTGGTTTGAGCACCTGCTTCCCATGTATGAGGTTCAGGGTTCAATCTCTAGTACCCCCCTTAAAAAAAAAAAAAAAAGGCTAAAATGGCAAATTTTATGTTATATACGTTACCACAATTAAAGAAAAAATCAAAACAAAACATCGAGAGCTGCGTTGTAGGTGAGCATCATCACTTTTTTTTTTTAAGATTTATTTTTATTTATTTATTCATTCAATCAATTGGAGATCTTAAAGCTAGAACTGAGGATTTCATAAGTCAGAAAGAAGAATTTCTGCCTCTACCTCAGCTAACCAGCTTTTCCTGGGAACTCAACTTCACCTGCACTAGAGTTTCCAACCTGCAGCCTGCCCTATGAAATTCGGACTTGCCAATCCCCATAGCTGCATAAGCCAATTTCTATAATAAATCTATCTATCTATATATCAAGCACCTGTTGGTTCTGCTTTTCTGGAGAACCCTGACTAATATCATGTCCTTTGGGTGATTTTCTTCTCCATTATTAGATCCAGTCCAAGACTATGTGCTGCATTTAATTGTCATTTTTCTGTTTGTTTGTTTCTTTGGCTGCTAAAGCAAATACAATGCAATGGGTTGGCTTAAAAAATGGGAATTTATTAGCTCACAGTTTTGAGGCTAAGAAAAGTCCAAATCAAGGTGCCGTCAAGGCAATGCTTTCTTCCCGAAGACTGGCATTCTAGGGCTGGCTACCGGCGATCCTTGGTCCCGGGCTCCTCTGTCACATGGCAGTGCACAGGTGTCTTCTCCTGGCCTCTCTCTTCTCTTTCAGGTTCCCTTGCTCTACAGCTTCTTGCTTCCTGTGGCCTCTCTCTCTGTCTGAATTTCATTCCACGTATAAAGGGCTCCAGTAAGAGGATTCAGACCCATCCTGACTGAGGTGGGCCACGCCTTACCTGAAGTAGCCTCACGAAAAGGTCCTACTTACAATGGGTTCCCACCCACAGGAGTGGGTTCAGTTTAAGAACATGTTTTTCTGGAGTACATACAGCTCCAGACCACCACAGCCATTGTCTCTTTAGTCTCTCTCTTTTTAAAATTGGGGTAACATATCTACAGCATAAAGTTTCCCATCTCAACCCGACCCAAGCACTTGGCTCAGTGGCATTGATCACACTCACAATGCTGTGCTGCCATTACCCCCGTCCACTACCGAAACTTTTCCAAACAGAGATCCTGCCCCCTTTGTGCCTTAACTCCCCATTTTCCCTCCTCCTGGTAACTTGTACTCAGCTTCCAGTCTCTGTGAATTTGCATATTCCAGTTATTTCCTAAACAGTACCTATCCTTTTGTGTCTGGCTTATTTTCCTCCACATGAGATCTTCAGGGTTCCTCCATGCTGTAGCATGTATCAGAATTTATTTCCTTTTTATGATTGTATAAAAGTACTGAAAACTTTGACAACTCTGATAACTAGCAATAGCTTCTATGGGACTCAAAAGTTCAATCAACAACTGCAAAGACTGTAGGAACTCAATTCAAGTGCCTGACTCAACTAGACAGGCCAGATCCCACAGCTTAAAGACGATCCTCTACAGGGCTGTCCCCAGGTACCAGTTTCAATTTCAAGGGCCCAGGCTGTCTGCACTTCTGACCCACTGCCTACACATTCAGAGGTTCCCACCACCCCCTCCAGTTCCACAACTCGCTATAATGATTCACAGAACTTGCTGGAAGCTCTATACTTGTGGTTTTAGTTTTATTGTGGAAAAAAGGATATAAATGAGAAGACAAAAGATGAGATGCAAAGGGCGAGGCTTGGGAGGGTCCCAAAGCAAGCATCCGTGTCCTCTCCAAATGGAATCAAATTTCGGGACACAGCAATGTATATTATCTGTCATGAAAGCTCACCTGAGCTGAGTGTCCCGAGTTTCTATGGGGTCTCATTATGTAGGCATGATTGGTAAAATCTGTGCCCACGTGGTTGCGCTAGAGCTTCAGTCCTTCTCTTCTTCCATAGGTTGGGAAGGTGGGGCTGACAGGTTTGGCTCAAAGTCCCAACCCCTTAATCCCAAGGTGTGGCCAGCAACTACACCAAGACTACAGGTGACACTGGCCCCAACCTGCCCTATCAAGTGTGTCCTGGGCCCACCATGAATAACCAAAGATGCTCCTATCATGGAAAATTATAAAGATTGTAGTGGTTCCTGTCCTCAGGACTGGGGACAAAGAGCAGCCAGGTGTTTCATTATGCTCTGGGCTGAACAGTATTTCCTTGCATGTATATAACACCTTTTGTTTTCCATTTACCTGCTGGACTTGTGGGTTGCTTCCACCTATTTGCCTATTGTGAATAATGCTATGAAAATTGGTGGACACATACCTGCCTTCAATTCTTTTGGGTCTCCATCTAGAAGTGATATTGCTGGGTCACATAGTTGAATGTTTAACTTTTTGAGGAACTGCCAAACTCTCTTCCTCAGTGGCTGCACCATTTTACATTCCCACTAACAATGAACAGTTGTTCTTATTTCTCCACATCCTTGCCAGTGCTTGTTATTTTCCGGTTTTTAAAATAATAGGGGACTTCCGGGAAGATGGAGGACTAGTAAGACACAGGAATCTCTTCTCCAGAAAAATAGCTAGAGGACAGGCTGAAACAGCCCTGAAAAAGATCTTCTAGGGTTTAGGACAGCAGGTGAAGGCTGCACACCACCCAGAGGAGAGAGGGACAGAAGAGGGAAATCACGACGACAGAACTGTGAGTTGGAACCAGCAGCGTCTGCTGCTGCCGGCATCCTCCCCCACGCTAAAGACTCTAGAATTCTCTGGCCTCTGGGCCTGCCACTGCAGACAAAGGGGGCTCCAGGGATCTACCACTCCAGGAAAGGGGAGAGAGAGGGACACAGCTTTAGGCTGACTCAGGTTCTGACCTGCAAATTTGGGCTGCGGAGTCCCACAGACCCTTCCACACGGTGGTTTGCCCTGGGAGCCTAGGAAGGACTGGAGAAATCAGACCCTCGCAACCTCCCTCACTTCTAGCCAGGACTAATTGTTGAGGACTCCACGGGAGAGGGGAGAGAGAGAGCCTGGGCTGACCCTGCTTTGGACCCCCAGGTTTGGTCTGCCCTGTCCCGAGAGCCCTTCCAGGCTGGGTGGGGCTGCGCCATTGTTTGCCTTGGAGCCTGCAAGGGGCTAAAGATAAACAAACCTCCCAATCTCATCCTCTACTAACAGGGACTGATTGTTGAGGATCCAGAAGGGAGTGGAAATATTTCCTAGCTGGGAAAAGGGGGGCGCTTCAAGAGAAGTCTGGAGAACTGTCTCAGAAAGTTTGAATTACAAGGCTCTTAGCCCCCAGACAGGAAGCTCTATCACGTTGATCTGGTCTGGGACACAACAAATACACTCCGACCAGGCATTGAATTGAGAGCTGCAAATGAGCGCCATCTCCTGGCAGACCAAGGAAGTGCACATAAGAAAATTAATAAGAGAGGCTTTTCCTGGCCTCTATAGCCTCCCTGCCCAAGGCCCTAGGAAACAACTCTACAACCAATTACTGGGTCCAGTGCCAGTTTTGAGCAACCAGCAGAACAATCCTAACAATCAAGTTTGAGCCAAAAATCAAAGAGCGGTGGTAACTCACAGCCTCCTGCCACTAAAACCCTATAAAATAGAAAGATATAGAGCATCTAAGTAAAATACAACCTAACCAGTTGCCTAAACACCAGCAAAAAATTACGAGCCATACTAAGAAAATATAAGACATGGCCCAAGAAAAGGAATACAGCAAAGTCCCAGAAGAGATGCGGAATTTGAGAGAACTAATCAGCGAGATGAGCACAAATTTCCAAAATCAAATTAATGAGATGAAAGACAATATAGTTAAAGAGATAAACAACAACAAGAAGACATTGAGTGAACGCAAAGAAGAATTTGAAATCCTGAACAGAAAAGTAACAGAGCTCATGGGAATGAAAGACACAATAGGTGGGGTCAAAAACACATTTGAGGCATACAACAGCAGACTTGAAATGATAGAAGAAAGAATAAGCGATACTGAAGACAGAGCAGC